>CAUYUJ010001286.1:0-102888 GCA_963575745.1 Prorocentrum cordatum
CGCATGGCGGCGCCGCACCCATTTCGGCACACCCCTCACGCGTTTCGTGGCCCCCTGGGGAGCTCCACCGAAGGCCCCAGTGGCCGGTCCACATGGCGGCGCCGCATCATGTCGGCACACCCCTCGCACGTTTCGTGGCCCCATAGGGAGCTCCACCGAAGGCCCCGGTGGCCGCGTCCACATGGCGGCGCCGCACCCATTTCGGCACACCCCTCACACGTTTCGTGGCCCCATAGGGAGCTCCACCGAAGGCCCCAGTGGCTGCGTTCGCATGGCGGCGCCGCGCCCATTTCGGCACACCCCTCACACGTTTCGTGGCCCCATAGGGAGCTCCACCGAAGGCCCCAGTGGCTGCGTTCGCATGTCGGCGCCGCACCCATTTCGGCACACCCCTCACACGTTTCGTGGCCCCATAGGGAGCTCCACCGAAGGCCCCAGTGGCTGCGTTCGCATGCCTCCCCACCACCCATTTCGGCACACCCCTCACACGTTTCGTGGCCCCATAGGGAGCTCCACCGAAGGCCCCAGTGGCTGCGTTCGCATGGCGGCGCCGCACCCATTTCCGGTGGCACACCCCCCCTGCGTTTCGCATGGCACGTTTCGTGGCCCCATAGGGAGTTTCGTGGCCCCATAGGAGCTCCACCGAAGGCCCCAGGCTGCGTTCGCATGGCGGCGCCGCACCCATTCCGGCACACCCCTCACACGTTTCGTGGCCCCATAGGGAGCTCCACCGAAGGCCCCAGTGGCTGCGTTGGCATGGCGGCGCCGCACCCATTTCGGCACACCCCTCACACGTTCGTGGCCCCATAGGGAGCTCCACCGAAGGCCCCAGTGGCTGCGTTCGCATACCCCATTTCGGCACACCCCTCACACGTTTCGTGGCCCCATAGGGAGCTCCACCGAAGGCCCCAGTGCTACCGCCCTCATGCGTCCCGTACGCCCAGGACAGCGTTTCGTGGCATGCCTTTCGTGGCCCCATAAGGAGCCCCACCGAAAGCGGCACCCACAAAGCGTTATTCACAATTGCATATGGTTGGGTCCTTCGCCAGGATAATTCAAAAAATTCCCGGAGAGCTCTCTGAGAGCTATAGGGTTTTAGATTAGAAGCCGGACGGTGGTGGTGCCTGCCAGCAGCCCATCTTCGCCGGTCCACGATCCCCGCAGCGAGTTGCCGGAACCGGCAGCTGGTCCGGGGGCGCTTCCGGCGCGCGTCCACGCGTGCCTGCACGCGTGCAGGCACGCGTGGAAGCGTGCTTGGCAGCGCTTCAGAAGCGCCTCAGGAGAGCCCCAGAGCACTTCAGGAAAGCTTTCCAGAGCCTCTTTGCTCTCTGGTTTTTGGACGCTACCAAGTTCCCGGAATGTGCTCTTGTACACCACTTCTTGTGGGCGGACAATGTTACGCTCTGCCATCTGTGCGATTCCTGGGGATGAGGAGCTCCCCGTTCATATGCGCTCAACTGTTGTAATGCCAAGGGGGGAGGAGGTGGAGGTCCTAGGGGTGAAGCTCAGTTCGGAATTGAAAGGTTACCACGGTTTGTATCATCGCTTGGAGAAAGGGAGGAAGGCCCACTTTGCTGACGTACGGTTTTATCGTTCAAGAGCGGTCTCACTCAAAGAGAAGTTTCGCAGGTATGCCGCTCGTGTGCAGTCTGTGGTGTACCGCGGATGTATAGGCTGGCCGTGCAACTTACGACTGCTGGAGAGGATAAAGGTATGGGAGGGGAGGTGTCTCAACGGAATGCGGGGACTGCACAAGAGGGAGGAGGATACGTGGGAGGAGTTCAGGGACAGAACCACACTGAAATCATACGAGCTATTCTTGCAGGCTGGCCATTGCAGTCTTTCAGAGAAGGTGGTCAGAGCGAACTTCGACTTTGCGCTGGAGGTTGCCCAGTTTCATGACAGGGCGTTTGCCTCCTCGGACGTGCGTGGAGCACGAGCGTGGCGCCAGACGCTGCAGACTATGTTACACTGTGCGGGGGAATGGGCACAACGGAGGGACGCACTCGTATCCATGTTTACGGGTGCCAGGATGAGGGAAGGTACGAGGAGAGCGGGAGGGGGAGCGCACGCAAGTACTGATAACTGGCATTGTCTCATGCTGGCAGCGAGTGGTAATTTGCGCTGGTTCTGCATTAAGTGGAATGCTACGGACTGGTGGAATGTGGTTGCATGCGTGACGAAAATGCAGCCTCGATGGGAGCCCCTCTTTAAGAAACCGCCCCGTGCTCCTTGTCCTGTGGATGCGTGGAGCTCGCCTGAGGACTCTGAGAGGCTCGCTCGTAGGAGTGCCCACGGATGCAACAACGAAACTGTCTGGCAGGAAGGCATGGACGGTTCAATCTCGGTTGAAATGACAGGAGATAGTCTGTGTGTGGTGAACTGGGCCTGGGGGATCTGGGAATGCCGCGATCGCTTGTACCGCAGGAGAGTGCACGGTCTCCAGAATGATACGAATCAGCTTGCAGAGGATTACGACATCAGGTGTGCCACTGTGGGGGCGGATCCGTTGAAGCATATTTACCGTGAGTTCAAAAGTGTTGCTGATGCGCTGACATGGGTGGCGAGGAGGGGGAGGACGGGAATATGGGTTGACTTCAGATATTTACGACAACAGAGACACTGTATCAGACGTATCCGTGGAGGATGGGACGGTGGCGTGAGTGTTGAAGGCTCTGCCCTAGGTTGCTATGTGGAGGTCTCTCTTGGGGACAACCACTGGCGACGAGTTTTCCAGGAGGCTTCTTTGCTCCCGTTGGAAGCCACTGTTACAGGAAGCGAGCTTACAGCTTGTGAACGCCTGCTGCAAGGTGTTCGGCAGACTATCTCTTGGATTCTGGGGCCTCCAACCCCTCAGAAGTTGAGAGGGCGTGAGGGCCTCTAGGGACTCTGCGCGGCTAGGGCGCTCGCGCCCTGTGTAGCCGACCCCAACGCCCAACACCCAACACCAAGTTCCCGGAGAGCTCTCTGAGAGCTATGGGGTTTTAGATTAGAAGCCGGATGGTGGTGGTGCCTGCCAGCAGCCCAACTTTGCCGGTCCAGAATCGTCGCAGCAACCTGTTTGAACCGGCAGCTGGTCCGGGAGCGCTTCCCGCGCGCGTCCACGCGTGCCTGCGCGCGTGCAGGTGCGCGTGGAAGCGTGCCTGGCAGCGCTTCAGGAGAGCTCCCCAGAGCTCCCCAGGAAGGCTTTCCAGTGTGAGTGCCTCTTTGCTTTCTGGGTTTTGGACGCTACCAAGTGCTCCGCTCTGCTACTAAGTACCATGGGACGGTGGCGTGAGTGTTGAAGGCTCTGCTCTAGGTTGCTATGTGGAGGTCTCTCTTGGGGGCAACCACTGGCGACGAGTTTTCCAGGAGGCTTCTTTACTCCCTCTGGGGGCCACTGTTACAGAAAGCGAGCTTACAGCTTGTGAACGCCTGCTGCAAGGTGTTCGGCAGATTATCTGAGATTCTCGGGCCTCCAACCCCGAAGAGGTTGAGAGGGCGTGAGGGGCTCTAGGGGCTCTGCGCGGCTAGGGCGCACGCGCCCTGTGTAGCCGACCCCAACACCCAACCAAGTGCTCCGAGAAGCTGTCTGCTTCGATTCTGAGCACTCTTACGCGTGCAAGGAGCTCTACGAGGTTCCCGGCGGTGCACAGGTTGACGGTTCACCGCCAGCGCCAGTCGATAAGCTAGAGGAATTCTGGCGCGGGGTGGAGCTAGTACCTCGTGGAGCTCTTCGGCATCGATGGGCTAGAGGAATTCCGGCGCGGAGTGGAGCCAGTTCGCCGACCCGGCCATTACCGTTTTTTTTTTTTTTTTTTTTTTTTTTTTTTTTTTTTTTTTTTTTTTTTTTTTTTTTTTTTTTTTTTTTTTTTTTTTTTTTTTTTTTTTTTCTTCTTCTTCCTCTCCTTCTTCTTCTTCCTCTCTCTCTCTCTCTCTCTCTCTCTCTCTCTCTCTCTAAAAAATTATTATATTTTAAAATATATATTCTGAGAGATTTTGAAACTCGTTTTGAGAAACGGGATTTTTCGCACCTGTAATGGTTTATTCTGCGTCTGCCAGTGAAATTCTCAAGTCTGTAGCTGCAGTATTTCTATCGAAACACTTGGGGGAACCGACTTTGGATGAAAACAGACAAACGTGTTTTTTTCCCCCCCCCGAGTTTTTCAGCGCACGCTTGAGGGAGCTCCTCCATGTGTTTCGAGCATCGCCGTGCGAGAAGAGAGCTCTACGAGGCTCCCGGCGGTTGCCTGGTTGACAGTTTACCGCCGGCTCCCAGTTGGCCGACCCGGCCAGAACGGACAATGTGACGACCTGGGGTCGGTTTTGCTACGTTTCTAAAGATATTTAATCATTTGTTTTGAGAAACCAGATTTTTACTTTGAGCATTTGCATATGAGCTTTGTTCTGAGAGCAGCTCAGCTCTTCCAAGGGAGTTTCACTATCGGTTCCCTTCCCGGAACGAACCTCAGGTTGACACCGAAAATGCAAAAATCTAGATTTTAAGAAGATCTTGATTTTAGTTCTCTGCTTCAATGCTGAGCACTCTTACGCGTGCAAGGAGCTCTACGAGGTTCCCCGCGGTGGCCAGGTTGACGGTTCACCGCCGGCGCTAGTTTAAGTATCTAGGCGCCTGAACTCGGTCTTCTATCAGCGCTGGGTCTGAAAAACTACTCGTACTCTTTTGTTTTTTAGACATGGTATTCGTTGTCTCAACTTATCTCGAGCTGCAGATGAGATACGATGCGCTAGTCTTTCTAAATTACCTAAACAGCTGACCACGGTCTGCTATCAGCGCTGGGTCCGAAAACATATCCGTACTCGGCTAATTGTTCAGAGATAGTGCTGGTTTTCTTAACTCGAGCTCGAGATGAGCTGCAGAGCTGTACGGCACAGAATCAAGGACATCATCAGGCGCACTGGTTCAAAGTTATCACCAGGCGCTCCTCGTGCGGCTCGAGCCGCATTGCGCGGAAGGGCAGAGGGTCAGGCGCGCGCACGGGGGGCCGTGCGATTGCTGCGGCGGGGGGGCCTGCAGTCTGGCAGCTGGATCATTCTGGCAGCTGGCTCTCGGCAGGTATCTATTTCAGGTGCACTTGGGATTGTTGCTTGCAGCTAACCCCCTCTGTGTCTTTCTATTCTCTTGTCGGTGCAGGATTGGTGCATTCACTGTCACTTGCTGTTACCGTTTTTGCTCGTGCTGTCACGTGTGTGCTGGTCCACCTTATTCAGTTTTTCCTCCTCTGCAGTTGTGTGTACATTTGTCGACGCCACGGCTTTCTCTGACGATCTTGACAACAGCGGGAACTCAGTGTGGAATTCATTCCAGAACGCTGTATATCACCAGGGCAACTTATTGTTTCGCAGGCAAGAGTGCATACATATACATCTCGACGATATTGATCGTGACATACCCCTTGAGGAGGCACCTGAGGAGGACGACTTTGTTCGGGCCCTTCATCTCAGCAGAATGGCAGCAGGAGCAGGTATGGAGGTGGAGGATGCGGGTTTACGGTGTGAGGAAGCTAGAGGAGCTGGAGTAGGAGGTGCAGCAGGTTCTCGTGAGGGAGAGGCTTGGCGATGGGGCCCTGGAGGCTTCCGTCCAGCCCCAGCCCCTGGAGGCCCAAAAGAGAAGGTGCCCACGGACCCCAGTGCAGCCCCCTCGACAGCTGCTAAACCAGGGCCGCCAGTGCAGGCCAAGTCATCAGCAGCATGCGATCCTGGTGTTGGTCGCCCGTCTCCGCCTTCCAGGAAGGCGGCCCCGCCGCCACCGCCGCCAGCACAGGGTCCTCAGGAAGCTGATCTTGCCGCGGGAGAGGGACTCAAAGATTTCCTGACAATGATGTTTTTCAATCAAACCAGAACGATGGAATCCAAACTTGAGAATTTCAAAGAAGAAACACGCGTATTAGTTCGTGGGGAGGTTTTGCTCCTGTCAGGGACTCGTTGAATAACGTCGCCAGGGATGTGGAGGAGATGCAACGTAAGCAGTTAGAGCAGGAGGAGGCTATCACAACACTTCAGAATCTGAATCTTGATCCAGCACGTGTCCTCCATGGGGCCAGTACTGGTGCAGGCGCATCTGGGCCGCCTTCTGATGCTGGGAGTCGAAGGGGTATTGACAACACGGATTGGAACATTGTTCGCCCACAGCATTCGCCAGGATGGATTATTCTCAAGGGATGGGCTTCAGGTGATCCGAGACAGGTGATTGGACGTACTGATCGAAATTTGCCCTGTGATAATACAGAGCAGACGGTGCAAGTACTCATCAATGATATTTCAGGATATCGTGAGAGTGAGGGGGTTAAGATTTTCGATCGCATCGCGACTTCTGGAGCCAACCATCGACGTGACGGAGTTTATCAGATTAAGATCTTTTTCAAGCCAGGAGTATCAAAAACCACGGTGTGGGAGGTACGGAGAGAATGGTGGGAAGCTATTCAAAACAAAGACGTGAGATTACGCAGTGATGACTATTTGGGAACTAGGCTCGACCAGCGTTTTAACCTTGGAAGTTTAGAATCCTCCGTGGAAAGAGCCCCAAATTCGAGCATATAAGAAGCTTACGGCGGTCTTTCAGTAAGAAACAAGTATTTACGGCACAGTGCAGGGTTGAGCATGGTGGGAGTACTTTGAGTTGGGCGTACGCACGCCCGCAGATGCAGAGAGCACATGAGGTATACTTTGGAGTCTGGACGCGAGGAGATGGATGGAAGCTCACAGCCCTGGAGATTGCGAAAGTCGACAGCTCGATTAACGCACAGGAGCTCCAGGCAAAGAGCAACAGGTCGGAGTAGGGGTGCCCAGGCTGCCGCGTGGCAGGCTGGAGTGTAGGCGGCTTGGGATGCGTCAGGCTGCCGCAGTTTTCAAACGTTTCACTGACATGGGGTTGGGCGTCATTGGGCTCCAAGAATGTCAATTCATGCAGGAAGATGCCGAGGATACTGATCTGCCGTATCGTATCTTCCGTTGTAACACGGGGAAGGCAGGGGTTGCCGTGGGTAAGAAGTTGTTGTCACCCTTTCGCAAACATCAACCTGGAGAACGGTTCGTCATCTGTGTCTTACAGGCCCCTCTTCGTATCCCTCAACCTACCACGCAACGATGCTCTCGATTCTTCTGGAAACTGGGAAAAGCAGCGGGAAACAGTAGCATGGTACCAGCAGCTCCTACTTAGTATGGCGTTATCCGTCCAGGGCCTTCAGAAGGAGTTCGGGATCAAGCATGTGATTATCTCGATGGACGCGAACGTGGAAGTTTTTCGGAACTCGGTCAGGGACGGTTTCCAGGTGCCTGGGGAAGCTACCCTGGGCTCTGAGGCTCCTAGACGGGGGGGGGGGCATGAAAAGCAAAACCACGCTATCATAACTTGTATGGCGGACGCTCTGTGTACCACTATGGGCGCCCTGGGACTCCAGCTCACCAACACCTTTGGGGATCGAAGGGGCTCTCGGGAGGACGTGAGTGCATGTGCGTGGCGTTCCCAGTATGGATATGAGCACGTGTACGATTACTTAGCTATCCCTCGTAGTTGGCCGCATCTTGCTGCTGTTAAACATTGGATCCTACCATGTAACATACCATCGGACACGCCCGTCACGCTCTTGAGCGATCACAAGTTGTTGGGGATGAATGTGCCCCAATGGAGTGAGATGAGATCTCGAAAGGCGGTGCCAGCTATTCCTTCCTTTGCCAAGTGGAGAGTGCCGCCGGGGATGGAGAAGGTTGTTGCAATGCGTCTTGATCATGCTCTGGCTCCCACATCTCACCCGTTTGCAGGAGGAGAGGAGGGGGGCATGATTTCCACTGAGGACGAGATCGATGTCGGGATCCAGGCAAAGGCTATCAGGAGGACTGCCTCATCGTTTCCTGAAGGGCTTCAACATGACCCCCGGAGGCCCCCATCAATGACCAAGGAGGAGGTGGAGGTGAAAAATGAACACTATCAAAAACACAAACAATGGAAGAGGGGGGAGATCACGATTGAGGAGTTTCGGCAGAGTTGACGGATTTGGAACAAAGTACGACGACAGTTTCGTAGCCGCCAGGTCCAGTTCAAATTTAGGGACGGAAAGAAGACACGCAAGCACATCACGCACGTCATGGTTGAAGGTGTCAAAACGGAGGATAGGATAGCTTGGGAAAGGGCACTCCGACTGCATGGGTTAAACCGATATGCGGACGGCTCCCAGAAGATTGCCAATGATGAATGTGTTCGGAAGTTATTCCAGGAGTCCGAGGCTACATCTCTCTGTGGAAATCCGATTACCATGGGGCTATTGCTTCGGGCCAGGGCGAGATTAAAGATGGGGAGGGCAGTGGGAGCGGACGGGATCGGCGCATCTCGGCTCAAAGCTTTACCTTGGACATTCCTATGTATGATATTGCAGGCCTTTTCAGAAGCTCTATGCCAGGAGCTCTGTCACTTCTCAAGAATGGAGATTGCTTTGTGTCACGTTACTTCCCAAAAAGATTTGAGCCCTTTGTTTCGCAGAAATGCGAGCCATTGTACTTCTAAGTGTATTCAGCAAGTGGTATAGCAGCTGTCTAGCACAGCTTTTGGAAAGGCATGTCAGATCGATTGATTGCCACAAGCACTGTCAATTATATGGATTCATGCCAGGACGGAGAACCCATGAGGTGACGGGTGGCCTCAATAACCTTGTGAGGCACACGGCCATGTGGGGCAAATCGTACTCGCTGTCTTGGGCGTCGCTCGATGTCGCCAGAGCCTGCGACAATTTTACCATACCTTGCGCGGCAGAGGCTATGAAGTTTTCCAACGTCGACCCCAACGTGGCCCATGCAGTTCTCGAAGGATATACCAATAACATGGCCACACTTCGTTTTCAAGAGATCGAGACGTCCAATATTCCTTGGGATAGTTGTATCAGAACTGGATCGATGGAAGCCCCAATGTTGTGGGTCCTCGTAAGCATAATGATGTTTTAGCCGGTGTGTGCTGGATGGTTTGAGCGTGAACTTGGGTACCCTCTGGGAACAGTAGGTGCGCCAAACGACTGGACAAATATTAACATGTTGTGGGCTGACAATGTACTTCTATTTGCAGACTCGGATGACCAGCTGGAGATAATGATCACAGAGATGACGACGGCGTTGAGGCGCCACGGCTTTCAATGGAAAAAGGAGTCACCCACATATATATATATGAACACTGTATCGCCAGATGCTGAGGGCAGTTTGGTTATCGATAAACTAGATCCAGCTATTGAGTTACCGCACGTGCAAGTCATGGACGTCTGGGCGGTCAGGATAGTCAAACGTTTTCGCGAACATGATGACATACATCACAGGTGGGAGCTAGGTGAGAAAACATTCTTGTGCGGTAAAAACTAGTACTATGATCGGTCCTTGCCGCTCAGCAAAAAGGTTGCTCGATGCTGTAGTCGTGTGCAAGCGTGCTTTCTTTATGGCATCGAAGGGGCCGCGATAGACTCCAACAGCCTCAAGTTCATTCACGCACGGGAGGGAGGGTTGTTGGCCAAAATGTTGGCGATCGAAACGGCGGGATGAAAACTGGACCGTTTTCCTGACACAAAGGATCCGAGCAGGGAGAGCGCTGCTTCATCGGGCAGGGCGTGAGAGTCTCGTTCAAAGAGTACTTCGCAAACAGTGGGAGTGGGCGAAGGCTACTCTGATTCTCTATGTCATGTTCTTCCACCACCTCCACCCCTCTTACCCTGCCCCTCTTACTGCTTCCACGTCCCCACACATCAACAGCATGCAGAAGGAGATGGAGGAGGTGGCCCCAATGCCAGAGAATCGGCGACAACGATATACGAGAATGAAGAAGGAGGCGGAGGAGGAGGGAAGACTAGGCGCCAAAAGGAGACGTCAAGATGAGGTGAATCCAACCCAAAGTGCGAGCCAGAAGAAAACGAGGACCCAACTTTCGGGCAACACTCAGAGGCTAGAAGAGAACCTTGGTCACAAGCCTGCTCCGCGAGCCCTGAAGACGGATAAGTCGGACATCCTCAGCGCACATCTGCAGGCTCGTACTCTGATGCTCGTGGGGAATGTTACGTGGACGCAGCAGATGGATACGTTTATCGAGTATCTTGGAACCCAGCAGGCTCGTGAAATCAGCCGCAGTGGAGGTCGATCGAACGGTGCGCATCGTCTGGCTTTCCATTCCTGGGCTAGCATCTTCGAATCCGTGGGGGGGGGGGGGGGAGTTCTGGTGGAGAGGCCATCTTAAGTGGTCGGAGAAAGGATGGACAGATTTCTGCCGTCAGGCACTCTGAGAGCTTGAAAGCTACGAGCAGATGTTCCCGTATTTTGTGCTCAAAAACAACCACGCACATGTGAGGAATGGGGGAGGACGAGGAGATGCCCACGGACCCCTTGCACCCCAAGAACATCGAGATCTCCAGGAGATTGGCAACAACATGTGAAAAGGCAGTCCACTTGGGAATTCTATCCAGGTTAAGTTTCCATGGAGCTAAGTGGGGACTCTCAGGTGGTTGTGAATTGGCTGACAGGCATGTATAATACTAGCAATCTTACTTATATGAATGAAGTTGCGGATGTATCTACCTTGTTCTATCTTCTTACAACGACATCGGGGATCACTCCACCGAACGCAGGCCATGATATCTGGAAATGGGTGGGCAGAGAAGGCAACACAAGGGCGGATCGGATGACTTGGAACGCGAGGAGAGGACGACAGGAGCGAGTTTTCGATTGGAGGTTTATCAAAGAATGCCACCATAATACTATCACAATATCGGGGATTCGAGGTGCCTTTGACGGGGGTGTCTCGACTGAAGGAGTTGGTGCAGGATGGGTATGTGACGTGTACGTGAGTAGTGTTCTCCCTGGCTCATCTTCCCCTCCATCTTGTGCCCAGCAGTGGTATGAAGATGTTGCTTTTCATTCCTTCTCCCTCCCCCTCCACACCTCGCGTCCGCGGAACTCTGTGCAGCGACTCAGCTTCTAAGAGGAGTACAGGACATAGTCAAGCTGTGCCTGTAGTGCCCCCTCTCGCGGAGCTCCTGGGATTGCGAAACTGCAATGTGCCAGATGTGGCAGGGCATCGAGCGGCGTTGACCTCAGCGCTGCCAGCTCTGACCGCAAACCGCAAAAAACCAAGGTTGACGGTTTGCCGCCGGCTTCCTGTTTTCAGGTCTCTAGCTGCAGTATTACTATCAAAAGACTTGGCGGAGCCGGCGTCGTAGAAACACAGAAAAATATAGCAAACATTCTGAGAGATTGGAGCCTTCGCTTCGATGCCGAGTTCCTTTACGCCGGCAGTGGGTTCTACTGCGTTTGTTTCAAAAATGCACAGGTTCCCACTGTCGTTATACTATCCAAACACTTGCAGAAAGACGTTGCGAAACAATTCAAAAGGAAAAGACTTTTGTAAGTCCGCTGGCTTCGGGTTGATTCACCTGTCATGGACAGAACGTATTATGATCTGGGCGATTCCGCATCATTGTAAATGTTCGGCTAGTTGTTTCGATGCATTGTGTCTCATGCATCGAACCCCAGACAGTGCATACGAAGTTTTAAAACAATGGATGAGTGCACCAAGGAGAGAGATAACACGAGAAGGCACACATGATAGCCGTGTACGCATTATAGCAAGAGGGCATATGAGAAAGAAGAGGCAGAGGAGGCGAAGCATGACGAAACGTCTTACTGAGAAACGTGCAGTCCACATCTCACTGAAAAAAACTATTATACCCGAAACAACATACATACTCGTTTGACTCCTAGAAATAATATCACTGCTCGCACTGACATCGCTCGCAAACACGAAGGATATATCATTGAGCACGTGCATTTCTGAACGGATCGTGAAGTCTTTGGATTGTGTAGAGCTTTTTTTGGTATAATCAATTTCATCTTGGTCGAGACCGTGCTCGTCAGGTAGCCGTAGCCGTGCTGCCGTAACTGCTGGCTGGTGGCTGTGACCCGTGGTGGCCGCGTGACCATGGCCGTCGTAGCCGTGGCGCCCTGGTGGGCGACTGTGGTGGCCGTGGTGGCCGTCGCCGTGGCTGTGCTGTGCCCGTGGTGGTTGGTGGCCGTGGCCGTGGTGGCTCTGGTGGCCGTGGCCGTGGTGGCCGTGGTCCGTGGTGGCCGTGGCCGTGGTGGCCGTGGTTGTGGTGGCCGTGGTGGCCGTGGTGTGTTCGTGGCCGTGGTGTCCGTGGCTGTGGTGGCCGTGGGCGTGGTGACCGTGGCCGTGGTGGCCGTGGCTGTGGCCGTGGTGGCCGTGGCCGTGGTCGTGGCCGTAGTCCTGGACGTGGCCGTGGTCGTGGTCGTGGTCGTGGCCGTGGTTGTGGCCGTGGCCGTGGCCGTGGCCGTGGCCGTGGTCGTGGCCGTGGCCGTGGCCGTGGCCGTGGTCGTGGCCGTGGTCGTGGCCGTGGCCGTGGCCGTGGCCGTGGCCGTGGCCGTGGCCGTGGCCGTGGCTGTGGCCGTGGCCGTGGCCGCGGCGTGGCCGTGGCCGCGGCCGTAGCTGTGGCCGTGGCCGTGGCCGTGGCTGTGGTGGCCGCGGCGTGGCCGTGGCCTGGCCCCGTTGCGTGAGGTGTCCAAAACCCGAGGCGTCAGCGCCCCGACGCCCTGTCCGAACCCCGGTCGACATGTGCAGCGGGGGAGGGACATAGGATGGTGTTTTGTGGGATTGTCCTATCCTGTGGCCGTGACCGCGTGGTCGCAGAAGGCGTCGGAGTCCGTCGAGGCCCCGGTCGCGCGCGCCTGGGGCAGAAGCAATAAGTGGTCGTCGGGTGACATATTCATCAGTGAGGATGAGAAGATCGCTTAGGGCAAGTACAAGGCGAAGATGGCGGAGGAGAAGAAGCTCTCCATCGTCACCTCCCGGGGCCACCTCGGCCAGAAGTGGGCGTGGCAGGGCGACGGAAACGCGCTTGGAGTGGGTCCTCAAGGACGTCCGTGCGCCGGAGTGAGGGGCGCCGCGTTGCGCCTTGTCAACCGCCAAACAGGCGGGGGGTGTGGGGGTGGGGGTGGGTGGGTTAGGAGGAGGAGGAGGAGGAGGAGGAGGTGGAGGAGGAGGAGGAGGGGGAGGAGGAGGAGGAGGAGGGGGGGGGAGGGGCGGCGGAGGCGGACCAGCCCGAGGGGTTGTCCCGACGGCGCGCCCGAGAGGTTGTTTCGACGGTGCCTTTTCTCTTGCCTCTTGTCAGACCGCTGCGCTCGGCGCTTCGAAACAAAGTGCACTATCCCTCTCCCTCCCCGTCGTCCCCGTGAGTGCCGTCATCCGATGTCTACTCCGTGCGTCGCCGTCGTCGTCCTCTTCTTCTTCTTCTTCTTCTTTTTTCTTTTTCTTCTCCTTCTCCTCCTCCTCCTTCGTCTTCGTCTTCTTCTTCTCTCACCCTGTGTTCGCATGAGCAACCCGACGCCTTTTCAAAACCAGGGGGCGTCAGGCAAAATGTGTCATCGCCGAGTCTAGCTCTACTCCTGCCCGCGTGGCCGGCAGGGGAAAAGCCGTCGTCTGGCCGCTCGGCGCCGCGGCCCAAGGGGCCCAAAACCCTAGGGCGCCAGCGCCCCGACGCCCTTTCCAAACCCGGGAACGACATGAAAACGTCAGAAAAGTTGTGCCATCCCTGAGTCTAGCTCTGCCCCCGCCAGCGTGGCCGGTAGGGGAAAAGCTGCCGTCTTGCCGTTTGGCCCCGTTGCCCAAGGCACCCAGAACCGCAGGGCGCAAGCGCCCCGACGCTGTTTCCAGACCCCGGAACCCATGGGCAACATAAAAAACATGATGGACCCACGAACCCGGAAAGGGATATAGACATGTGGAGCATGGACACGTTTTCACGATACCCAACTGGGCAACGCCTCACGAAACATCCCACGAGACACTTCACGAAACATCCCACGAGACACCTCACGAAACATTCCACGAGACACCTCACGAAACATTCCACGAGACACCCCGCGAAACATTCCACGAGACACCCCACGAAACATTCCACGACGACAGGCAACCACTCAACCAAGGCGGTGTGGTCGTGCTGGGGAGTGGTCGTGCTGGGGTGTGGTCGTGCTGGGGGGTGGTCGTGCTGGGGGGTGGTCGTGCGTGCTGGGGGGTCGTGCTGGGGCGTGCTGGGGCGTGGTCGTGCTGGGGCGTGGTCGTGCTGGGGCGTGGTCGTGCTGTGGTGAGGTCGTGCTGGGGTGTGGTCGTGCTGGGGTGTGGTCTTGCTGGGGTGGGGTGCGGGGTGCTGGGGGTGGGGTCCTGCTGGGGTGTGGTCGTGCTGGGGTGTGGTCGTGCTGGGGTGGGGTCGTGCTTGGGTGGGGTCGTGCTGGGGTGTGGTCGTTCTGGGGTGTGGTCGTGCTGGGGTGTGGTCGTGCTAGGGTGGGGTCGTGCTGGGGTGGGGTCGTGCTGGGGTGTGGTCGTGCTGGGGTGTGGTCGTGCTGGGGTGTGGTCGTGCTGGGGCGTGGTCGTGCTGGGGTGGGGTCGTGCTGGGGTGGGGTCGTGCTGGGGTGTGGTCGTGCTGGGGTGGTCCGCACCGTGTGATTTATCGATCGGGTCGTGCTGGGGTGTGGTCGTGCTGGTGCTGGGGTGTGGTCGTGCTGGGGTGTGGTCGTGCTGGGGTGTGGTCGTGCTGGGGTGTGGTCGTGCTGGGGTGTGGTCGTGCTGGGGCGTGGTCGTGCTGGGCGTGGTCGTGCTGGGGTGTGGTCATGCTGGGGGTGTGGTCGTGCTGAGGTGTCCCGCGCCCTGTGATTTATCGATCGGGATTTCAAAAACAAGCGTTTCGCCTGAGACATCCTCAAATTTAAATCCGCCGGCCTCCTTCGACCTCGATATTTATCAGGGAAAGAACCCGCCGGCCTCCTTCAAGTTGGGCACCGGGGACATGTTTACATAGGAAAAGAGAACCCTGGGCCCGCGCCCTTTCCGGGAACATCTGTGCCATTCCCGACCCTAGCTCTGCCCTCGCCCGCGTGGCCGGTAGGGGGAAAGCTGTCCCTTGGCCGTCTGGCCCCGCTCCGCTGCCCAAGGGGCCCGAAATCTCAGGGCGTCAGCGTCCCGGCGCCCTTCCCGAACTTGGGAACTTTGGGAAAACGTAAGAAAAGCAGTGCCATCCCCGAGTCATGCTCTACCCCCGCCCGCGTGGCCGGCAGAGGAGGAAATGGCTGGGGGGGGGGGGGGGGTAAACAGATTCTCATGCGGGGTCCTACCGTCGGAGTAATTTTCCCTCATCCAGCTGCAGGCTGGCTACTGAGCTTAGAAGCTCTTCTCGGGCTGACAGGCTATCGAACGCATTCAAGTCGAGCGGAAGGCCAGATACGGAGCTCGGATACTCACCGCGCGATCGATTTGCTACCATAATTGCCATTGCAGAACTATTTGCATGTAGAAGGTCGGTCCCTAGAAGTGCATCGATAGAGATTGCAGCTGCAGCCTTGAGATTTACAGCAGCGAGCGCAGTGTCATCCAATGTTCAGTAAAATAATTTTGAATTTTAAAAGGCAATTGTCGAATCTCTCACCATTCTCCAACAACCGCAAACATATTTTTCATTTCAACTTGAAGTCGGTCCCCTCACGTCTTCGACAGTCATACTGCAGCTACGGGCTTGAAACATGTGTCGGCAGACACGGCACAACCTACTGCAGGAAAACGCGATCAGTCTGCTACTAGAGCTGCGACCGAGCAACTACTCGCACTCTGCAACTTTTTGAGAGATTATTAAATTAGAGCTGTAGGCGAGCTCGGGTGCTGAGATGCACACATTCCGACATAATGCGATCAGGGGCGTAAGTCTACGGTGTCGAGACGCCTGATATCGATCTGCTACCAGAGCTCCGATTTAAAAATTGTTCGCACTCTGCTACCGCCGCTACTGCTATGACGAGGACTTCAACTACCACTACAAATGCTACCACTACCATTGCCACTGCTGCTGCTATCGGTATTGAAACTATTACTGGTAGTAGTACTACGACTACAAGTACTACTACAGCTACTACTCCGACTCCGACTGCTAGTGATGCAAGTTTCAATACTATTATTTCCCAAATTGTAAGTTTCAGTACAGTGAGCTATCCCACTAATACCACTCTACGACGATTATTGCTATTATTCATACAGCTACTTCTATCATCGCTGCTAGTAAGTCTGCGCTGTCTGCTACTGCGACTAATTTTTGTTGCTTTTACCATCACTGCAAGTATTACTACTACAACTATCACAACAACAACAACTACTACTGATACTACTTGTACGACTACTTCTAGTACTACTGTTACTAACTATCGGGGCTACAAGTACGATGACCTCGCCGACTTCGATCATGACTGCGATTGCGCTACCACTACCACTACTCCTTCTGCTGCTGCTAATGCTATCACTACTGCTTCTACACCTTCGGCTGCTTTTACAAGAACGGCTACGGCTATCGCGACGACTATTATTGCGCCGCCACCACTACCACTATCCCTACCACCGCGAGTACGACTGCTACGAGTGTTGTTCTTGCTGATGCTGCTTTTACCACAACTAATATTGGAACAGCCACTCTTACCACGTTTATTGCTGCTTCTTTTTGATTTTACAGCTGCTACAACCCGTAGTACTCAGGCTAGTATTACAATTACTACTACGTCGACTACGACTGGTATTCCTGTTACTGCCGCGACTATTGCCAGGAGTAGGATTTGGGGTGCGAGTAGTAGTGGTGCCACTGCTACTACCGCTCGTATCTTTACGACTACCTATCAGTCAGAAGAGCACTACCATTCCTATTCTGTTTTTGGCCTTTATCGCGTCCACTACTACTACTACTACTACTACTACTACTACTACTACTACGATTACTACTACTACTACTACTACTACTACACACGCTCTTCTTCAACTTGCTAATATTGCTGCGACTACATTCACTACACTTACGGGTACGGCCTAGTTGTACTCCCGCTGGTTATGCCAGTATTACCACCACCAGTGCTACAACACTAACAGCTCATACTACTACTGCTCAGACAGCTATCATTGTTTCTTGTCCGGCTGCTGTTACTTGTGCAGCTACTTATATTTCTAAGGTGCAGTTGTTTCATTTTTATTTCAACCTTCACAGGCAAGCCAGGATAAGTGCTGCTTTTAGTTGTATGGGTAACATTCCAATCATCTTATCTCTACGATTGCTATTGCTACGATCGATGCCACGACCGTTGTGTCTACTACGACAAGTGTGCTTGCGATTTCATGTTCGGGTATTCGTATCATCAGTTCTACGGCGATCTGCCACTGGTAATAGTTCTACAGCAATCACCAATATTACCACCAAGACTACCACTTCTAGTATTACTACTCCTACTCGTACTACTAGCACTAGTTCTTCTTCTAGCTCCGATATTGTGTTTCCCGACCGTGCGTGAGACAACAACATGAACCAGGTTTTGATTTGCCACTATGTCTATTTGTTTAATAATTGAGTTGCTGCTACCCTGACTGTCACTAGTATGGTCTACATCAAGTTCGTGTTCTTGGTATTATCCACGCTAATATTGTTAATGCTACTACTACTACTACTACTACTACTACCGCTACTGCGACCTAGTACTACTACTACGACTACTACTACTACTACTACTACTACTATTACTACTACTACTACTACTACCACCACCACTACTACTACTACTACTACTACTACTACTACTACTACTAATATTGGTTTAACTATTCGAAGGGCTACTATTATTACTGTTACTACCACCACTATTATTATTACTACTACTACTACTTCGTCTTTATCTGCTAATGCAACTGCTACGGCGTTTAAGCGTATTCATACAACAAGGGCTTCGGTTTCCGCGGTGAATAGTAATCGTAACGCCACCATTATAGTCGTGATAGTCGTGTTGGCCAGCGCTACACCTTGTATTCTGTCTATTGCAATTTGCATCTGTTCTTTATTTCTTCTTTCGTTGTGTCAGTGAATACACATGTGCGTACTTGTCTCATGGGGGCCAACTTCGCGATCGCGCGCTGTATGCCGGTCGGGATCCCAACCCTCGAAGTATGAAAATATTGAGATTCTTTAGTACGCTGCATCGTATTTTCATTTTCAAGGTGATAGTTTTGATGCGAGTCTCTTTCAGATTGTCGCGTTCCGTGGGATCTCACCCGCCCGGGGTATTTGGAATGTGCGGGTCTCGCCCGATTCCTTGGGCCCCCCCGTCCAGTCTGCACCCGGCCCTCGCGGACTACGACGCGTGGGGCCTGGCGACGAGCGCCTGGCGCCCGGCAGCGGGCGTCCGGCGCACGTGCTCTTGATGCTCGTTGACAGGCGCCTGGCCGCAGGGTCCTAACCATCGATATACTGTGCGTTGCCCAACGCTTGCGCTCTGCCTGTCTGGGGTGGGTTGCCGATCGGCGGTCGCCCGGCCTGACCGCGCCGCTCGCAACTTCCATCGGCATCGTTGTAAACATTTTCGCATGGCGACGAGCTGTTTGTCCATGGCAAGCTGCGCGGTGAGGTGCAGGCGGGTCGGCCGTTGGCCATCGACGGCTGCCCTCGGCGAGGAATGATTTTCGCCCGCTTCTTGCGGCGATGGGTGGGCGAACAAATCCATGTCCTGAGCAGAAAGTGACGCGGTGCGCCCCGTTCTCCCCCCCCCCCTCTCGATTTTCAAGGGCAGCTGCTTAGATGTGGGGGGCGGGGGCAAAGCAGGAACGAACGCATTCGATTTTTTCTGGCATTTGTTGGAGAGTTTGTGCGTTCTCTGGGCGCCTGGAAGGCCCCGCCCCCTCTCCGCCAGTTCCGGGGGGGTCTTCCCCCTTTGGGCCTGCGCTGGCGCGGGCGTGGGCGTGGGCGCGGGCGTTGGCGTGGGCCTGGGCTTGGGCGTGGGCGCGGGCGCGGGCGCGGGCGCGGGTGTGGGTGCGGGCGAGGGCGTGGGCGTGGGCGTGTGCGTGGTTGGGCGTGGGCGTAGGCGTGGGCGTGTGCGTGGGCGTCGGCGGCCGTGTAGGCGTGGGTGTGGGCGTGGGCGTGGGCTTGGGCGTGGACGTGGGCGTGGGCGTGGGCGTGGGCGTGGGCGCGGGTGTGGGCGTGGCCGTGCGTGTGAGCGTTGGCGTGGGCGTGGGTGTGGGGGCGGGCGTGGGCGTGGGCGTGGGTGTGGGCGTGGGTGTGGGTGCGGGTGAGGGTGTGGGCGTGCGTGTGAGCGGTGGCGTGGGCGCGGGCGTGGGCGCGGGCGTCGGTGTTTGCGTGGGCGTGGCTGCGGGCGTTGGCGTGGGCGTGGGCGTTGGCGTGCGTGCGGGCGTGTGCGTGGGCGTAAGTATGGCTGTAGGCTCGGGCGTGGGCGTGGGCGTGCCCTGGGCCTGGGCCTGGGCGTGAACGGGGGAGTGGGCGTGGGTGCGGGTGCGGGCGTGTGCGTGGGCATTGGCGTGGGTGTGGGTTTGGGCGTGGGCGCGGGCGTGGGCGTGGGCGTGCGTGCGAGCGTGGGCGTAGGAGGGGACGTGGGCTCTGGCGTGTGCGTGGGCGTGGGCGTGGGCGTGGGCGTGGGCGTGGGCGTGGGCGTCGGCGTGGGCGTGGGCGCGGTCGTTGGCGCGGGCGTGGGCGGGGGCGCGGGCTTGGGCATGGGCGTGCGTGCGAGCGTGGGCGTGGGTGCGGGCGCGGGCGTGGGCGCGGGCGTGGGCGTGGGCGTGCGTGCGAGCGTGGGCACTGAGGGGGCGTGGGCGCTGGCGTGTGCGTGGGCGTTGGTGTGGGCGTGGGCGTTGGCGTGGGTGTGCCGCTGCCGCCAGCGCCGGCGCCGGCGCGGGAGGGGGGCGGGGCAAATTCGGGGAAGGGGGGGGAGGGGGGCCCCCTAATTCTGTTCGACGGCGCCGAATGTGGCGGGGGGGCCCGGTTCAAACGCGCCGCCGAATGTTCTCTAGGCAAGCGTCCGTGTCGACATCAACACATGGCCATTCAGCGCGACTGCAAGTTGAATAACGGGAATGATTGTGGAAACGATTTTGATTCATCTTTGCAGCGTCACATCATGGCGAGCTTCAGCCATGATGCGCGTCTCCAAGTTCCGAGGCCTTCTTGGGGCCATCTTGGGCCATCGTGGGCAGCCGAATCTTTCGCGGCCCCCCCTGTTCAGATCCATGGGGTGGGGTGGAGGGAGGGCCGGGTCCCCTCCAAGGGGAAAGGAGGTTGGAAAAACACGCCTGCCGTGTCGCTTACATTCAGAAGGCTGTTGGGACTCGTTGTCTGCTTTTGTAATCGGCGGCGGGATATGTGAGGCCAGCGTTGTCGGCTAGGGTTCCCGCGAGTGAATTGCAGGTTGGTGTGGCAGTCGTGGCGTGCGAAGGTTTCCGGTGTTGGTGATTTTCCATCGTGGCCTCGGGGTCTGAGTCCTTCTGATCTTCTTCCAGAGCATCCTCCCCGGGGGCCCGTGGCGCTGCTGATGTTCGGCGCCGCCGCCAACGATGGCGACGCGTGCGCGCCCGCGTTGTGCTCCGCCCGTCGCGTGCCGTTAGGCAACGTGGACGTCGTCGTCGGTGTCGTCAGCTCCATAGAGCACCGAAATGCCTTGTCGCAGGGCAGTTGCGAAAACAGCGGCTTTCTGGTGGTGGTTCGTCCTCAGCTTTGCTTGCGGCCCCGTAGCGGATTTTCGCAAGGATGTGTGGGCTTTGGGCCATGGCGGCTGTTGTCCGTCCATGGGCTTCCCTTGATTTGGTGAGTTCCAGAGGCGAATTAAGGAGGATGAGGAGGAGGAGGAGGAGGAGGAGGAGGAGGAGGAGGAGGAGGAGGAGAGAGGAGGAGGAGGAGGAGGAGAGGGAGGAGGAGGGAGGAGGAGGAGGAGGAGGAGGAGGAGGAGGAGGAGGAGGAGGAGGAGGAGGAGGAGGAGGAGGAGGAGGAGGAGGAGGAGAGGAGGAGGAGGAGGAGGAGGGAGGAGGAGGAGGAGGAGGAGGAGGAGGAGGAGGAGGAGGAGGAGGAGGAGGGAGGAGGAGGAGGAGGAGGAGGAGGAGGAGGAGGAGGAGGAGGAGGAGGGGAGGAGGAGGAGGAGGAGGAGAGGAGGAGGAGGAGGAGGAGGAGGAGGAGGAGGAGGAGGAGGAGGAGGAGGAGGAGGAGGAGGAGGAGGAGAGGAGGAGGAGGAGGAGGAGGAGGAGGAGAGGAGGAGGAGGAGGAGGAGGAGGAGGAGGAGAGGAGGAGGAGGGGAGGAGGAGGAGGAGGAGGAGGAGGAGAGGAGGAGGAGGAGGAGGAGGAGGAGGAGGAGGAGGAGGAGGAGAGGAGGAGGAGGAGGAGGAGGAGGAGGAGGAGGAGGAGGAGGAGGAGGAGGAGGAGGAGTAGGAGGAGGAGGAGGAGGGAGGAGGAGGAGGAGGAGGAGGAGGAGGAGGAGGAGGAGGAGGAGGAGGAGGAGGAGGAGGAGGAGGAGGAGGAAAACCCGAGGACGCAAGGCGTCAGGCGCGACGTCAAAGCAGTGCATCCAAGAATGCTGGGTAACGCACAGGTCGCCAGACACCCAAAGGAAAAATCCGGCGGCGTACGGGTTTCCCCGACTTGCTGCCGCCGAAATATGGGAAACCCATCGGCCGCCATATTTCTTTGGGTTTCTGGCGGCCTACGGGTTTCCCATACTTCGGGATCCGGGCCCCGCTCGCCGCCGCGAGTTATGGGAGACCCATGGGTGGTTGCATTCCTTAGGGAATCTGGCGACATGGGTTTCCCAGAATTTGTCAGCGGCCGCCAGATTCCCTAGGGGTTTCTGGCGGCCTATGGGTTTCCCATAGTTCGGGATCTGGGCCCTGCTCGCCGCCGCAAAGTATGGGGAACCCATGGATCGCCAGGTTCCCTAGGGAAACTGGCGGCCGATGGGCTTACCAGAGCTGTCACCGCGAATCATGGGAAACCCATCGGCCGCCCGATTCCCTAGGGGTTTCTGGCGGCCTATGCGTTTCACATAACTTTGGATCTGGGCCCGCTCGCCGCCGCGAATTATGAGAAACCAATCGACCGCCAAATTCCCTACGGGTTCAGGTTGCCAGTGGGTTTCCCAACGTTAGGAATCTGGACCCCGCTCGCCTCCGTGAGTTCTGGGAAACCCATCGGCCGCCAGATTCCCTAAGGGCTTCTGGCGGCCGGTGGGTTTCCCATAGTTCGGGGTCTCGACCCCGCCCGCCTCCCCGAAGTATGGGGAACCCGTGGGTCGATGGGTTTTTCATGATTCGGAGTCTCGGTCCCGCTCGGTGGCCCCAGTGCGCGAGCGAGTTCGAATGCGAATGTCCCATAATTTCGCGGCGTCTGGGATTCTCTGAAATTCCGGGGGGGCGCTGGCGTGGTCGAGTTATGGGAAACCCATCGGCCGCCATATTCCCTAGGGGTTCTGGCGGCCCACGGATTCCCCAGAGTTCGGGATCTGGACCCCGCTCGCCGCCGCGACTTAGTGGAAACCCATGGACCGCCATATTCCCACGGTTTCTGGCGGCCGATGGGCTTCTCATAAATCGGAGTCTGGACCCCGCTCGCCGCCGCGAATTATGGGAAACCCATCGTTCGCCATATTCCCTAGGGGTTTCTGGCGGCCGATGGGTTTTGCGTAATTCGGGATCTGGGCGCTCGCCGCCGCGAAGTATGGGAAACCCATCGGCCGCCAGATTCCCAGGGGTTTCTGACATCCAATGTGTTTCATAGTTCTGAAGCTCGATCCCGCTCGGCGGCGCCATTGCGCGAGCGAATTCGAATGCGAATGTTCCATAATTGCGAGGCGTTTGGGATTCTCTGAAATTCCACGGGCCGCTGGCGTGGGCGAATCATGGGACGCCCATCGGCCGCCATATTTCCCTAAGGGTTTCTGGCGGCCCACGGGGTCCCCATAGTTCGGGATCTGGACCCCGCTCGCCGCCGCGAATTATGGGAAACCAATCGGCCGCCATCTTCCCTAGGCATTTCTGGCGGCCGATGGGTTCCCCGTAATTCGGGATGTGGGCCCCGCCCGCCGCCGCGAAGTATGGGAAACCCATCGGCCGCCTGATTCCCTAAGGGCTTCTGGCGGCCGATGGGTTTCCCGTAATTCGGGATCCAGACCCCGCCTGCCTCCGCGAGTTATGGGAAACCCATCGGCCGCCGGATTCCCTAGGGGTTTCTGGCGGCCTATGGGTTGCCCATGGTAATGAAGCTCGATCCCGCTTGGCGGCCCCATTGCGCGAGCGAGTTCGAGTGCGAATGTCCCGTGCTTGCGCGGCATCTGGGATTCTGTGAAGTTTCAAGGGGCCGCTGGCGTGGGCGAGTTATGGGAAACCCATCGGCCGCCATATTCCCTAGGGGTTCCCGACGGAACCCATCGGCCGCCAGATTCCCTAGGGGTTTCTGGCGGCCTATTTGTTTCCCAGAGTTTGGGATCTGGACCCCGCTCGCCGCCTCGAATTATGGGGAACCCATCGGCCGCCAGATCCCCTAGGGGGTTTCTAGCGGCCGATGGTTTTCCCGTAGTTGGGAATTACGGGAAACCCATAGATGGACAATTGCCGTCCATGGCTCCGCTGGGCAGTGCGTGCGTTGTTCACGAAGAGATGCTGGGCTTGAGCCCGGGCTGCTGACAGAAATGACACCTTTGAAGCGGCAAAAGACCTCAAGCAGCTTTACGCAGTTGCGATGGGGGCTAAGACGGGGGTCGCGTTGGGGGGCCACGATGGGGTGCCACGACTGGGGGATCGGGATACAGATGCGGATAGAGGTACTGTCAGTACACAGGGCGAGGGATATAGGCTTAATGATAAAAGGGATAGGGATCGGGGTGGGGATTGGGATGGATACCGGGATATGGATTGGGATATGTATATGGGATACATCTTATGATAATAAGGATACGAACACGGGTCATGGTGGTGATGTGGAGAAATGATATAGGTCGGGGAAGCGGGTGACACAGGGCAGTGGTAGGGATAAAGATAAAACGGGTAGGGATAGGGATGCAAATGCAGGCAACGGGCGGCAACGGGAGGCCACGGGAAGCAACGGTAGGTAAGGTAAGGCAGCGGGAGGCAACGGGAGGCAATGCCGCCCCCCCTCCTGATTGCGATTCTGGCAGTCCACTCACTTGGCCATGTGGCTGTTCAGAACAAGCTGTTCAAGAAACAACCACATTATCGTAGATACTCACTTGTCGTCCATGCCTGGAAGGCTGCACGCGAATTCCTACACACAGCCGCATATGCGCATATGCACGTGCAGACACACCTTCGTACCAATGTCCATGCCCATGCATACAGATATTCCTTTATTTTCTCGTATACAGTATTTGCATCGGCGCGCATTAGCATAATAGTTTTGGATCAAGCCACTGTGACTTGGCCAGCAGTTCAACACTGTCATCGTCTTGCTCTCTGTGCTAATTTGTTCCAGATTGTGCTGATGGGACCCTCATTTGCTTGGGTCCTTGCCGGGGCCATCTTGTTCATCTTGTTGGTTTGGCTTTGGCACAGCGCTAGACTTCTGCTACCCTTCGGCCTGAGCCGCACTGCTAGCAACTTTCAGCGCGAATATTCCGTTGCCCTTCGCTCTGCTTTTATTCAAGATGTTTGCGCCATGCCCCGCCTCCCGATATATGCACGGGCGAAGTAGATTCTCGACTCCCTCTTGGAGTCATCCTGGAGGTCTCTTGAAACCTGTATGAGATTCCTTGGGGCCCTTTTGCGGCTGCCCTGTTTGGGCGGGGGGGTGCACGCGGGGTAATTCGCGATGCCACGCCCCAACGCGCGTGCGGATCGCTTTTGCCGCGCTGCGACGGAAAAGTTTGAGAGGGGGGCTTCTTGGAACCGTCCTGGAGGCCATCGATCCCAAAGGGGGAGGGACCCGAATTTGGTTCCCCGGCCTGTAGCCCCACGAAATCGCCTCCGTGAGTTTTTTGGAGGATTTTGGCGTCTCGGGGGTGGCCTTGGGAAGGCTCCGTGGCCACTCGGAGCCCCGTCTTGGGGCCGTCTGGCAGACATTTGTTGTGGGCCATAGTGGGCCGTCCTGGGCTGCTCTGTGCGACCTTGAAGGCTATCTTGGGCTCTTTGGGGCCATAGTGGACCCCAAAGTTCCGTGATGAGCTCGGCGGCCCTTCTTGAGATCAGCCCCCCCATCCGTATGATGGATTCCCAAGGAAAGGGGGAGGGGAGGAAAAAGCAACCATCCCACACGCCTTCTCAACCCCCGGCAAGCGGGGGTCGGCAGATTTACGTTGCAATGGCAGCTCCTGTTATCCACACTGAGCTTCAGAGAGGCTTGCCTGCAAACTTTTGGAAGGTCTACTGTTGGTTGCCGTTCTGGTACTCCTTTGTCATTGCCACCAGCCTCGGGCGTTACTTACACCTGGGCCGGCACTCAATTCTTGGAACACTGATTGCCGTTCTTGCTATGGCCTTCTTGAATTACCTGATGCCAGGAGGTGCGAGTAAGCTTGGGAGGGATCCAGAATTCATCAGATGTGCCTGGATTCCAGGCGGATATCGCGAGGAGGTTGCTTGGGTATTTGCGGCAGTGTTCGTCTTCACCATGTTTGCATCCGCACTCGGCAACGCTTGTAAGCAATATGCCTTAGGCGTGTTTGCTGCGCTGCTGGTGGATTACATGGACCCAGCTCAGGACGACGGCGCCTTCAAGGCTGTACTGTGGGATTGGCAGTTCCACCTGAACCTAGGGGGCCCCGTCCTCTGCCAAGTTTGCCTGATTTTTCTCGCTGTTATTTTGGCGGGGCTGACCATCCCGTCGACGCCGTGTCGGAAGCGCTCGCGCCAATTCTACAGCTGCAGAGGCCAGGCCATCCAAGGCCTTGCGGATCTCACGCAGGACACGCTGCGGTGCCTCGAGCGCCTCCTGAGTCACGTCAGCAAGAGGACCTTGGCCAATGCTGCTCTGGAGAGCTCATATTTACATGTTCGTCAGCTCGGGAGCCGTCGAACGGCCATTGAGCATCTGTTGAAAGAGGCTCGCTGGGAGTGTTATGGTGCGAAATCCAAAGCACATCTTCGGAGGCTCCATGAGGTCTCAGACCTTTTGCGGGGCTTTCGTCAAGTGTTGCGAATAGAAATAGAATATTTGCGAGGACGCAGTGACACTCCGGAGTTGTCGCATACTGTCGACATCTCGTTGGAGTTAGAAGATTTCCTTGTGTCTATTCGCGACGCGCTCACATCTCTTACGCAACAGTCACGGCTGTGGAGTGGCCTTGATGAACATATTCGCAAGGACATTGCAGCTGCATCTTTTCGGGCAGACGATGCTTTGATCATCGCGCTTCAGCAGCTTCAGATTGATGATGGTGGTGTGCCAGTGTCGATAGAGGTCGCTTGCGTTGACAGCCTCAGATCCTGCTCTTCGTTTATCAGTCGTTTGCTGGGGGAGCAGCCACGCGTTGAGACTCACCTCAGTTGCCGTATGCTTTCTTGCATTCGTCCAACTTGTCCATCGCGAGACCGGTTGCTGAACGCATTGAGAAATACTTCATCTTGGTTACTCGCATTAGTGTGGTCCTTGTACCCGCGCCATTATTGCTGCAATTGTGTTGTATGCGTATCGTTTGTTTGCTCTAAGACTCTTGGAGCGGTTTTCAATCAGAATATCAACCGGATGGTCGGGGTCGGCTTGGGTCTCGTCATGGGCAATTTGCCGGCGATTTTGCTGCTGACAACTGATGGGAAGTTCTACAATCACCCCCAAGGTTCAATCATATATCTTGCTATGATGTTTATCATGTGGACGGTGGCGATGTACGGGTACCTGGCTTCTGGAACTAAATTTGGTTACGCTTGTTTGTTGTGGGCGGGATATGGCGGAGTCTACATGCTTCAGCATTTGGATAGGAACTCGGCAGTGTACAGCAAGGACGCCTCCACATCTTCATTGTTCTTACCCATTATGGACAATTCCCATCGCTTTGCGGGCAATACGTCCCGACAGGGTCTCCCTCGGCTGCCTCCGTTGCTGCTGCTGCTTGTCCTCCCCCTTCTCCGACACTCCCTCCTCCTCTCTCCTGCGCTTTGTCCTCATTCTCTTCTCGCCTCCCTCTTCTGGCTTACAGTACTCTCCCGAGCGCTTTTTCTCTCGCTCTCCCTCTGCCTGGTCCTTTCTCCTCGCCCTCCTCATGCTCCTCTTTATCCTCTTCCCCCTCCCTCCCTTTTTCCGCCTTCTCGTCGTCGCCTTCGTCGTCGCTGTCCTCGTCGTCCTCGTCGTCGTCGTTGTCGTCCCCCTCCTGCTCCGCAACTAAACAATCATAATACTTCTCTCCTCTCTCTCTCGACGATCCCGAGGTCGTAGCCTGCCATCCTCCGCGTTCTCTTTTTTTAGACATCGGATCCCCCAAATGTTGTCGATCATATGTGTTTGTTCCAATCCGAACGTTATCATTTTTTTTCTCCCCAGAATGGCGCTCCCGTTACAGCATTGGCTCCATTTTCTGGCTCCCGGTCGTTCCAAATCGTACTCCCGCTGGAGCGTTGACCTTACTTCTTTGTTATGGACCTTTCAAAACGTGTTCCTTCTACAGCGTTGGCTCTGATTTAACGCTTTCGCTCTCTCAGGACCGTCCATTTAGATTTTCCGTCTTCCGTCATGCCTGGTTTGCCTTAGAACTATTTGGCTAAATGAGTCGTGTTCTCGACCAGCGCCATGCTTTGCGTCGCAATGCGTCACTACGCAATGCCAGGCCGTGCTACGACATGCTACGCTCTGCCGTACTCTTCTACGCCGTTTTCCGCCGTGCACTACCATGCATCTCGTACCCTTTGTGAAGAAGTCCCCCTTCGTCGGACTAGCTGTGGACAGGTAGGTTGGTAGGTAGGTATATGGATGTAGTAGTGCAGCATGGCAGGAGCAGAGCGGTGTTGCATTGATTCATTGCTTATCCTCCACAGCCCCTTCCGGCGAACATGATGGACCCACGAACCCGGAAAGGGATATAGACATGTGGAGCATGGACACGTTTTCATGATACCCAACTGGGCAACACCTCACGAAACATCCCACGAGACACCTCACGAAACAGCCCACGAGACACCTCACGAAACATTCCACGAGACACCTCACGAAACATTTCACGAGACACCCCGCGAAACATTCCACGAGACACCCCACGAAACATTCCACGACGACAGGCAACCACTCAACCAAGGCGGTGTGGTCGTGCTGGGGAGTGGTCGTGCTGGGGTGTGGTCGTGCTGGGGGGTGGTCGTGCTGGGGGGTGGTCGTGCTGGGGGGGTGGTCGTGCTGGGGGTGGTCGTGCTGGGGCGTGGTCGTGCTGGGGCGTGGTCGTGCTGGGGCGTGGTCGTGCTGGGGCGTGGTCGTGCTGGGGTGGGGTCGTGCTGTCCGTGCTGGGGTGTGGTCTTGCTGGGGTGGGGTCGTGCTGGGGTGTGTGCTGGGGTGGGGCTGGGCCGTGCTGGGGTGTGGTCGTGCTGGGGTGTGGTCGTGCTGGGGTGTGGTCGTGCTGGGGAGTGGTCGTGCTGGGGTGTGGTCGTGCTGGGGTGTGGTCGTGCTGGGGCGTGGTCGTGCTGGGGTGGGGTCGTGCTGGGGTGGGGTCGTGCTGGGGTGGGTTCGTGCTGGGGTGCTCCGCACCCTGTGATTTATCGATCGGGTCGTGCTGGGGTGTGGTCGTGCTGGGGTGTGTGCTGGGGTGTGGTCGTGCTGGGGTGTGGTCGTGCTGGGGAGTGGTCGTGCTGGGGTGTGGTCGTGCTGGGGGGTGGTCGTGCTGGGGGGTGGTCGTGCTGGGGGGGTGGTCGTGCTGGGGGGTGGTCGTGCTGGGGCGTGGTCGTGCTGGGGCGTGGTCGTGCTGGGGCGTGGTCGTGCTGTGTGGTCGTGCTGTGGTGAGGTCGTGCTGGGGTGTGGTCGTGCTGGGGTGTGGTCTTGCTGGGGTAGGGTCGTGCTGGGGTCGGGTCGTGCTGGGGTGTGGTCGTGCTGGGGTATGGTCGTGCTGGGGTGGGGTCGTGCTGGGGTGTGGTCGTGCTGGGGTGTGGTCGTGCTGGGGCTGTGGTCGTGCTGGGTGGGGTCGTGCATTTCGCTCGAGACATCCTGCCAAAATTCCAGGAAATCGTACAAAAACAAACGAATTAGTCGAGACATCATCGAAATTCCTTCGCGCGGGGCGCTTTTCCGCGTCGCGGTCGGCTCTGCAAAACAGCGTTTCGCTTGAGACATCCTCAGCAAATTCTGAAAACAAGCGTTTCGCTCGAGACATCCTCAACTCTGCAAAACCAGCGTTTCGCTCGAGACATCCTCAAGAAATTCTGAAAAACAAGCGTTTCGCTCGAGACATCCTCAAATTTTAATTCGCCGGCCTCCTTCGACCTCGTTATTTATCAGGGAAAAAATTCGCCGGCCTCCTTCAAGTTGGCACCGGGGGACAGGTTTACCTACTAAAAGAGAACCCTGGGCTCATGCCCTTTCCGGGAAAACACATTTTCATGGTAGCGCGAGTGTAGGCGGCTCGCACGCGCCTGGCGGCGCGCAATGAATGCCTAGCAAGAGAGGCACCAGAGGAGCCTCCCGGGTCCGCGACCGCGAGGTCCGCGGGCATCACCGCCGCTCGCTGGGCGGCGCACCTGGACTTCGGCTGGCTGCGGGTAGCTCCTCGCCGAGCCGTGGTCCGGAGAGGGAGGGGCCGGCGGCGGAAGCGGGCAGCCCCGCTCCGCGCCCAGTGCTCCTCAAGGCACGGTCGAAGGCTGCGGGTGGACCCGCGCCTTCCCGTGAGCAGGCCGGGCACTGCGGCCCGGAAGAGCCTCCGGCGCAGCGCAGGAGGCGGCAGCGCAGGAGGCGAGGAAAGACTGAGGCGTCTGCGGAATCGCCTGACGACACGCCAGCCGAAACTGAGGAGAGGAAGAAGGGCTTCCTCGAGGTGAAGATCGAGCGGATCTTTCGCCGTAGGCACGTGTCGCCGAGTGGCGTGCGCTCACAGGCAGAAGGAGGGGGCGCGCGAAGTCCGTCGGAGGCGGCTGGGCAGCCGGAGACGGTCGGTAAGCGCGCCAGGGGCAACCAGGAACCCCAACGGCATCCTTCGGCAGCGGGGAACTCCGTGCTGAGGGAGGTGAAGCAGCAAAGGGGCGAGAGCCATGGAGCAGCAGCTGCAGCAACTGGCAGCGGAGCTCAGGCAGCTTCGGCAGGAGAACGCGCAGCTGGCAGACACGGTGAGGGTGCAGCGACAGACGCTGGAGGCGATCCAGCAGCGCCCTGGCGCAGGACCAGGAGGAGGCGCCGCGGCAGCAGCAGCGGCGGGGGCACTTTCCAATGACGTCGTGGAGAGACTCACTCGTGCTCTTGATGGGCAGACGTGCGCCTTCGCTGCTGGGGGCCAGCCGAGCCTGGTTGACAGCAAGGGCGTCGGCAGACGAGCGGTGTTCAACGACGACGAGTCTCGATTCCCACTGGGCCAAGAAGACAGAATACTATCTTCTTGGTGTCGAGCCGGCCTTGGAACAGGCCTTAGAATGGGCGCTCGACCAAGGCGAGGAGATCGCAGTGCAGCAGGTGCTGGAATCTTTCGGGCCAGAGGGCGCCCATGTCATAGACGGCGTCTTCGGACTCAACCTGCAAGTCGCGGCGGTCCTGAGCAACCTCGCCGAAGGTTAAGCTTGGACCATCGTTCAGAACGCTGACAAGAACGGCCTGGAGGCGTGGCGGCGCCTGCGCAGACGCTTCGGCCCCCTGACTGGGGGGCGGCGCAAGAGCCTCTTGCGAGCCATCCTGGCGCCGACCAGGGTCAGGATGGACGAGCTTGGCTCGGCCTTGCAGACCTGGGAGGAGATGGCCAGCCGGTAGTCGTTGTAGCTTGGCGAGCCGGCCATTGCTGACGACTTCCTGTGCTCGGCGCTGGAAGCCCTAGTGCCAGGCGACTTTGAGAGGCACCTCCAATTGAACGCATCGCGCCTCGAGAAGTACAACGACATGATGCAACAGGTGATGGCGTACTACGAGACGCGCGGGCAAGCTGGTCAAGGTGGCTCTGAGGGGCCGCGTGCCGCGGGCGGGAGGTCCAGGTCCAACCCCGGTGGACGTGGGCGCCGGATCGCCGGCGAAGGGCGGGCGAGGAACAGGCAGGGCAGCGCGGGCAAGGGCGCGAAAGGCAGAGGCAGGGGGGGGCGGCAGCGCCAGCCGCAGCAACGCCATCCGCAGCACGGACAGCACCAGTTCGAGGGCTACTGCGACAACTGCGGCAAGTACGGCCGCAAGAAGAAGGAATGCTGGGTGCCCCCGCAGACAGGAGGAGGAAAAGGAAAGAGCAAGGAGAGCGGCAAGGGCAGCAGGTGGAAAGGGAAGGGAGCAAGGGCGCTGGACGAAGGATGAGGAGATGGAGAGAAGGAGCCAGAGGGAGAGCAGGGTGGATTGGAAATGGGTGCCATCGAGATCGCTGCCGTGAGCGCGACCGACTGTTCCGAGTATGTCCGTTTCGACCTGGACAGCGGGGCTGCAGCGACGGCGTGCCCTAGGGAGTGGTTCGCGGGTAGCTCCGCACCCATTCCCTCTCCCGATCATCTGGATGCATAACGGCATCCGGAGAGCGCGCCTAGGACTACGGAGGTGTCCAGTTTCAGGCCCCCGGAAACCAGGACACAGATAAACCAGGACACGGAAAACCAAGGAAACGACATCGTTTCCTGCAAAGTCGCGTTTTTCAGCACCCGTGCATGTTTTGTTTGCTGCACTGCAGGATTCGGGATTGTGTCTGGGTTTAGGAGGGTCTTGCAGGCTTTTTGAGGCCTGTGTCCGGGTTTATTCTGGAAATGCTGCAGTGCAGTATTTTGTTCGTGCCGCCGTTTGGAAAAGTTGGTTTCGAGGAATGTTGGGTGTCCGGGTCTAGCGTGTCCGGGTCTACGGGGCCCTGACAGTTGCACAGCAAGGACGACAACGATGCTCGAAGGTGCATCGCAGGTAGGAGGAGCGACGTGCGCAAGACATTGGCATCCGCGCCCCAAGTGTGCGAGAAGTGGCGCCAGCTGATATGGTTGAGCGCTGACGGGGGCTGCGTGATCCCCAAGGACGGCCGCGTCGGGAAGATATTGCAGAAGGAGCTCGATCGCCTGGTGAGTCGTTTCGGCGACGACTCGCTCCTGCCAGTGTGCCGAGAGATGGGCGTTTACTACTTCTACTTGAAGGTGGAGCGCGCGGGCGACATCGCGCCGCTTGGCCTGTCGTCGGGTTTCCGGCGGCAGGGCCAGTGCCCGTGAGGCTGTTGGAGGTTGGGCCAGGTGCGGGTGGCTCCGCCCCGGCCCCGGGCGCGGGTAGCCCCGCTCCGGACCCCCGTCGCCTCCTGAGGGCGTCGGGGAGGAAGCGCTGGACGTGGAAGGCCGGACAGAGCGTCGAGCGCCGAGTGCGCAAGAGGTGAGCGAGTATTGCGCTTTGGGACGCGCTCACTTCAGGTCTTGGCGCCGCCGCTGCCAGGCAGCGCGTGGCATCGGCGAACAACGCCGAGCCTGCGAGGAGGGCCCGGGCACAGCTGATCCTGTGGTGTGCTCTGACTACGGCTGTTTGGCCGACGACGGCAGTGAGGACACAGTATTGCCGATGCTGGTCATGCGGGGTCGCCGTGCCAAGGGGTGCGCGGCGACGGCAGTGCCCCAGAGGGGGGCGCACCCGTGCCCGGTGAAGTTCTTCGCGGGCTACTTGAAGGAGCTCGTTTGGAAGAGGTGCGTGAGCCGGTCAGACGGCGAGTGCAGCCTCGTAGCTTTGAAGCAGCCTGTGGCTGACCAGATGCAAGCAGTAAAGACTGTCATGCAGGAGTCTCCTGTAGGAGACCACGCAGCGAACGGTGAGGCTGGGAACGCGGTCGAGGAGGTGAAACGCATTGTGCGTGTGCAGAAAGAGACGTTCGAAGAGAGGATTGGTGCGCGGCTACCGCTGCACCGTCCGATTTGGACGTGGCTGCCACGACGTGCTGCTGCGTGTCTCAGTAGATGCCGTATCGGCGAGGACGGGGGGTCCGCCGAACAGAGGCGCGCAGGCAGGCGCTGGGCGAAGTCGGCGTTGGAGTTCGGCGAACGGATTCGCGTGGGGCTCGCGCAGGAGGGGCCGCGGAGCGGCATGACTCCTAAAATGATAGAGAGTTGGTGCGTCGGCCACCAGACGCGGGCTGGCAGTCTGCCAGCAATGACCACCAGAGGGGTTTTTGCGAGGCAAGACCTACAACAAGATGACAGCGGAGGAGCGCTGGAAGCCCGCTGGGCTAGACCAGGTGCATAGGGCGCCCTGGGAAATGGAGCCCCGGGGTGCGGTTAGCCCCGCTCCAGGGAGGCCCTTGCTGGCAGGCCGGGAGGCTGCCGGGCCGGCAAATCCGCGACAAAACCTTCAACCTGTAGCAGGAGGGCGAGGGGGGGGAGTTGGAGGGGGCGGAGGAGGAGTGCCAGGACCCAGGAAACTCTACGTATTGAAGGCGGATGTTGAGCGATTGTCCAGCGTGTCCTAGCATTATGTGTGGCCTACCGGCAGGGCGCGCGCGCGCAGCAGAGCGCTCGCAGCGGATGGCCAGCGTGATGGGGGAGGGCGACGTGGGCCGGCGTAGGCTGGACGCACGCCGGGCGAAACGACCCCGAGTAGAGGGGCGGGGGCCCGCGGAAGGCTCCGCGGCTTCGGCGGCCGGCGCGCCAGCCATGTCGCCAGCGGCAGCGCAGGCGCCGCCGCCGCCCGGCCAGGAGCGACCTCGCGGAAGGCCGGCTGCCGTCGCACCGGGCCAGGGGCTCCACGAGAGGTCGAGGAGCAGGTCGGCTGAACGAGCTGGCCGGAGGACGGCAGACGACGACGTGGACGTGTCGTTGCCGCCAGGTGTGCCAGAAGCGGGTAGCGCCGCTCTGGCTGTGTCGTCAGGGTCTGGAGGCCCGGCTTAGGCCGCGGAGGCCAGTGCTGCGTCTGCGGAGGTGCCGGGCGCCGCGGCTGCCGGGGGATCCGCGCCTGCGGCAACGGGGTGAGACGTAGACATGAGCAGTGTGACGACAGCGAGGACGGAGGAATTGAGGAACGAGTATCTCAGGAGCATTGCTCTCGCTTGTCGCCGGAACGAGGTGGACCTCTCGGCGGAGGAGCTGGAGGACATTGCCCATCTGAGCGTGGAGTTCGGAGCCGTAGATGGCGCGAGTTGTGCCCGCCCCCGCGGAATGTTTCGCTCGCGTGCCGTCCTGGGTCTCAGGCCTGGGGCGGGCGCAGACGTGGAGGCCGAGACCGAACGGTAGGCGCTGGGACTCTACGGGGAAGGGCGACGTGAAGGAATGGTTCGACGCGTTTGAGCAAGAGGATCCGTGCATCCTCATTGGTTCGCCTCCTCCCGCGGCATTCGCAGACTTTCGGGGCGCATCCCGGCCCAAGCGGGACGCAGAGCAGGCGCTCCAGGAGCAGACGGTTGCCAAGCGTCATCTTGAAATTGCTTGTGAGAGCTACCGGAGGCAGTTGGCGCGAGGTCGGTACTTCATGCACGAGCACCCCCGCGACGACAGCAGCTGGGAGACACCGGGCATCTTGGAGCTGCTGGAGCAGGACGCCGCGGAGAGGGCCAGAGGAGCTATGTGCAAGTGGGGCGCGAAGCCTGGTGGCCAAGGCAAGCCCCCTTCCGGCATGCGCGGGTTGATCCGGGGGCGAACCGGTGTCGTGACCAACATGCCCGAGCTCGCGCTGGAGCTCAAGAAGGGGTGCCCCGGCGACTTGGGGCCAGAGCAGCATCAAAATGTGTTGCTGACTGGTGGGGGCCATGAAGCAGGATGGATTCCTCTTTGGCCTGGCGGAGTTCACGGCCGGCCCGGTTCCTACAGAGCTCGACGCCTAAGAGCAGGGCAGATCGCTGTTGGACAGCGAGAGATACTGGGACGACGTCAACGGAGGTTGGCAGGCTGGACCCCGCCATGGTGAGGAAGGCTAGGGAGGAGGAGGTAGGATGGCTTCGTCGACAGGAGGTGTACGAGAAAAGGACTCTTAAGGAAGGAGTGCCTGGAGGTGACAGGTGCGAAGCCTATCCGCTTGATGTGGCTCGAAACCAACAAGGGCGACAACGAGCGACCGAACTGCCGGTCTCGTATCGTCGTGCGCGAGAAGCGAGGCCGAGGACACGAAGGTCGTAAGTTGCCTGCAGCGTTGCTGTTTTCAGCAATGCCGCCTCTGGACGCAGTGAATATGCTGGGAGGCCTGATGGTGCAGAACAGGAGCAGCGACCGCGGTGAGCTTCTGGGGATGAGATTCTTCGACGTATCACGTGCTCTTTTTTACGGCCAGGCCGAGGGGGCGGTGTGCGTGGAGCTGCCGGAGGAGGGGCAGGACGGCGTTCACTGTGTACTGTTGAAGAAGAGCGTGTGTGGCACCCAGGGCGCGGCTGCCATCTGGCAGCGAGATTACGCAGCAGTGCTCAAGCAGGACGGGCACGTGTCAGGGAAGGCGAACCTGGCCCTGTTCCACAAGAAGGTCGACGACTGTTGGTCTTTAGTGCACGGTGATGACTTCTGCGCTATGGGCGACGACGACGCCCAGGGCCAGATCGAGCTCACTCTGCGGAAGAAATGTGACTTAAAGGTGACAGGTCGTTTCGCGCTCGGTTCGGAGAGGAGCAGGAGGTTGTTTTCTTGAGCAGGGTTCTACGTGTCAGAGGAAGCCCAGGAGAGGAGCGTTTCGAGGTCGAATCAGATCCACGGCGCGCAGAGATGATAGTTCGCGGCATGGGCCTCGAACGGGAATCCGCTAAGACACTAGATGTTCCTAGATTGAAGAAGGGGGGGCCGAAGCGGAGGAGCGGTTAGCCTCGCCCCCGCTCGTCGGTGACGACATCCGCTTGTGCCGCAGTGTGACCATGCGTGCGTCGCACTTGGCGCCAGATCGGGCCGACATTGGCGATGCAGTGAAGAATCTTGCTAAGCGCATGCAGAGCCCGAAGCAAGTCGACATGGCACGGCTTAAGAGATCCCTGAAAGGAAGGCCTCGGCTAGTACAGGTGCTCCGCAGAGGCCAGCACCACGCCGGGGGATGGTGGACAGCGACAGCGCTGGCGACAAGATCAGCCGACGGTCCACTGTCGGGCAGGTCGTTTTCGTCGGTGGCCAGGTGGTCAAGCATGCTTGCAACCTGTTGCAGGTGATGGGCTTTTCCTCTGGAGCGAACGAGTACTGCGCGATCAGCGCTGGCGCGTGCGCCGGATTTGGCATCCAAGGCAAATTCGAGGACTGGCATGTCCCTTCGAAAGTCAAGGTGGCGTCGGACTCTTCCGCGGCGCGCGGTCTCGCGTCGCGCCGAAGCACGTTTAGACCCGCTACCTGTGGGTGCAGGAGAGGATCGTCATGCAGCACCTGGATTTGGGCAAGATCGGTACGGTTGATAAGGCATGGGGTCGTAAGGATATCGACGTCCACATGAAGGGTATCAACTAAGAGTACAGGAGCGGCAGAGCGGCCGGTTGCTTCTGAAATAGAGGAGCGGCTCGACGCCGAAGCAGCAGGGGCGCGGGTGGCCCCGCTCTCGGGAAGCAGCAGGGACGCGGGTAGCCCCGCTCTCTTGGGAAGCAGCAGTGATGCGGGTAGCCCCGCCCCCTCGGGAAGTAGGTTGCTCTGCTCCCGGCGCCGCCCGGGCAGAACAGTCTGAGGGGCGCTGCGGGTGGCCCCGCGCGCCCCCGCAAGCTGGCTGCGGGCGGCCCCGCGCTGGCAATTCTTTTCTGCGCAGCGGTGGCCGCGTTGGATCGCCACGGGTCTGCTACCGGTAGTCGTTGGAGGTGAAGACCTCTCCCGGCTGCTTTCGCTGTGAGCCAGCCCGAAGGGTTCGTGAGGGGGGGTGCAGAAATCCCCCTCCGTCGGTCGGACTAGCTGTGGACAGGTAGGAAGGTAGATGGATGTAGTAGTGCAGCATGGCAGGATCAGAGAGGTGTTGCATTGATTCATTGCTGATCTTCCACAGCCCCTTTCGGCGAAAAAGCATTTTCATTTTGGGATCAGTGCCATTCTCGTCGGCCGGCTGTGCGGATGGGGGGGGGGGTTGGATGGGGGGAGGCAGGGCGCCAGGTACGACGCTTGCGTGCCTAGCTTGTTCTCCCCGTTCTCACTCCCCCTGTTTCTCCCCCGCCTTCTTTATCTCCCCCCCCCCCCCCCCCCGTTGCTGGTTTTCTTCCCCGTCGCCGTCCCGCATTCATTCGTTATCTTCCTCCATCTTCCTTCTCCTCCTCTTCCTTCTCTTCATTCCCCCCGTTATCCGTCGCCCGTCCTCCTCGCGGAGGACCGGCTTCTGAGGCCTTCCAATGCCCGCGTCCGGCGCGCGGTCGCATCGCATGTGTGCCTACAAGTCTTTCAAGTCGGCGTCCCCGCCGCTAGTGCGCTGCTGTCGCCGTTGGCGCCCGCAGCTAAGCTGTTGAGGATCAAGTTGTTCATTTTCTTCCCGTGCCGTCTCTGTGCCGCCGCCGCCTTTCGCTGTCGTGCGATATTGTGCCGCAGCTGTATTTTGTATTCAAGACAGTGTTTCGGTGTCTAAGTATGTGCCAGGTCGGCGCCGCGGGTCGACCCCGCCCTTGCGAAAAGGGAGAAAATTGGATTGTCGCTGTATCGTCGTCCTTCCTCCGTTGCACGCATATATCAATCATATCAGCTTGCCGGATTGTTGGAGCCATGCCAGTGCGATCCGTTCATAGCAATGGTGGTACAAACATAGCATCTTCTTTGTATTCCACACTTGTTGGGGATCCTGTTCCTCTGGCAAATTGCTGGCTGTCAGCCAAAAGCGGAAGGTTGCGTCCAGTGCGCAAGTGGAGGTGGACGAAGGCCTTATTCCGATCGTGCAATCAGCACTGGATGAGGATTTCACACGTAATGCTCTATCCGCCTTGGTAACCCAATTTCCCCCGAAGGTTTTTGTAAAATCACTCATCGATGAGCCGTTCGTTTCAGAACAATAATTTGCCTCGGCATTGGTTCAACAGGTGGACCAGGACGATGCTTCGAATCGTAACCCTCAGCTATGATTGATGATAACGACATCAGTTTTGAGTTTTCGTCGGCCCGGGGAGGACAGCCCATCGTAGTGCCCCAGACAGAAAATGTGAGAGACAGTATTGGGAAGACCCCAGCGGCGAAACGTCCGGAAATTCCGAACGACCTCCGTATTGAACAACACATTGATGCAGATTTCCAGTCTTGCTGGAAGTCTGTTGGATGGCAAAACTTGTCCCGTGGAACAAGAAGCCGAGGGGGCACCTGATGAAACGATGTCGCTACATGTGAATGTCAGGCATCCAGTCCTCCATTTCGGATTGATGTCTATATTCCGTGAAAGGTCGAAGCAACCCAGGGCCTCGGGGTTCATCGCCGGGCAATTTTTTTGATCAAGTCAAGCCGATGGGCTCAGGGGGCAATCGGAAAATCGATGCCCAGGGAAAGCAAGGGACGTTGATGGTCCGCGCCGCTGTTCTGTATGTTGAAACTGTTCGCAGGTCTGCCCTCATTGCAGTCTCAGGTGGGCCCGTTCGGATCGCGTTGCCATGGCAGAACATAATTGTTGGCAGCTCGCATTCATGGAGTGGAGCCGCGGCGACGAGAAGAATCTGAGAGGGGTGCAGCTGAGCAGAGTAACTCCCAGAGCAAGTGGCTGCGCGTATGCAAGTGCTCCAACGGCAGAAGGATAGCAATTTTGGCAGATGCAGAATGAAAGAGGAGAGCTGCTCCAGATCGCGCAACAGGCACAACCATGCCAAGGGGGTACATCGGAGGCAGCTTTGGAAGATATTGGGCGCGGAAAAGGACGTTGCAGGGGAAGTGGATGGAACGGGTTCGCAGATGCGCCATCGACCGGAGGCTGCCGAAGATGCAAGAAAGAACTCTGGGCAGTCAGTTGACGGGGTCCCGCAAGAGAGGGCGTTCAGGCAGCTGCGATGGTTCAGCGCGTGAAAGAGGTTGCGTTTGTTGCAATGCGACCAGCGGCTCTCCAGGAGCGCACTGCCACTGATCATGTGAGGGAATGGAAGAAGACATTGGCAAACTTGCAGAAGACTTCGCCAGTCTGGAACAGGCGCAGGCCAGCCTGATTGTTTTTCAGAAGGCCCAACCTTTTCGTGGGTTGTCTGAGCGAGGTGGCTCATCCGCGTCGAGGTTTCAGCGTGTTGTGCTCACTGGTGCGGCCACGAATTCACCCGCTAGCTCTATCCAGTTGCAGGCTCAACTCATGGGGGCAGGGGGGCTTAAGCCGGCGTCGGAGGCTCAGCCTGCGACGTCGGAACTCCCGGCAAGTCAGATCCTGGGGTCGAGCCTGCGACGAACTGCCAGGGGCGCGCGCCAGCCATCGCAGAGAGCGTGTGAGAGAGAGAGAGAGAGAGAGATAGGGAGACAGAGGGTGAGAGGGACAGTGACTGCACCAGTCGTGGCGATGATCTTACATGCGTGGTGGCATCTCGACGGGCGGGGCGATCTCAAACCGCGGCTGCCTCGGGAAAGCAAGGAGATCTGCCAGTTCTGCCATGTGCAAATGTGAGAGGTGCGCCCTGCGTTCCGAACCGCGTCGCGAGAGCCGCATTGACGCGTGAGCGACGCAGGCGATGCATTCAGGAGATATCTGGCTGAAGGGGGGGCCGCCGAGAGAAGTCCCAAGGAAGATTGGGCGATCCCAGCAAATGGAAGAAGTGGCGTGAATGCCCCTCCCCATCGCGGAAAGAGACAGAGGAGATCGAGATAGCAACGCAATCCATGGGATAGGGGCGAGTCTCCGGACCTCGGATTGTCGACTGGGGCTCCCATGAATACTCGGAGCATTGCTGCAAGGGGGAGCTGGTTTCCTTCGGAATTCGTAGACTCGCCGAATGATCCCCCTGAAAAGTCGCGTGATGCCCCCGACGTGGTGCCCGGCGCTGCCCCGAGCGCCCGCAGTTCCACCGGGGGTGGGGGCGGAGGGGGTGGGGCCCCCAGGGGGTGGAGGCGGGGGCTGGACATCGAGGTTCTTCGGCCCCTATCACCCACTCCTTGAATTTTGGAGACAGGTGCGAAAAACAACGGAGATTGAGCTGTTGCTAATTCCTCGCCCGATGGGGCTTTGTGAGTGGAAACTCCACGCGATGGGAGTTATATTTTTTGCGCCCCCAGACATAAAGAGTGCTTTACAATGATTAAACTAGTCATCGCCCCTGCGTTGCCGCCGCGTCGCCGCCGCGACGCTGCCTGACGACGATGCCCGCCGAAGCTGTTTCGGCTGCGATGACGGGAGAGCGCCCCGCCCCGTCGCGCGCGCGTCCTTCGGGCGCCCTTCTCGGTCGGCCGGGCCTCGCCCGTCTATCGCGGCCTTAGCTCGACGGCGCGTGGGAGGGAGATCATCGAAACGAACGCGCATGGTTTGCGAAAGCTCCCCCCTGACGGAGAACAGGCAAAACGTTGGTTATCGGCCGAAAGTTCGTTCGCCGATGAAAGCGACGTCACGGGGGGGAGAAACCGCGTTATTCCCTTCGGTGCGCGATGTGCGAGAGAAGAACGACCATGGGCGCGGCTAAGGCATGAGCGTTTTCGTGGCTGCTTTCTCCGCCTATGTCGGGGGGCAGGCCCCGCGTGCTCATCCGAAGATCAGCTGGGGCATGTCTTGCGGCGATGAGCGGCGCCCTGATGCTCCGAGGGCCAGCGGCGACGAGAAACCTGGTGCCGGCGAGCAGATGCCGGTGCCGATCGCCGGCCACCCCGGCGTGGCCAGGAACCTTTCGGAGGACGAGCAGGACCTGGAGTCTATCTCATCAGATGAGCATGTCCCCTCAAGTCGACGCCCAGACCGCTCGCCTACGGGGGTGCTGACCTGCCGCCGGGAGGGGAAACGGGGGCCTGCGGCGTCGGTTCTCGTGCTCCCCCGGTCGACGAACCGTCTTCTGAATCCGCGCCCTATGCCGGCGGCGGGGAGGCTGCGTTCCCGCCCGACGACTTTTTCGAGCGGGATCTCGAGGAAATCGCGGAGTGCCAGCCTGCGGACAGCCCAGCCAGAACCTCTACCAGGCACACTGCATGACGTCCCCGCTTATCAAGCGGAAAATGTCTGATGGCCGACAGCTGCGCGGCCGGGCCTCTCTCGCCTACTGTCCAGGCCGACTATCGGCTTTCGGTCCCAGTGCCCGAGACTCCTGACCCGCGTGCGCGCTCTCCCCGCAAGAGGAGCTCGGACAGAGGCAGACCGAGGGCGTCGCGACCGCGATCGGATGCGTCCGACCGTTCGCTTCCCTCATGCCGGTCGAGCGCGTTATGCGCATCGACGCGCAGTGCGCTTATTTGGGTGCGTGGTGCGCGGCGGTCCCAGGAACGCGGTGCCTTGGGGCGCTTGGCGAATGCAAGAAGCCGGTGTGTCATGGGTGCTCAGGGTTTTGGCCTCTGCAACCAGGAGTTCTTGCCCCCTGCGAGTCGTGCCCAAGCCTCGCAAAACTGCGCGGGATTGCGTGCAGACGAGTGGCGCGAGGCCGAGGAGAGGAAGAGGCTCGAGATCACAGAGGCCCGAGTGCGAGATGTAGCCGAGATGCGTGAGCAATTCCGACAATCTGACTTCCAGCAACGGGCTGCCGCTGCTCCCCAGGTAGATCGGGGCCGAGAGGCAATGGTGCATGCCGTGAAGCTTCCCGCGGAGCGCCAAAAGGCGGCAGCGGCCGAGCAGGCCCTGGCGGCGACAGCCGAGGTGCGTGAGCATGCGAGCCGGCTGAAGGTTGCTGCTGCACCCGAGCGCCACGCGCCATTTCCAGAGAAAGACATCGCAGAGGCAGCCGGGCGCGTCGGCCCGCCAACCTGCAGCCGCTGCTGCTGCCCTTGCCGCCAATACCTCGGGTCTCACTCAGCTTCGGGTCCGACCTGTCCGAGCAGGCGAGCAGGCCCCCGTGCGATGTCTGCCGCCGCACTTCAGACACGGGCCTTGGCGGCCGTCGCCTCGATGTTCTCCGCCGCTGCCGAAGAACTTCCTGCCCGTGCGGTGCTTGTTGATCTGTTGCCGAGCATCTTGCCGGCGTCTCTGGCTTGACTGGAACTGTGCGAAGGCCTTTTCTTCCTCAGTATCTGCCGCCGTGTACGCGTCGTCGCCTGTGCCTTCTTCCTTGTTCTCCTCTGCCGGCGTCGCCGCAAGCGCAGTGTTTTTCTCGTCGTCGCCGTTCCAGGTCTGCGCGTTCTCGCCGTAGAATGCTGGTGCTGCAACCTGCTGTCTGATAATATTTGACTGCCCGTAGTCGCGATCCTTCAGGTTCTCGTCGCTCGGCCATTGGGTCCTCAGCGCCGTCTCGACGCTGTGGGCAGTGAGCTCACCTCGGCGGGACCCAATCGCAGCCGCTGTCTCACGGCCGTCCGGGCCCGCACGATGTGGTACGTACCATCCACGCACCACGCTGGGAAACACCTCGGGCAGGTCCTGGGTGGGGAACGCGCGCTGGCTGCCGTTGTCGTTCCACTTCCAGTTCTGGCTTCTCCAGCGGTCTCGCCACCTGTCGCCGCTCCACTCATGCTTAATCTCTCCGATTCCACTCGGCTCTGGGAGCTGTCCAGTCCTGAACTTCGGCCTCGTCGTCTGCTTCTCTGGCTGCGGTGCCTTCATCATCCTCAGCTGGTACCTGGTACCATGAAGCATGCGTAGTCGGCCACTGTCTGAAGCCGCTTGTGTGTTCGGAATGTCTAGCATGTGGTCGCCGCCCTTCCTGATCATCCTGGCGAGAGCCACTCTCAGCCGCTGGTAGCACTCGTGGACCCTCAAGCAGTACCGCGCCATGCCTTCACCGCGCTGGCGGTGTAATTTGACAATATTCTATTCCGTGTAGTGGCCCACGTCTTCGACTGGCTGGCGCGTCGCGTTCTTCTGGAGATATTCTAGACGCTTCGCGTATCCCCATCAGCCCGTCCAGAAACGACGCCCAGGCGAGTAGAGGGTCGTCCTGAGGGGCTTTTCGGCGTCTTGGGTGCCTCGGGGGGGCCTCTGTGGACCGTTCGGGATCCTCTTTGGGGCCTCCTGGGGGCCTCTTGGGGCCTCTTGGGGCCATCTTGGGGCCTTTGGGGGCCTCCTGGGCGCTTCTTGGGGCCATCTTTGCCCCTTGGGTGCCTCTGGGGGGTCTGTTGGGGCCTCTTGGGGGTCTCTTGGGGGCCTCCTGGGGGCCTCTTGGGGGGCCTCTTGGGGCCATCTTGGGGCATCCTGGGGGCCTCTTGCGGCCATCGTGGAGGAAATCGATCAAAGAAGAGGGGAACTCTAATTAGCGCTGCCCCCTCAGAAGGCCAAAGGCCAAAACCATGGTAAAATCAATGATTTTGGCTTCCTCGCCGAGGCCGTTTTGGACGCTCTGACCGCTCCCGGCCCCTCCTGTCCAGGTCAGTGGGGAGGGGGTAGGGGGAGGGCTAAACCCCTCACCGAAGGGGAAGAGGGAGGGGTGGAAGAGGAAACGCCCTAAACCACCGACGCCCAGAGGGCTGGTGGGATTCCAGCAAGGTGTCGGCTCCCCACGACGTGGGCAGCCATCCCCGCGGCCGCCCGATGCAGGCGGTAGCCGCGGTTCGGTCAGGCGTGCGACCAGCCTGGGGCCGCACAAGTACTTGCCCCACCGTTTCGTGCCGTCCACGCAGTTCATGCCATCTTGCTGATGCTTGTCCAACGTACTGGCGCTGCCGTTCCACGTCGGCACCGCCTGGGACTCGGTCATCTCCATGGAGCAGAAACCTGCCCCGCTACCGTGTCAAGCGAAGCAGGGCGCACGCCTATCCTCTCCACGTCGGGCCAGTCTGTCTCGCTGCTGGCTCCTCCGAGGTGCACCCTCTGGCACCTGCTCTTCACTAGCACGCTGCACGAGATGACACAGAGAGGTGGATGTAGTATTGGGCTCGCTAATGTGTTTGAGAGAATGGGAGAGCGAGGGGGTCACTTGACCCTGGGGCCCCTGAGGTCCCATTGAAGGCTTGCAGCCAAATGGCTATGGACAGCGAATCACTATGCATCGAGAAATCGGCCCCCTCCCCCTCCCCCTCCCGTGCTGTTCGGGTGCTCTGCTGGGTCAGCCCGCCGCTTTGCGGTAGATCGTCATATTTCTTGTTGTGTACATTTTGGGGTCGTGCGGGCCTCTCGAGGGTTATTCGGCCGGTTTTCGGACCTGTTGGCGGCGTCACGATTCACAGTTGAAGCATCCTGTGGGATGGGGGTGCCAGGGGGCCTGTTTTTGCGAGGGTCTCGCTTGCGGAGGCGCCGTGTCAGGGCTCGTCACTCTGGTCCCAACTGCGCCCTGGAACTGGTGCCAGCAGGCGCGGCTAGGGGCTTCGCTTCTCGCGCGTCGGAGGTCGGTGGTGGCGTGGGTCCACGACAAGATTCCCCTGATCAGGCCATGCTTGGCCTGGCCAGAAACATGACCCCACCGTGAACCTCCAATAGCGACTGAGTTGCGGAAGGCGTGCGTTCATCTAACCTCCATGGTGATAACGTTGCAAGGCACATTCGGGCGAATTCGACACTGGCAGCGTGGTGACCCCGCACGGGGGCGGCGGATTTCACAGGGTGCGTGCTCGTGTTCGTTGTAGATGTTCTGTTTGCTGTAGTTCTTCGAGGCGCTACATCTCAGCGTGTTGCTGAGGCCGTCATGCAATGCATGGACACGGTTGTCCTGATCACCGACCGTTTTACGAGTGGTGATCTTGGCGTTGATACCAGTATTAAAAGCCTCCAGGGTGGCATTGCTATGGCTCGTTTCTGGGATGGCGAGGCAGAGAAAGAAGACCTGGTCTGGAGTACGATGTGGACAGAGCCTTACAATTCAGACCTCATCCATGCTCTCCTTGACCAGTTCGATGCTGCGTATTTAGCTGCATATGCCATACAGGCGTGTGCTGCTCGTACTGGCACTGCAGCGATCGCGACTTCATTGTTGGTGGAGTTGGGTGTCGGGCACACTGCTCTTTTGTGTGCTCGAGCTACGCGGATAGCCCTTATTGAGGATCCGCGTGCTGGAAGGCCAGATTTCTCAAGCTACTACGACATGTTTGGGGCTGAGGCACCTTTCAGCAGGGCGATGTCGATTAATCTTGAAGCGTGCGCCCAGCCACTGCAGCCCAGGCGAAGGCAGTCCACGCTCGGCAACATCGAGGTGCTTCTGGCAGCGGTCGAACAAGAGCGGCTCGACAACAGTGTAACCAGCGATCCGCGCGAGCAGCGGCGGAGAGACTCGGTGATAGTGGTTCCAGCGCTGACGGCGGATGGCCTGCCCGAGCAGCCAGACAGCTGTTCACTCGCTCAGGGTGCAGCGCGGATGGCGTTGAGAGCAGGCGTCTGTGCCCTGCACCTGGCCCTGGAACGGATCGAGGTGCTGCTCCACGAGCACGGCCGCTGGAATGCACATGGTTAGGCAGAGGCCATGCCGATGCTGCTCTGCGAGGCGCCCTCAGGGCGGGTGCAGTCCCAGGGTTCAGCCCCCGTGAGCCATGGCCGAGGCAACATATCGAGCATTCGTTGCGAGGACTCAAAGTCAGGCCATCACCTCCAGACGCTTGCATTGGCACTACCCGTCGGGGCCGCTGCTGGTTTGTTCATTATACGAGGCGCGTGTTGTGGATTTCGATGTACACTGATCGCCACCCCGCCTTGCAAACACACAATGAAGGACGAGCTTGAGGAGAAGGAGGAAAAGGAGGAGGAGAAGGAGGAGGAGGAGGAGAAGAGAAAGAAGGGGTAGTGGTAAGGATGCGGTAGAGAGGGATGGGGGCCTCGTGGTGTCGTTTGTATTTCGGTGCCCGCCTTCGCGATTGCAACTCAATGGTCCGGATACCCCAGCAAGCGGAGCTGTCAGTTCTCGGGGAGAGCGACCCATGAGAGGAAGTTGTCGGAGTCATCATCCTTCCCCTCTTCCTCCTTCCGCGTGTTGCTATTGCACGTTGCACGCGACCGAAGGGAGTCCGTGCACTCCAGGGGCCCAAAGCAGCAACATGGGTGGATGGGCGGGCCAGACGGCGGCTCTACAGAGCACCCCCGTGTCCACACATCCCCAAGGCGGAAGGGCCAGAGCTCCCCCATGACGGGGCGGCCCAGCCAGACGAGAAGTCGCGGTGGAGTTGCTTCTGGGCGGAATCGTCGCCATCGCATCCAGCGGCGCTCCATGCTCGGACACCGGCAGCGGCAGCGAATCGTAGGCGGTTGCGCACGGTGCTATTCTGAGTCACTAAGTCTTCTGTAAGTTCTCCAGCCTGGACCTCGTTCCACTTCCCCTTCTGCAGCCCGCATTCGAGTTGCGGTCCCAGCGTTGTACCGAACGCGTGTACCCGTGTCTGTCGTTGCTGACAAGTTTTGTCAGCTCGGGGGCTGCCAGCTTTACACCACACCGACCTGGCCAGGCTAATCCTTGGCGCCCTGGGCCCTTCATCGAAGCACGTGCATATTGGGCGCCCTCCTATGATGAGCCGCAGCAGACCACTGCCCTCGACGAAATGTGTGTCCCCACATAGTTTCGGGGGTGGACAGGACCCCCACCCTGACACGTCGATTAGTGAATTGTCCGTTTGCGGTTCTCGAGAGGGCGCCGCGACCGTCATTTCCAGGCTTGCGCCTGCCAGGTTTGGGCCCGAGGTCGTCTTCACTAAAACCAAGTTTTGCTAGAGGGGCTTCTGTCCATCCCCGATAGTTCTTGCACCGAGAGTGATTTTCCTGAGCAGTGCTGGCGCTTAGGGGTTCTCACTTGGCTCACTTTCCGATGAATTGGACGGGTGCGTCGAGGATTCGCCACGTCGCCGCCCGCTGCCGCTCGTCGCCGCCCGTTGCCGCCCGTCGCCGCCCGTTGCCGCTGGTGTGGGTGCGTCGAGGATTTCCCACGTTCCCGCCCGTTGCCGCTCGTTGCCGCCCGCTGCCGCCCGTCGCCGCCCGTTGCCGCCCGTCGTCGCCCGGCGCCGGCTCGGGTGGGCGTGTCGAGGACTCGCCGTGCTCTTGCCCGCTGCCGCCCCGTGCGCTCCCGCATCCGGCGGGGAGACGCGAAGCGTTGAGAGTACGCTGTAAGAACGGTTTTTTGAAGGCAGATCTGCCTTCAAAAAATGGTCTACTCTGTAAGAACGATTTTTTGAAGGCAGATCTGCCTTCAAAAAACCGTTCTTACAGAGTAGACTCTGCGTCCCACGCAGTGGGCCGCAGCTTTGCCGCACGGCTTCCACCACACGCTTTCCACCGCGCGGCCTCCACCACAGCCTCCACTACACAGCTGCAGCCACGTGGCTCCCGCCACCGGAGTGCGAAAGCTCGTTGCCTGGGCTGGGGTCCACGCTGGTGGACGTACTTGCGTTACCAAATATTTGGACGGGTGAGTCGGGGTTTCGGCTGGTGCCCGATTCGTGCCGCCTCGTGGCCGCCCTGTGCGCTGGGTGGAGGACAGTGGTCTCGACGGGTGCCCGATTGGTGCCGCCTCGCTACCGCCTCGGGCGCCGGATGGGTGTGCTGGGGCGACGGCTGGGGGGCGATGCGGCAACGAAGCGGCAGCGAGGCGGCACCAGTCGGGCACCAGCCGAAACCCCGACACACCCGTCCAGCGCCCGAGGCGGCAACGAGGCGGCAACGAGGCGGCATCAACCAGGCGCAAGCCGAACCCCCGACACATCCGCAGTGCATTCACTTGCTGTTTTGTCGAGCCCCCCTGACCAGTGCCCATGTTTTTCCCCACTCGGATTGCCCGTCCTGCATTTGCAGTTTCTATTTTGGCAGCGAAACATTTGGGCCTCAATCGTGTACGTCTCCATCGCGAGACTGCGTCACAGCTTCTAACGAATCGCGTTGCCGCCTAATATTGTGAAGGCCTTAGGGTCGGTGCCGTCGATCCAGAAGGACGATGACCACGACGACGACTACGAAGAGAACGAAAACGACGAGCTGATGACCTTGCCACAGGCTCGGGACATGAGGCGGACGGCAGAGGGAGGAGGAGGAGGAGGAGGAGGGCCAGTGTAAACCCAAGACTCATCAACGATATTGCTACACACCCTCCCTCTAAGTTCCCTGTTCATATGCCCCTACACAGGTTGATTTGCACTGGCGAAAGTTCCTGGTTGGAAGACAAGCGTTAAAAAATCTGGACTCAAGGCCGCGAATCACCATTATTGTTGCGTGTTGACGATCCTGCATCGTGCCAGAAACCGTTCCTGGGCCTTCAACACCGCGAGTCAACGTGGCTGTTGCACTCTGACGTTTCGACATCGTGCCGAAACACCATTCCTGGGACGTTAACCAGAGAATCCATGAAACTGTTGCAGACTCTTAAGACGAAGGTGCGCGGCGCTAAGTCGAGAGCCACATTTTGAAAAGAGTGCCCGCGGCAAGATGCAGTCGGCGCAAGGCTACTTACGTTGCCACTAGAGCGTGGCAACGGAATTGGACTCCTCATTGATCCCTCGACGATCCCTGGCCCCCGATCAGACTTCTTTCTCGTTCCCTCCATGATTTTTCAAACCGTTGGATGTATGGGAAGGGCGGGAGGAGGGGAGACGCAGTCAATCCCCTTCCTCCTGCTCCCCCCCCTCCCCCCCCCGCGCCCCCCCTGCACCCTGTTCGGGCGCCTTTTGCGACAGGGATCGGGGAGGGCGACGAGGCCGCCGGGCCTAGCGCTGCGGACGGCCTCCTCCCCCCAAGGGCACGGAAGTGGTCGACGAGGCCGCTGCGTCTCTTGCAGCCGAAGGCCATCACCCCCCTAGCTAGCTCCCAGCCTCGAATCAAGGATGCCGAGCCTATTGACGCGTAAGAGAATTAGAAATCCGCCCACCTTGAAGGGGGGCCCTGCTGCCTAGATGTCGCGCAAGGAGCCGAACAGATCCTCCGCGATGCTCGCCCGCTCTGCCGCGGCCGCGACAGCAGCGCCGTCGTCCAAGGCCCTGTTGATGCCCGCGGGGGGTGGGGCCACGTCGAAGGCCTTGACCATGTTTTCTGCGGAGGGCCTTCGCCTGCCCCGCGGCTGGGCCAGACAGCATCTTGACCCTGTAGTCGTTGGTCTTGCCCCTTCCGCTCCAAGATCAAAGGATGCAAGGTCTTGTCAGGCACAGGCGCGGGATCAACGTGCAGTCTCAGGATGCAAGGATCAAGATGCAATCTCAGGTTCCAAGATCAAAGGTTCCAAGATCAAAGGTGCAAGGCGCAATCTCAGGATGCAAGGATCGCGGGATCAAGGTGCAATCTCAGGTTCCAAGATCAAAGGATGCAATGCGCAATTTCAGGATGCAAGGCCTTGATTGGCACAGGCGCGGGACCCTGGGACCTGGGAAGCCCCCGTTGTCCCTGCAAGGCAAGGATGCAAGACTCCTGCGCCGGCATCGCGCCGAGGACGGGCCGACAAAGCAAGGATGCGGCGGCGCCCTGTTTGAAACACCACGCCCCTGCGATTGAGGGAGATTCAACGAAGAGCGGACCTGCAATGTTTCCGCGTGGTGAGAATCCCACATGGCCTTCTTCTGCACCGCTGAGGCGATCACCGCGTTGCCAACCGCGAAGCGAACCTTCCGACGAACTACGGCGATGCGAGGGGAAGGGACATAAGACGGTCCTTACCACCCCCCCAGAAACAGTGGCAGCATGATTCCTTAGCAGAGGGAGTGATCGACTGCAGCATGCATCTTCTCGTTTCCGCGCTCGCTATTGTAACACATGCTGCTTCGAGACCGCCGCACGGAGTACATTGGTCTGATGGAGCCCCCCTGGGGGGAAGGGCCCAGCACGCTGGCTTCCCACATTGCCCAGGTACCAGTTTGCTCACCGAGTATGCTGGCCAGGCACATTCGACGGTCCCCCCCCGCGCGGGCTGGGCGAGGAGGGCAGCAAGTGAGGAGGAGGCAGGCCATGGGCTTGCGTTTCCGAGCCCATACGGTTATGGGAAGCCAGACCACCGCCGCTGGACGGCCGTCCTAGGGGGCCCCAAGAAGGCCCCGAAAGGCCACCCAAATCCCAGAAGCATCCCAGACACAGTCCCAGTCAAGTCTGAGACTTCTCTTGGATTGTTCTGGGATTTTGGGGTCCCCGTCTGGGGACCAGGGCCGCCCCAAGAGGGCCCCAAAAGGGCGCCAGAAGGGCCCCAACAGGGCCCCACAAATCCCAGAAAAATCTTGAACAGTCCCAGTCAAGTTTGGGATTTCTTTGATTTTCATGGGATTCTGGGGGGCCTAGGCTGCCCTCCTGGAGACCCCCCAAGGTCTTCCTGAGGCCCTCGGACGTCCCCGCAGAAGTTTCCCGAGACACCGCCAATGATGCTCCGGGACAGGCTCCCGGGAACACGACACCACAATCCCATGGGCAAGAGGGGGTTCGTGACAAGCGGAGCAGCCCCAATCCAGCAAGGCCACGCACGCACACGCTCTATCTCGGGCGCTGACACCCTCTTGTCAGAGTGGGGGGGCGAATGGTCTGACAGTGTCGCTGCGTCCGTGGCTGAGGTGGGGATCCGCGGTGAGAACTCTGCTTGCTGTTGAATTTTTATATTTAGAGAACAAACATTATTCACCACCCACCAAACCACCCCAACCCAACCCGAAGGCCCAAATTTATCCTCGATTTCCAGTGGGGGGGGGTCGGGGAACGTTGAAAAACACATGGTATCCGTACCCCCCCCAACCCGAAATTCGGGTCAAATTCGGGTCTTCGGGTTGGGTTGGGGTGGTCTGGTAGGTAGTCAATTATTGCCCCCCCACTCGGTGAACATGATATTTTTCAGTCAAAGTGTTCCTCCTGAGGCTGGCACCTTTTGTTTTTTTTGGGACATATCGGGTCACCAAACTGCATCGTTGGCCCCCAGTTTATGTCAATAGCGGCTCCCGCTTGATAATTGTTCACAATTTATTTCGACCGCACGTTCTCGCGCGGAACTTCCTCAAATGCATCCAGGAACCGCGCCCTCGCGCGGTGCTTCCTCCCATTGCATTGAGGCGCCGTGCCCCCCCAGACTCACGAATCACGCTCTCGCTTCGGATGTCCGAGCGGTTTGCCAGGGGTTCGCGCCATCGCTCGACTCTTCGTTCACGATTGGTGGACGTTTGAGCGACCCGCCCGCGCGACCTGGCCGTCCAGGATTAAGTCGGGCCTGTCCCTCTACAGGGGGCCTATTCAAACATAGTAAAGAAATAGTTTTTTTGGTTGTTGTCAGCATTTTTTGATAATTTCGGAATCTGTTTTGACTATTTTTTATTTTTCGTCCAAAATCTGCCTGTAGGGGGACAGGCTCGACTTAACGCTCGAGCGACCCGCCCGCTCGACCTGGCCGTCCGGGATCGCCCGTCCCACCTGCCCCGTCAGGGTCGCCCGCCCGACGGGCCCGTCTGGCTATGCCGCTCCTGCTCCTGCTCCGAGCCCTCCTTTTGCAACTTCCTTAAGTCGGGCGTGTCCTCCCACAGGCGGATTTTGGGCGACAAGTTAAAGGTGGTCAACAAATAGTCCAAAATGGTCCCAGATAATGCTAAAAAAATCGGCCCCAGACTATCGTTCTACTATTTTAGAATATTCCCCCTGTACAGGGACAGGCCCGACTTAATCCTTGTCTCTTCACTCCCCCCCTCCCTCCCGTGCTCTGGGGGCTGCTCCCACGCTGCCTGCCCCGGCCGGGCGCCGACTGGCCCGAGAAGATGCGGGCCGGTTCGGCTTCGTGACGCCCGCCCGCCCAGGGGGGGGAGCAAAGGCGTGCCCCCCCCCCCCCCCCCCCCCGCAAGCAGACCCCCGAAGGAAACGGCTCGCTCTGGGGAGGGGGGGCCACAGGTTCTGTCTCCCAGGTCGGGGCCCCACGGCCTGCAGCGAGCACGGAGCGCGTCGCTCAGCTTCACGCGAAGATGCGCCAGCCTGCGTTCGTTCAAGGCTCATTCGCGCGAATTTGCATTCATGTGCGCCGATTCGCACAAGCTCGCACTAAGTTGCGCAAGTTTGTACGAGTGTGCACTATTCGCACTAAGTCGCACTAGCTTGCAGCACTAATTTGCGCTTGTTGGCGCTACTCTGCACTAGTTAATAGCAACTTGCACGAAATTCCACGAAATCACGCTAATTCCACAACTCGTGCGAACTATCGCGAACCTGTGCAAATCAGAGTAAATTAATTCAAATTAGTATCTCTCTCGGCCCTCTTGGAACCTTCTTGGGGCCCACAGGCGGCCCTCCTGTGGCCCTCTCGGAACCCTCCTGGGAACCGCTGACGCTTTCTTGCGGCCGTTTCAAAGCCCTCTATGGTCGTCTGAATATCTGTTCAGAGGCCTCTCGGACCCCGCGCGGGGCCCAAAACGATCCCGATCGAGCTCCAGGGGACCCCGACAGGTCCTCAAGAGGGCCACGCAAAGATTTTCAATCAACCACGCCCATCTGAATATCTTCGAGGGGGGCCTCTTGGAGCCCGCTCGGGGCTCAAGACGGCCCCGAACGGGGTCCACACAGCTCCCCGGGGCCCCCAAGAAGGCCCCAGGAGGGGCCCAAACTCATTCCTACCAAGAACGGTGTCTTGGCAATGTAAACGGTTGCCGGCGCTATTCCTTCCTCATCCGCGTCCTCCTCCCCCATCCTGTTGCGTGCGCTGGTTCACCTGGCATGGGCGACCGCTACAGGCCCTGCCAAGTGCGCCGGGGCGACCCCAACGTTGCCCCAACACAGACGGCCCCAGCGTAGCCTTGCGCCTGCGCCGACGGCATCGTGGAGAGTGGCTAATGATGAGAGTCTGAGGCCACCATAGAAGTTCCTCAGAGCATGTTCCCGACTGCCGTGCCGCTGGCCAAGTCGGGGGCGGCGTCTTGGAGGCGAAAATTGAGGGGGAACGCCCCCAGCGGGGGAGGGGTCACCGGTGCCGGGGCCAGGGCCAGGGCCGGTACCTGGACTGGGGCTAGGGCCGGGGCCGAGGCCGGGGCCGAGGCCGGGGCCAGGGCCTGGGCCAGGGCTGGGGCCCGATCGAGCCAGTGCCCAGGCGGGGGGAGGGGTCTTGAGCTTGCCGTCAGGGATCCCACCCCCCCTGTCCCCCTTCTTCACAGGGCGGACTGCCCCGGGGGGTCACGATGCCCCCTCCAGGGCGCCCCCCCCCTGTCGGGGAAGGGACGAAAGTAACGGGCTTCCCTTCGACGTAATTACTACATTGTTCGATTCCCCTAGTTTGCTCTATCTTCCTTACGACGACGACGATTCAAAGGAGGCTGGCGTACTTCAGTTTGGGTTGGGCTGGCCTCGCGTCGAAAGGCCTCGCACACACTCCGACTGGGTCATCGGGTTTCTGGACGAGTTGCTGAGGTATTGCGCTCTCGTCTGGTACATCCTTACAGTCGTTCGACGAATTGCGCTCTCGTCTTGCAGGAGTCGTGCTCTCACCCAGGACTTCCTCACAACAGCCCGCAACCACGTCTTCATCACACTTCACTTGGGGATCGCACTCTCGCTCGAGATATCATCGTAGCCTGCCCAGGAGTTTACGCTCTCGCTTGGAGCCTCCTCAGCCTGCTCAAGGGTCGCTCTGTCGCCCTCAGGCTCCGCGCTCTCGCGGTCGGCCCGACCCGCCTGCCTCATCGTGCCGGGGCTCACCCAGAAGCTGACGTGCAGAGAAGAATCCCCACCAGAGGGGGTACGTTCGTATTCGAGGGGAGCGGGAGTCAAAGGCTGGGGGTAAACACAGTGGACGCCACGCGATCCAGGCGGAAGAAGCTCTCGGAGTAGTGATGACTGCGGCGCAGCAGCCAGCATCATGAGAGGAGTTCTCCCCAAAGGGGGTCCGTTCTCATCGGATGTGAGGTGGCGGGATATGCGGTGAAACGGAGCGCCCCCCAACCAGGAAATCGGTTTCTCGGTTTCGTGTTCGTGTCGTGGGTGCGGGCGAAGCGCTGCCGCTTGGGCGGGCTGGGGGAATACACCCTCCTGGCCAGGGCGCCGCTGGGCCAAAAGACCGCCCCGCCCCCAGGTTGTCAGGTGGTGGCTGGGGGTGCCCCGCCCGTGGTGTTCCGTGGTGTCCCTTGGTGTCCCGTGGTGTCCCGCGGTGTCCCGTGGTGTCCCGTGGCACGATGTCCCGTGGTGTCCCGTGATGTCCCGTGAGATCGATAGTGATATCGATAGTCAGACGGGATAGATAGATCGATAGTCAGATCGATAGTGAGATCGATTGCGAGATCGACAGTGAGATCGATTGCGAGATCGATAGTGTGATCGAGTGTGATCGATAGCGGGATCGATTGAGTGAGACATTGGTTCTTCTGAACCTCCTTATCTCCCGAAGGGTGGTTGTGTAATTACGAGTGCGGCGGGTGTATATCAAGCATCTGGAGTAGGAATTATACGCTCGCTTGTCGGTCTATAACGCTAGACACGTCGCCGCGCTCTTCGCCAGTTTACAATCTGATCACGTGCACATGACCCGATTTCGAAGCGACAGGCTACGTCGGCGAGCATGACTGACGGCAGTTCTTGGGGGAGATCTGCGATTTGCTTGACAGCTTGCCCACGTCATTGATAGATCACCACCGCCTGCGTATCCCACATCGGTCGACGACCGCTTGGAAACCGACTGACCCTGTCTCAAAGCAAGGACGATCGACTGTTTCCTCGCCGCTGAGACGTCCGCGATATACGCGCGGGGGTTAGCGCTTTGGGTGGGACATCCTCGCAAATCTGCCGCAGCAGAGCCTGTCGAATTACTGGGGCTCCAAGTCATGGTGCCGTATTGCCTGCTGTCCGTTTTGCTGAACAGTCGAGTTGTTCTGACTGGCGCAACACAGTGCCACCCATGTCTGAGCGATCTCATATTGAGGGGCGAGTGCGTTTCTACGACAAGGGGGCTCTTTGCCGCCCCAATCTTCTGTTGACGGCCAAGAAGACCCGCGATCGCAGCAAGACGGTTGTAGGAGGCTGAGGGAGGCCCACAGAGCTCCAAGAAGGCCCCTAAGAGCCCCCAGAGGCCTCCCAGAGGTCTTCGGTGTGCCTGGCGGTAAGCCTGCCCACTCGGCCTCCAAGACGACATTGTACTGCCTAACTGCTTGATAATGCCCCAGGTGGCTTCCAAGATAGGGGAAGTTGTGGAGGACGGCTATACACTTGATGAGTTAGGTGAAATTGGAGTTTGGTTGGTGAGACAAATGTGACCCGAACCAGGAGTTCGGTTTCGGTTCAAGCCGGGCGTGCGGGCGAACATGTCGGCCAAGGCTAGGGATAGTTCGGCAGACCAGTTCAGAGTGCATCTGGCGTGGGTTGCGGGGTTGTCCCGTGATGGTATTGTGATTGTGCTGTGATTGTTCCGCGGGTTGTCCTGTGGTTGTTTCGTGGTCGTCCCGTGGATTGTCCCGTGTTTACTCCGCGAGCGTGAGTTTTTTTTGTTGTTCCGTGGGTTGCAATCGAACAGCGCGCCGACATGCACATCAGAAGGCACATCAGCATGTTTTTCCAAAGTCAAAGCGGAGTGCGAATCGAACTTCAGTCCAAATGCAATCCACATGCAAAACAAACAGGCATGTCAATTACATGTCTATCGACATGCACATCGAAGTGCAAGTTCCTCAGTCCTCTAACCTTCTCATCACTCCAACGGTGGGCTATGATACATCTTCTGCCAGCATTCGTCACCGTGAAAGGGCCTCGTGGCAATGTGAATACATGTTTCAGGTTTACCATAAGTGGATGTCGTGATGTCCAAGTGACGCGCAAGCAGGTTGTCCACGTTTAGCATGGCGCCAGGTTCTTGGAGTCATGACGCGTGCATGGCATGTGTTGCTGAATGCGTTACGCCGTATGCTTCCTATCAGGGTCCAAGGGTATTTGCTTGTGCGGACGGGCCGCCGCCAGCCGCGCTGAGAAGGGCTCGCCCGGGTGAGGAAAGGATTTGGAACACCTTATGTGTAGCTTGAGCCAGTGTCGGCATGCCCACGAAATCCGCTGGGCCCGTGAGTGCCATGACATCTGCTGGACTGCCATGGTCGACGTCGGAGGACAATGAGGCCGAGGATGAGGAGACGGAGGGGGATGATGATGATGATGCTGATTTTTTTTCTTCGTTTTGTCGTTCGTGTGATCTTCAGTGGTTGTGTTCATAACACGGATGTCGTTACTATGTCAAGGACAGCTGCGGTGAACCACCGCCGCCCTCTGCTTTTTGGAAGCGCCTATGTTGCCAAGTGTTGGGCTGAAACCTGGCTAAGATATTTGACAATGTGTTTCCCGATCCGTCGTGGAACCCCTTGGGGGAACACTGAGGGAAGGGCACGCAATTCAAAGGACCACCGACATTTATGAGGAAGCCACTAGAAAAGGAAGCCGTGGCTACCTCAGCCTCCATTGCTTAGGGGGATCCTTGTTCGGTGGCGACGGGCCCGAAGATTCCGAAGGGCCGTGGAGCGAGCCCTGCTAGTCTACCATTCGACTGGGCCATTCCAGTGGTCCAGCCACATAGCGGACTGGCGTGCGAATGCTGATCAATCTAAGCTCAGGCAATACACAAAAGGGCGCTCTGTGACCATCTGGCTTCCACGCATGAGCTCGTGACTTGGCGGAGGGATACTAGAAACAGTTTCAGTCGCTTTCGACCCCAGTCTCGGCGGACGGCACCGGCATGATGCCAGCCCGCTAACATTGGCGAGCGCCTTGGCCACCGGTGGCACTGCAGGTGGCCCCAGTCGCCCAGGTGCCGCCTGAGAGTGTCGAGGAGAGAGCTGCGCGCGGAGGACACAGTGGCAGCAGGATCAGGGAAAGGGTAGCATGGCAGGAAGACGAGGAGGAGGAGGAACAGGAGGTCGGGACAGGGAGCGGGAACGGTAATGATGACGATGATGCTGCGCCTGATGATGATGCTGATGATGGTTCTGCTGCTGCTGATGATGATTATGACGATGATGCTGCTGCTGATGATGATGATGATGATGATGAGATGATTGTGATGATGCTGATGATGCTGATGATGCTGATGCTGCTGCTGATCATGATGATGATGGTGATGCTGCTGATGATGCAGATGCTGCTGATGATGATGCTGATGCCGATAATGGTAAACACGACACTGATCATGATACGTATGATGATACTGCTGGTTGTGATGCTGTTGATGGTGATGTTGTTGATGATGAGGCGGCTGACTATGATGATTATGATGATGACGCTGATTATGATGATACCGACGCTGATTATGATGATGATGATGATGATGATGATGATGATGATGGTGATGCTACTGGTGATGATGATACTGTTCTTGATTCTGATGACGATGATAATGCTGATGGTGATGGTGATGCTGATGCTTATGTTTATGTTGACGTTGTTGATGTTGTTGTTGGTGGTGGTGGTGATGATGATGAGGACGACGATGATGATGCTGATGAAGATGACGCTGATTATGATGATGCTCATGCTGATGATGGTCATGGTGGTGGTGGTGGTCATGATGCTGATGTTGCTGCTCCTGATGATGATGCTGATGATGATGATTTTGACGGTGATGGTGATGCTGCTGCTGATGATGATGATGATGATGATGATGATGATGCGGATGATGATGATGATTGTGATGAAGATGCTGTTGCTGCTGCTGCTGATTATGATGATGATGCTGATGATAGTGACGATGATGACGATGATGATGCGTATGCTGATGCTGCTGATGATGCGGATGCTGATGCCGATGATGATGTGATGATGAACACGACACTGATCATACAACGTATGATGATATTGCTGGTTGTAATGCTCTTGATGATGGTGTTGTTGATGCTGGTGATGCTGGTGATGATGATTCTGATGATTATGATGATGACTCTGATTATGATGATGCTGACGCTGATGATGATGATGATGCTGATGCTGCTGATGATGCTGATGATGATACTGGTAAGCTGATGTAATTGATTATGATGACGATGTTGATGTTGATGTTGATATGCTGATGTTCTTGTTGATGTTGTTGGTGGTGATGATGCTGATGACGATGCTGCTTATGATGATGGTGGTGGTGGCCATGCTGCTGCTGATGCTGATGCTGCTGCTGATGATGATGCTGTTGCTGTTGCTCCTGACGGTGATGATGATGCTGATGATGATGATGATGATGATGATGATGATGATGATGATGATGCTGATGATGATGATGATGATGATGATGATGATGATGACTACGACGGTGATGGTGATGCTGCTGCTGATGATGATGTTGATGATGATGATTCTGATGAAGATGCTGCTGATAATGCTGCTGCTGCTGATGATGATGTTGATAGTGACGATGACGACGACGACGTCGACGACGACGACGATGATGATGATGCTGATGCTGATGATGATGATGATGCTGATGATGATGATGATGATGATGATGATGATGATGATGATGATGATGATGTTGCTGATGATGCTGATGATGGCTCGTCCTTGTACGTGAATCGTGTGCGTCTCGTCAGTTATCGGCCGCTCGATCCCCAGTCGTCCTCGCCGCAGCTGCGGTAGCTCAAGCTCCACGGGTGGTTAGCTCTCGCTTTCCACGCCCGCCGCGTCCTACCCCCTGCCGTCACCAACGTCAGACTCCAGTCGGCTCGAACGGGTCCTGGACAAGCTCAAGTGCATTTCGGGGGCTGCTGACATCGTCCTCGACACAGAGGGTCTGGCGATGTTCGGTCAGTGTGAGCATGAGGGCTGCATTCGCACGCTGTTCTCTCAAATTCGCCCGTTTCTATGAGGCCTCTAGTTGCCCGAGGCACCTTTGCATGAACCCTATGGCTGATGCATGCTTGTCGCCTGGGGCCCCTGGCGCTTCGGATTGGGGGGCCGCCCTTGGGGTGGGGCCTTGGACCGGCATGTCTTCTCTGCCGCGTGATGTGGCCCAGTTTGCTCCTAGTTTGAATCCCTCTCCCGTCGGGCCGTTCTCACCTCCTGACCCATCTTCTGGTGCGAGTGGGGTGTTCGCCCCCTGTGCTCCCATGTCTATCTGTACTTGGAACGCGCGCGCTCTTTTCTCGTCTTATCCCGCTGCCTCTATCCATGCTCGTCGTCGCCATCCGCAGCTCTTCCATCTGTGTGGACGTTCGATGCGGTATACCTTCAAGAGGCGCGCGGGACTGCTGCAGATGTCGAGGCTATTGCTCGGGGTGGTCGGTGTCGGAACTCGGTGTTGCACTCGTCTCCCTTGGGCCCTGGGCTTGGTGGCGGAGTTGTCGCTGTCTTGTTCAGCAGTCAGGTCGACCAGTTCAGCGAGTGCGATTCGAGGGTCAGTGCTGGCTTCCTTTCTGAAGGGTCCTCGTTGTGATTTGTGTATCGTCAACATATGCGGAGGAGGGGGAGGAGGGGGAGGAGGAGGAGGAGGAGGAGGAGGAGGAGGAGAAGGAGGAGGAGGAGGAGGAGGAGGAGGAGGAGGAGGAGGAGGAGGAGGAAGAGGACGAGGAGGAGGAGGAGGAGTCCTCGTTGTGCATATGCCGACTACCTCTGATCGTGTCGAGTTTCTTCGCAGGCACCTCGATCGGGTCCAGGCGTCTCTCCCGCGTCCTTCAGGAGGAAAAGAAACACACAGACACAATTAATCCTCCATTCCCCAGAAAATATGGGAAAATATGGGAAGTGGGGGGGAAGACAAAAACCCAGAAAATATGAGAAAATATGGGGATTTTTTTTTATTTGTGTGTATTTATTTGTGTGTTCCAGTTCCCCTTCATTATGGGGAGGCGGAGGAGGATCGTTTTCGCGCAGATGGGTTGCGGTTGGCGGGCGAAAGACTCCAGCCAGACGCTTTTGCCACTCGGTGCGGGTCTTGGGCCGAGCTTTACAGCCATATCCAACGCGGCGCGATGTGCATGAGCACGCGGTCTGTGGGGTCGCTCGCCCGGACAGGATCTACACCGACCGCCCTGCTTCGATTCTCTAAGATTTCGCTGTCACGGTCGGTGCTGTTTGTTTCGCAGCGAAGGCTAGCGCCCCCTCGGGCCACCTCCCTTATGTCGGCCCCGATAGCTGCCCGATCCCCTGCTCTCGCGCCCCGTCAGATTCCGAAATGGATTTCTGAGCGCGAGCTTTACCACAGCCTCAGTCGTTCGGAAGTATTCGAGATCCTGCATGAGCTGCCACCTAAAGAAAAGCTGAGTCGCGTGAATAGATATCGTCTGGAATATGGCTCCTGTCTTGACGGGGTGGCTCCGCTTGAAACCTCCCCGTTCGGTCAGTCAGTTAGAAGCTGCGCTTTGCGCTGATGGCCTTTCTTGGCTGGCGATGTGGGAAGTTTGCCCTCTGTATTAATGCTCTTCACGTTCATCCTGTCTTGCTTTCTTTGATCCAGAGAGAGAGAGAGACAAAGAGACAGATAAAGATGAACAAAGAGTTCTGCGCGGACCCTGATGGGCTTTGGACTCTTGTCGAATCGTTGAAGAGTGCGTGGCTTGATCAGTGAGCTAGGGAACTGGACCAGTGGGGGATTGACGATCTGGAGAAGCCACAGAAAGTACAACGCTTAGCGCACACAGAGCCTGGGCTAAGATGCGCAGTGGGTTGGGTTTGTCTGGTATTCTTTGTGGGGGCGGCACGTTTTCTGCCTCTCCTGATGAGTTCAGTGAGGTTTTGGCTGGTCATTGGTCGCATGTTTTTGCTGAAAGGATTCCTGGCCGCGCCCTCTGGGCGATGGGTGCAGCCCGCCGATAGTGATGTTCGGGGCTGGCGTCTGGATACTGGTGACTTCGTGGGTCGGGTCCGTTCCAAACGTCGGTCGGCGCCTGTGGAAGACGGGATGCCGCGCGGGCGCTGGCAGGCGGGTGGTGCGGCCGATCTTTCATTCTTGGTATACGGGGAGATGTGCGAGGCTTCGGGCCACACCGTGACTCCTGGGATGCGCCGTTGAAGGATGCGCCTCCTGCCCAGAGATGTCAAGGTTGAGGAGAACCCCTTGGAGTCAGCGAGGACTCGTGGGTAAATTCGCCTATGACTTGGGTGAACACAGATGCCAGGATCCTCAGTGGCGCCTTCTCTATTGGCCTCCAGAGAGCGTCGAGGTCTCCCATTGATCCCATGCCGGAAGGCGGCGCCCCTGGTCGTGGCATCTTGGACAGTGTCGTTGGCCTCGAATGGTGGGGGTTTCGCCAGTTGCTAACGGGGAGGGGCAAGACTGGGATTTTGTTCGCGGATTTCTCGGCCGCGTTCCCGTCTCTGATTATCTCATGGGCTCTTGCTGTTCTGAAAGACATTGGTGTCCCTGGGCAGTGGTTGGGTTTTATCGGGGGTTGTGCCGTGAGAACGTCGCAGTCGTCAATGTCACTGGGGCATCGCCGTGTGAGTTCCTTGGACGAGGCGACCATGCGTCGATGATCCTTTTCTCGTATGCGTTGGGCCCTGTTCTTCGATGGACGTGTGTAAAATTGACGGGGCACGTGCCAAGGCTGAGGGCATGCGCTGATGGCCCGTGCTTCTGCACGTACAAAATTCTCCCCGGGCGGCCCCCTTCTCGTCATCATCTCTCCATGCTGGAGCGTGCTAGCTGTCTGTCTCTGAACGTCGGCAAGTGCAAAGTCGCCTCCCCTCGACCCTGGCCAGATTTCTGCCCGCCTGCGTCATGAGGGGGGGGTTCTTTCAATATTTTTGGTTCGTGAGGGTGCTGCTCTATCCAGGATTTTGGATGGGTCCTGGAACGATGGGACAGTCATGGTCGAGTGTTATTCATCGGTTCTGGCAGACGGTTCGGGGACTTCGAGGATTGGGGCTGGGGTTGCCGATGACCATTGAGCTTTTCCACGCGCGCTGTATGTCTCTCCTGGCATGCCTGTTGCAGCTGTGTCCAGTCACGCCAGCGCTGCGGAATGCTTACAACAATGCACTCCAGGTCGTCACTGCGGGGCCGCGATTTGCCTTTTCCTGGAATGTGTTGACTGGGCTGAGGGCCATGGGTGCCTCCATTGCATGCCTCGACTTGTATGTGTTCTCGAAGGCTATCAAGTTTCGGGTTGTGATGTTCCACGCAGCACCGGGCGCCATTTAGTGTGAGTATGAGGATTTGACGGTGAACCTGGCTCATGATGAGTTTATCCCAGCGAGACTCGCGCATCCGTGAATCAAGCGTTCATGTCGCTGGGCCGCGGTCAATGACGCAGGGGCATTCTCAGTCGCCGCCCCCCAATCCCAGGGGAGAAGCTCCAGGAGAAGGCTTTGTCTCGGCTCCGTCAACTTCGGGGGCCCCCTTGCCCCCCTCCTTGCCCCCCTCCGCACCCCGGTGGTGAGGGTTGGTGGGCGGGGGTGGGAGGGTTCAGCATCCCTGACTGTCAGGCGCATGTGCAGAGGATGAAAGCTGTGGACCGTGAGACGACTGCCCGCTTCGTCGCTGATGTGCTGAGGGTTCTTCGCCGTTGGGTGTGTGTATCTAGTCGGCTACGCGCCGCGCTGCTGGGATGTGCGCTTGGTTGCTCTGGGCCTGACGCGGGCGATGACAGACTGCGCGATCGTGAACGCCCTGGGCTGAAGGAAATGCTTCCGAGCATGCTCCCTCGATCGGGGTTGGTACCATCCTGTGCCGGGAAGCTTCGAGGTGACTCCTGGCTCCCGAGTCCGTGTCATTCGGGGCCACAACGGGGGTGGTCCAGGGGCACCCTGGGGCCCGCGCTCGTCGGTTTCGTCTTCTGCTCGCAGCGCTGGGCGCACTGGGTCCACCTGCCCTGGAAAAGGATCTCATCGTCGCTCTCTCGAGACACACTTGGCTCGCCGCCACGTTGAGCTTCAGGAGGCGTTGGTTGCCTCGAAGGTCCGGCGGGCCCACCCCGTTGCCAATCCTGTCCCGCCCCGCTAGCCGCGTGATCCTAGGGCCGCCTTTTTTTCCCCTGGCCCCCATCTTCCGCTTGCGTTCGTGGTTTTGATTGTCAGTGTTAGCATGGCCCCTCAGCCCCCTCACCGCTTGAGCTGACTGGGCCGTTTTCGGGATCGCGTGCTTTGCTGATGATTGACAGGTTTGTTGGGCAACTGCTGGCCCCCTCGGGCGTGATGTGCCTTGGTTGCTTTCCTTGTTGTGCTTCTCCCTATTCGTGTTGCGGCTCCCGTGGTCGTCGCCCCTCCCCGTCTGGTCTGTCCTGCTCTTCCTCTCCTCTCCAGCTTCCTCCTGCCTGCTCTCGGTTCCCTGGGTCCTGCTGCTGCGCTCCCCCGCTCCTGCCTCTTGTTTCAGGAGGGGAAACACACACATAGACACAATTCATCGTCGATTCTCAAGAAAATATAGGAAAATGTGGGAATTGGGGGGGAAGACAAAAACCCAGAAAATATGGGAAAATATGGGGGATCTTTCTATTTGTGTGTATTTATTTGTGTGTCCCAGGGCCCCTTCACTCTTGCTGCCCTCTTCCGCCTTTCCCCTGGTTCCTTGCTGCCTGCGCCCCTTCTCTCCTTCCTCTCTTGTGGCGCCCCTGCGTTCAGCAGTCCACTGGCCAGGGGTGAGACTTGCGATGCTGGGCCCATTCCCCTAGAGAGGGTGGCGTCCCTGTTCGGTGTTCTTGTGGGCTCCGCGGAGCTGGGGGTGACCGTCGGTCTTTTCCTTGGCGCTGGGCGGGGCGATCGCTGGCGTCCCAGGATCCTCTGCGTGCCTGTGCACTTCTCCAGGCCGCTCGCAGCGTTGTGCAGGGCGATCTGGGGTGGTTGCCAGATGTGGCTCCATCGCCAGGCGGTGAAACATCGCGACCGCGTGGAGGATGCAGCTCTGGTGCTGCGGACAGCGGAGCACCCGCGGTGACTATGCTCCGACGCCTGTTGCTGGGCCTGTGACCCGGCACATTGGTTCCTGGGACTCGTGTCGTCCGCCTGGCTGGCGCCAGTGAGGAGCCCGCCCGCGGACGAGTGTCCGCTCCTTCGCCGCCTGCTCTCTCTGCTCCTCTCTGTGCTCCCTTCTGCGCCCCGCAGCCGGTTGATCTCTCTCTGCCGCGCCGCGCGGCCCTGCACCTGGCAGACTGGCTCCCAGAGTCCGCTTTCTTTGCGTCGTTCGGTCAGTAACTGGCGGGGCCTCGAGGTGGGGAGCTCCTCCGTGGCGCGCTCCCGTCGTGCGCGGGCCCCCCCCGCGCCTTGCCGTTTCTCGCGCCCTGTCCCGTGCCGCAGGGTCCTGTTCATCTACCAGGCTCCTGCAGCGGCTGCCTTGTGTTCCGCCGCTCGTGTCGCCCGTTCCTCCTGTTGGCTCCTCGTTTTTGTTGGGGCCCTGGGGTTCCCATGTTTCTCCTAGTTGTGTTCTTGTTTTGTGCCGTGTTGTGTTTTTTTGGTGTGTTGTGTTGATGGCCTGGGTCCTTCGCTTGCCTGTTGTGATTTTGTTGAATCGTGCGCGACCCCTGGCTGCCGCCAGGGTGAGATTGGCGCCGACGGCAGAGTGCCCTGCCGCCTCTGTCTCTTATTGCCGCCTCTCTCTCTTTTTTGTTTTTATTTCCTCTCTCTCTCTCTCTTTCTCCTCATTGTTTGTTGTTTCTCTCTCTCTCTATCTCTTTCTATATCTATATAGATATATTGTTTCTCCCTCTCTTTCTCTTTTTAGGTTTCTCTGTCCCTTTCTCTCTTCTCGGTGTTGGCTTGGCACGCTGCGTCCTCCCCATTGACCTGCTGGGTGGTGGCGCTGGGCACCCAGTGTGTATGTCTTGGCAGTGATAAAAAACTCCTCTTCCTCCTCCTGTTCCAGTCTGTCTGTCTGTCCATCTGCCTATCTGTCTGGGTGTCCATTTGTCTGTCTGTCTGTCTGTGTCTGTCGGTCTGTCTGTGTGTCTGTGAGTCAGTCAGTGAGTCAGTCAGTCAGTCAGTCTGTTTATCTCTCTGCCTGTTTTCAGTGTGTCTGTCTGTCTTCCATCCGTCGCTCCCCTTGCTTTTCTTGCTTATATTCCTCCGTCTTTTTCCCGCTGCCTTCCTCCCTTCCCCTCTTCCTTCCCTCCTCTCACCCCGCCCTCCGCTTCTCAGCTTTCCTGGTTTCTCCCTGCCTTCTGGTTCCTCCGTTCATTCCCCCACCCCCCGCCCTCCAGCTCCTTTCCCTTCCGCGCAGTCCCTCCCTCCCTCCCTCCATCACTCTCTTCCTTCCCTCTCCCTCCTTGACCCCTCGCGCTCTTGGAACTCCCCTGCCATTTTTGCTCGTCCCCCCCCCTCCCCCCCCTCTCTCTCCTCGCATTCCTTCTTCCATCCTTTCCCCTCCCCCTTGCCCCCTTCCTCCCCCTTGCCTCCTCCTCCCTCAGTCCCCGCTGTCGCTCCCGCCCTCCCCTTGCGTCCCCGTCTCCTTGCTTCTCCGCCCTCCGTCCAACCGCCGGCCCCCACTTCCAGTCCATGTCCCCTCTGATCTTCAGGAGGGGAAAAAAACACAGACACAATTAATCGTCGATTCCCCAGAAAATATGGGAAAATATGGGAAGTGGGGGGGAAGACAAAAACCCAGAACATATGGGAAGCTATGGGGAATCTTTTTATTTGTGTGTATTTATTTGTGTGTCCCAGGGCCCCTTCAGATCTGCCCTCCCCTGTCGCTCGCCGGGGAGCCGCTGCGCTGCAGCGGCGGAAGGGGGGTTTGCGCTCGCGCCCCTCCCAGCGCCGCAGGGCCTCTGCCCCTGGGGCCTGGCTGCTGGGCCCACGCCGCGTGGGAGGTGGTGCTTGGGACTCCTCCTCCTCCTCCTCCTCCTCCTCCTCCTCCTCTTGCTCCTCCTCCTCCTCCTCCTCCTTCTCCTCATGTCCCGTCTCCCCAATTCCTCCTCGCTCGCTGGCGGCGGGGGGGAGGGGGGGCGAGGCAGCGGCCGTCCCGGCGCGATGGATCCGGTGCTGAAGTCGCAGCTGATCACGAGCGTGCAGCGCTACTTCCTCGAGCCTGGGCCTCGATGATGATCCGTGGAGTGGCGTGTGGCGGAAGTAGGGGGCCACATGTGAACCCTACCCCCACCCCCCACGATTTCTGAGGGGAGGGAGGGGTTCACTTCGCTCGGGAGCTCCCGAACGAAGTGAATCCCACCCTCCCCCTCGGGAATCGTGGGGGGTAGGGGTAGGGTTCACATGTGGCCCCCTAGGAAGGCGTGAGCAGGGGGGGGGTCTAGCGTCAGAGGATTTGGCGACCTTTTCCGTCCTGGTGCCCAACGCGCATCGTTCTCGCTCCCTTGCCTCCATTGGCGGGAGCTCGCCGTTCCAAGAGCGACAGCTTCATCGATTATCCCCCGGAGGAGGAGGAAGCGGATGAAGAGGAGGAGGAGGATGAGGAAGAGGAGGAGGACGTGGAGGAGGTGGAGGAGGAGGAAGTGGAGGTGGAGGAGGGGGATGAGAAGGAGGGGGATGATGATGATGATGATGATGATGATGCTGCTGCTGCTGCTGCTGATGATGATGATGATGATGATGGTGGTGGTGGTGGTGGTGGTGGTGGTGATGATGATGATGATGATGATGGTGGTGGTGGTGGTGGTGGTGGTGGTGATGATGATGATGATGATGATGATGAGATGATGATGATGATGATGATGATGATGATGATGATGATGATGATGATGATGATGATGATGATGATGATGATGATGATGATGATGATGATGATGATGATGATGATGATGATGATGATGATGATGATGATGATGATGATGATGATGATGATGATGAGGAGGAGGAGGAGGAGGAGGAGGAGCAGCAGGAGACATGTTAGATATCAGTACGTTTGCTGCGTCGTCATCTTCAACTGTGAGAGCGTTTGCTCTTGAGTGCATTTGCTACCCTGATTTTGTGTAGTTGCTGGTAGCTGTTGACATGTTGATGCGTTTGCTGTGGCCCTTCTGCCGTTCAAATATGTTTCGCTTGCTGCCCGTGGCAATTGACATGTGAGTGGGTTTGCTGTTGACTGCGTTCGCTTGCATGTTGCGGTGCAGCGGCTGGTAGCTGCTGACATGTGGGCACATTAGTTTTTTTTTTTTTCTGTTGCAGTTGAAATGCGAATATGAGTCGTTCAGTTGATTTAGTCACACCCCTGCGTTGCCTCAGCACCGTTGTACCGCCGCCGCCGGACATCGATGACTTATGGAAGGGTCTCGGCTTCGGTCGCAGGAAAAAAGGACTGCCCTACCCGCCGCGCGCGCGCCCGGACGGCCGGGCCGTTTCTTCTTAGCGACCTTAGTCATAGCTTAACGGCACATTATGATAGTAAACACAGCTTGGCCGCCGTTGCCCACGCAGGCCCCGTGCCGCCCCTTTCTCGGGGCGGGCGCGCCGCCGTGCGTTAAAACGGCGGGGCGGGCTCGCCGAAGTCGGCACCTGCTTGCCCTTGAGCGGCCTGCGCGGGTCCCAGAGGGAGTCAGTCGGGCCCGTGGACTCGTAATCGCGGGGGCGGCAAAGAGGGGGGTGATGATTATGGGCGTGTGGGTATCATGGCGGGGGCCATGATGTCCACGCGCCCTTTCTCATTTCAGGGCGTCCGTGGCCCCCTCCGGGCTGCGCGCGTGCCGCGGGCCATGATTTGTGCCCCCCCCTCTTGGGCACCCCCCTCTTGCGAGTATCTGGGGATGGTCATTCGTGGGCAGCGATGCTTCCGCTGAGTGTCGTGCGCGTGCCCTGGCGCATTTTGGTGGCGCACCGGCTGCAGCAAACGGTGGGCACTTCCCACGCGAGCGGCTGTCCTGCTCGCCTGGTGTCGTGCGTGGAACTTCTTGTCGGGCTCCTCCCTTTTTCTGTGTTGAAGCAATGTTTCAAAGGAGCTGTTATGTGAGAGACTGTCTCTCCGAGTTCTCATGAATGCGCTTAGTTGATATCGGATTTTCCTGGGCAGTGCCAGCGACCTGCGCCAACTGCCGAGGGCTTTCAATCTCAAGGGCTTACGTTTGGGAGATCAACTTGGGCATTTTTCCTTACCCTCTCTCTTTCTCCTTCTCTCGCTCTCTCTTTCTCTCTCTCTCTCTCTTTCTTTTTCTCTTTCTCTTTCTCTTTCTCTTTCTCTTTTTCTCTCTCTCTCTCTCTGTCTCTCCCTGTCTCTGTTTCTGTCTCTCCCTCTCTCTCTTTCGCAGGGGCGTGTGGGAGCATGTCTTGGGATTCGCGCTGGCATGCGCATCCACGTTTTTACCTTGTCACGGCCCATGGCCGCTTCGTGGGAGTCCCGTGGGCTGCCGTGCGCTTGCGGTTTTCGCCTGGCTGCCGCCAGTGCCCTCCCGTGGGCGCCTGGCGGTGGATTCCTTTCGCTTCGCGGGGTGCAGTACCGCGACCTCTGTCGTTGACCTGCTCGCGCCATGCGCTGGAGCGCGTGGGCGGAAAAAAAGGCACTGCCAGCGTGGTCTTACCGCGTTGTGGGAATGGCGGCACGCCTTCGGTTGGCGAGTTTACATTGCGCGTGTCAGGGGGAGGAATGCGAGGGGGTTCCTGCCGCGAGTGTCCGATGCACGAATTGGGTCGTGCGGCTCGGAGGAGCTGCTGCGTTCCCCGCGGGTGTTGGACCTCCCGTGGTGGCAGTGCTGCACGCTCGTTGTCGTGATTTTCCGTTCCCTCCTCCCCTCGCCCCGCCCATCCTTACGTGCCCTACCTAACAGTGTAAATGTTTGTTCTTCTTTCTCGCTTTAGGTCTGCTTCCCGTGGCTGTTGAAGCATGTTGTCTGCCCACATCTTTTCCCTCCACCTCAAGAGTTTTGTAAAGGAGGAGTAGTAGACGAAACGAAATCACTGGACAGGTCGCCCCTTGGTCCCCCGCCAGCCCGGCGCCAAGGGGCGAGCATATCTATACGGGCGCAGCACCTCGGTGCATGCGCAGCCTTTGGATGGGCCAGGCAGGGCAAGACCCACCGCTGCATCGCGTGGCCCGTGGATGCCCGCACTAGGTGCCTTCGAAGTATCCTCAGACCCTGGTTTAAATTTGCCAGCGAAGCATCCCCGCCGCCCTGGCGTAACACTGCCAGCGAAAGATCCTCGCACCCTCAGCGAAATATCTTCACCCATGGCCTAAGACATCCAGCGACATATCCTTGCACTCCTCGCTCAAAACTGCCAGCGAAATATCTACGTACTTCTGAGTTGAAACTGCCAGCGAAGTATCGTCGTACCCCTATTACAGCCGACGACATATCTTCAACTCCCTGAGTTAGAGTTGCCGGCGAGATATCCCCACGCCCCTCGGTTCAAATTGCCGCCGACATATTCCTTACCGCCTCTGGCCTAGAACTGCCAGTTGAGTGTCCTCACCCCCTGGACTTAGAAGTGCCAGCAAAATATCCTCAACCTCCTGGCTTAAAGCTGCCAGCGAAATATCCTCGCCCCTTGGCGTGAAACTGCTAGCGAAATATCCTCAACCCCCGGCCTCGAAACTGCAGCGATTCACCCTCGCCGCCCATACGTTGGCAGCTGCATATCCTCACCTTCTAAAGCTGCCAGCGAAATACCTTCGTCCCCCTGGCTTTACACTGCCGCCGAAATATCATCGCCCCCGGAAATAAAACTGCCATCCAATCGCTGTAGTGATGCAGTTGTCAGTTCAATCAGCTAGTATACTTCCCGAAAGTCCAAGTACGGGCTGCGCCCGTAAATCAGCCACAAACTTTCGCCAAACATTGGGCTCGCGGATGTTTTGCAACGGGCCTATCGTGTTAATTCGGCACTTCGCCCTTTCAGTCTTCGTCTTCGATGACTTTTATGGAGCATTTGAATTCGCGTTTCGTTATGTGGCTTGCGCCGCCCTGCCGACTCCCTGCGGCGAGTCCGTGGGCCCGTCTTGCGGAAGTTCCGTGCCTTGTTTGGGGGATTTGGGTGCATGTTGCAGCCGCCTTTGGGCCCTCGTGAAGACCCGTTCGGCCTTCCAGGCTGTCTGGAGTTTCTCCCGGGATCTTCTTGGAACCTCCTCCTCAGCGCACCCGGGGTCGTGTTTGGGCGATGCGGGCGATGCCATTGCCGCGCCCATAGTAGTTTGCAAGTTGCAGGCTCCGATGCCAGAGTGTCGGCGGGCGTGGCTCGGGCGCGTGGCGCCTCCGCCTCATGGGGAATGGGGCGGCCTCATGGAAGAAGGAGGGGCGCAGGGAGAAGGAGAAAGAGGAGGAGAAGGTGGTGGAAGAGGGAAGCGCGCAGAGTCCCGCGCAGAGCGCCGAGTTTCTCTGGCGGGTGGCACCCCCAGAACGCGAAGTTCGGTGGCCGCGCCAAGTTTGCTCCACTCTGGACCTGTCGTCCGTTTCCCAATCTGCATCCGTGCGCCCTGTGCTGGGCGCGTTTAGGTTCTTCGTGGTCTCGAGTCGCGCGGGACCATGCGGGCCTGCGCGCTTCGGTTCACCCCGTCCGTCTGGGGTGCCGTTTACAATGCCAGTGGGAGCGATCCCAAGTCAATTACAGAGATATCCCCAGGTAGCCCCAACAGCGCCCAGTTGGCCCCCAACAGCCCCGAGGATCCAACGAGGACCCCAAGAGGCCCCAACGAGTGGCCCAGGAGGCACCCAAACGGCCCAAGACAGCCGAAGATGGCGCCAAGACGGCCTGAGAGAGCTCGGAACCTTCAAACACGCCAGCCCAAGGATGCCCCAAGATAGCCCCAGATGGCCCCAGCAGCCCCCAGGGTAGCCTCAAAGGATCACGAGGTCATCCCCCTCCTTCTTCAAAGTCCTTTTCCTTGGGCTCCTTACCGTCCTCGTCGTCGTCGTCCTTCTCCTCCTCCTTCCTTCCTCCTCGTCCTCCTCCTTGTCCTCCTCCGCTTCGTTCCTCCTGGGGCTCGTCCTTCCCCATTTATTCCCCCATCTCTTTCTCCCCGCCCTCGTGCTTGTCTTCCTACTCGTTGTCCTCCTGCTCCCATCGCTGCCCTCCCCGTCATCCATGCCGTCGTCCGCGCCATCTGCCGCCTTGTCGTCGCCATCATCCTTGCGAGTCCAGTGGACAGCATCGGCGCTTCTCGTTCTGGTCCGATCAGGTTTGTGGGTCGAAGTCTGAGGCGAGAGCCCCATGCCCAAACTGCCGCCCTCCCACAGTGCAATTGATGTTCTTCTGAAGACGCGGCGGCAAGGCGAAAGTCAGGTTTTGAGATCGCGTCGTCGCCCATCTGTGCAAACTTTTTTTTTCGCGACGAGTCTGCGCGACGCCAAAGGCGTGGGCCGCGTGCTGACAATCACCCGCCCTCCATCCTCGCAGCGGTGGAACTGGCTAAGTTGAGTGTGCGTGATGCCCAGGAGGAGGAGGAGGAGGAGGAGGAGGAGGAGGAGGAGGAGGAGGAGGAGGAGGAGGACGAGGAGCAGGATGAGGAGGATGAGGAGGATGAGGAGGAGGAGGGCCCCTTTTTTGAACACGATTCACCCGCCATCCGTGCAGCTGTTTGGTATGCCAAGCTTAAATATCTTAAGCGATAAGGAAGGTTCAGGCAACATGCGCGGCCCGCCCCAGCGACGGGTCTGATGCGACAGGGAGGAGTGATCTATATGGAAGAGGGGTGGATGTGGAGGGAGGAGGAGGAGGAGGGAAGAAAAATATGAGGGATGAGGACGGACGATGATAATGATGAGGAGCGTGAAAGCTCGTGGCTCACACGCTGGCTTATCGAATCAGGTCAGAATCCGATCGGGCCTTTTTTTTCTTTCACGATTTCATAGTGTGTTTCCCAACCTTTCCATTGCCTCTTCTGGGGAATTCAGTGGCCACTGATGCACGTCAACTGCACCGTCTATCCAGTGATTTTCCTATAGAGCACCCGCCGCTTTCTTGTTTGAGCTTGTGAAGTGTCTTCGCCAAGCGGCGAGCACGAAGGTACAAAGTTGGACTAGAAAGCGCAATCTGGTGAGTATTTCTGCGATCCTGAGGTTTTTGGAGCACTTCGAGCTGACCGCCGATGACCGGGGCCTCAGGGCGGGCGAGAAGTATTATATGGAGCAGGCGAAGCTGATGATTCGGGAGGACTCCCCACCTTCAGAAAGTCACTTGCGCTAGTCGGCTGGATGAGAGAGGCGGGAGCAGATTCAGCCCAGCACTGCGTACCGCTCCTGCTGCTGCTGCTGCTTACCGTTTCCTTCCCTTCCCCCTGTCCTCACCTCCTCTCACCCCGTTCCCTTCACTTCCTCTTCCCCACTCTCCTTTTGTACCTCCTCCTCGTACCCTTGCCCGTTACTCCTCGTCGTCCACAGAGCCCTGACCAAGCCAAAGTCTTGCCTGCCCACCAGCCGTGGTCTTGAGGGGAGGGCGCGGTGGACGACCAGCTTCTGGAGCAGTGGGACTACGTTGGCGTGCGCGATGGAAGAATGGCTTCCAGAGAGGAATGCGCCACGCGATGGACTTTTGGCTCCCACAAGTCTTGTTTTCAGTGAGGGCTCGATGGAGGGCTGGCTCCTAGAGGATGCTTCAGAACAGTCTGGAGAGGGGGGGGGCGGGGGTGGACGGTGAGTGGTTGAAGACTGGCTCCCAGAAGAAGAACACCTTGTACGTCAACGTCGCCCATCTGGCGGAGGTTGCCCAGGGGCATGTGCCGAAGCAGTGCTTTTTGTCAAATGTGCTTTGGAGCGAAGGAATGGAGGGGAATGAGGAGAATGGAGGATGGAGGAGGTGGACGATGATGAGGATCATCAACGATATTGCAACAAATCCTCCCTCCAGGTTCCTTATTCATAGGCTCCTAAACAGCGGGTTCATACTCACTGAGGGAAATGCCCCGTTGGAAGACAATCGTTTGAACATCCGGAGTTGAGCCAGAACACCATTCCTGGGACTTCAATGCGGTGAATCACTGTTACTGTTGCGTCTTGACGATCCCGAATCGTGCCAGACCAACAATCCTGGGGCTCTGGCACCTCGAGTCAACGTGACTGTGGGGAGACAGGCTTGTTCACCCGATCGCGGTTAACCCGCTCCGATTCACCCGACCCTGGTCCGAGTGACTCGCGACGGGGTGAGCTAAGCCGGGTGAGTTAAGCACAGGGGGAGTGAAGCTGGGTGGGTTAAGCACCCGATGAGTTAGGCATGGTTTGTTATGCACCGGGTGAGCTAGGACCAGGTGAGTTGGGCATTTGGTGAGTTAGGCACCGGGTGAGTGAGCGACAGGGTGAGTTAGGCATTGGGTGACGTAGGCGCTGAGCGAGGTAGGCACAGGGTGAGTTCGGCATCGGTCGAGTCAGGCACTGGGTTTAGGCTCGGGCTGAGTAAGGCATTGTCAGTGTGAGTTAAGCACCGGGTGAGTTAGGCGCCAGTCGAGTGCACCGGATGAGTTAAGCACCGGGTCCCGCATGAGATAGGCACAGGTTAGAATAGGTTCTACGTGAGTTAGGCACAGGGTCAGTTAGGCATCGGGTGAGTTCGGCACCAGGTGAGTTAGGCGGCGGGTGAGTTAGTCACCAGATGTAGGTGAGTAAGGCGCCAGGTGAGTTAGCGACCAGGCGAGTTAGACCCTTGGTGAATTAAGCGCCAGGTGAATTAAGCATCGGGTGAGTTAGGCACCGGGTGAGTAAGGCACCCGGTGAGTTTGGTACTGGGTGAGTTTGGCACCGGGTGAGTTAGGCATTTTGTAGCGTGTTTTTGCCTTTGCCATTGCAGCCTTTCTTCTTCCACCGCTGGCTACCCTGTTTTGCTAAAGAAGCTATGTTTGTAGCGCGTCCTGTGTGTGTGTGTGTGTCCAACCGGGCGTGTCCACCGCCTCTCCACGATGCCTCCAAGACGCTCCCAGGGTTCCCAACAGGCCTTCGCGAGAGCTCCAAGAGGGCTTCAAGAGGGCCCCAAGACTTCAACAAAGAAGAGCCCAAAGAGTATTCCAATATCCTCGAAAGATGTCCACGAAGGCTCTAAGTGGCGATGTTGAGGGTTTTGTCCTCGTCCTCGTTGTCCTCCTGCTCCTCCTCTTCATTGTCCTTGCCCTCATCGTCTTCCTGTCATTTTCCTCTTCCTCGTCGTCGTGGTGGTAGTGGTCGTCGTCGTCGTCCTCCTCCTCCTCCTCTCGCTCCCACGCGGGCTCCACGGGTGGCCTTAAGAGGCCCTCCAAGGCCCCCCCCTGCTCCCACAGACATCTCTCCCCACCCTGGTTGCCCTCTCTGGTTCACTGTATGTGCCTCTTCGGTTCTTTTCCCGTCGACTCTCAAGAGCATGGGGTCTTTTTTGGTCAGTGGCCTCGTGAAGCGGGTCAAAAGGCGTCCAAACTCAAGCTGGGCCACGACTAGGCAGCGGAAGCGGAAAGCGGAAAAGCAAGACAGGCGCAGCAGGGCGTCAGCTCAGAAGGGCGAAAATAATTGGTAGTCCCATACCTGGTGGCGTCCGAAAATCCCGGTGGCTACCAGCGAGTAGACGCAGCCAAAATGGCGCGGCGGCGCGACCAAAACCACGTAGAAGTCGATCACTCGGTGAGCATGGGGTACTTTTTAGTCAGCGACCGCGGGCGAGCGCGCCGGCGGCGAGTCCAGTCAAAGCGGGGCACGCAGCGACGACTTAAGCTAAAGCGACGGAGGGTGGCCACACCTACAGCGGCTCACCGAGCCCTCGCGCAGCAGCTCAGCGGCGGACCGGCGAGTGGGGGGGCAGCTGAAACTGAGCCGTACTGCCAGCGTGCAAGTATGCAAAGCGTCGGGAACACCAGGGAGTCGGGACGCATGACGACCTGGGCCAGGAGCCGAAATCAGTGCAAGGACGCAACCCCGGACAACTGCGTGAGTACCAGGGTGGCCCGAAGGACCGTCGATCAAAGGATTAAAGCCAGGAGGCGAGAGCGTTGGCGGGCTGCGGAATCCCAGGGTGGCCGTAGCCGCAAAGTCCCGAGGCAGCGAAACGCACGAGTGCGGGAAGCAGCAAAGCTGCCACGCAGCCAAAATGGCGCGGGTCACCACGGACCAGTGCGTGAAGTGGCGCCAGGTTGACCCACCACGAGCCCTGAACAGGGCCACGAGCTCGAAGTCAGCACACCAAGGTGGCGACAGGCGGGCGAGAGCACCACGGGGTGAGCATGGGGTACGCGAAGCGTGAAGAATTCCTTGTTCAGCGTGGGCTTGGGGCACTTTCCAAAACAGCGGCGTTTGTAGCACCTCCCTGTCCTGTGTCGGTGAGGGCGTGTCTTCTGCAGCGTCGTCTTCCAGTCGCCTGGACTCGTCTCCAAAGCGGCGAGCTGGCGCTTTTTTCTTTTCAGTGGGTGTCGGTATCGGCGTTTCCGCTGAAGCGCCGAGCGAGTTAGGCGGTGGGTGATTTCCGCACCAGGTGAGTGCGGCCGGGTGGCGCCAGGTGAGTTTCGATCTGGGTGTGTTTGGCACGGCGAGGTCCGTGCTGGGTGAGCGGGGTGAACAGTGACCCTTTTGTCCCTCTCTCTCTCTCTTTCCTGTCCTCTCCTCCTTTGTCCCCCGCTCTTTCTTCTCAACTCGTGGCGTTTTGTAGAGCGTTTCTTCCCTGTGTCAGTGTGTGGTTCCTTGTTCGGAGTGGGCTCGGGGTGCTTTCCAAAGCAGCGGCTTTTTTGTAGCGCCTCCTTCTCTGGTGTACGTGCGGGTTTATCTTCTGCAGCGTTGTTTTCGAGTTGCCTGGGCTCGTCTCCACAACGGCGGCATTTTCTATCGCGTCTTTTCCTTTCGAGAGCCGGCGCTTTCTTCGTGGTCTTCTTGGGTTGGCACGTTCTCAAAAACAGCGGCGTTCTGCAGCGCCTCTTCCGCGGGTGTTGGTGTCGGCGATTCCGCTGGGGTGTGTTTGGCACGGTGAGTTGGGCACCAGGTGAGCGGGGTGAGCACTGACCCTCGTGTCCCTCTCTATCTCTCTCTCTCTCCCGTCCTCTCCTCCTTCCTCCTCCCGCTCTCTTCTTGTCAGCTCGCGTCGCCGTCGGCGTCGGCATTGTCGCCGCCGCCGACCTGTGCCTCTGCCGCCCTGTGGGGCGCGTGTTCCGATTCCGTCCGATCCCATGTGTGGCCGACCCGAAGTAGAGTTTCAGATTTGATTGAACAGGGGACCGGCTGAATCAGACGCTGCGTGAGGTTGGCGCCTGGTGAGTTGGGGTGTTTGGAGAAAGTTGGCGGCGTTTGTTAGCGAGTGCTGCGCATGCGGCCGTGTGGGCGTTTGTTGTTCGCAGTTGTCTTGTATGTAGTCGTCTGGGGCCGCTCGGCATTCCTTGCGCGTGCCTTTCCCGAAGAGGACGAAGAGGACGATGATGAGGATGAGCAGGAGGACGAGGAGGAGGAGGAGGAGGAGGAGGAGGAGGATTACAAGGATGAGGAGGGAGAGGAGGAGAAGAAGGAGGAGGAGGAGCAGGAGGAGGAGGAGGAGGATGAGGATGAGGAGGACGACCACGAAGAGGCGGACGAGGAGGAGGAGGAGAAGGAGGAGGAGGAGGAGAGGAGGAGGAGGAGGGCCAGTGTACACCCAAGACTCATCAACGCTGTTGTAATAAACCCTCCCTCCAAGCTCCCCCTTCATAGGCCCCACACAAGGGTTCAGTTTCCACTCAGGGAACTGCCTCGTTGGACGACACCCGTTTGAAGAACCTCAAGCGTGCCAGAACACCATTCTCAGGACTCCAACGCCACGAGGAGGAGGAGGAGGAAGAGGAGGAGAGGAGGAGAAGGATTAGGAGGATGAGGAGGAGGAGGAGAGGAGGAGGAGGAGGAGGAGGAGGAGGAAGGAGGAGTGGGGAGGAGGAGGAGGAGGCAGGAGGAGGATGGGAGGAGGAGGAGGAGGAGGAGCAGTAGGAGGAGGAGGAAGAGTAGGACGAGGAGGAGGAGCAGGAGGAGGAGGAGGAGCAGGAGGAGGAGGAGGAAGAGGAGGAGGAGGAGGAAGAGGAGGAGGAGGAGGAGGAGGAGGAGGAGGGTGAGGACGCTGACGATGTTGGTCTTGGCGTGGGTTAGGCCCCAGATGAGGCAGGCGCCAGGTGAGATGGGCGCTGTGAGTCAAGTGCCTAGTGAGTTGGGCACACGGAGAGAGAGAGAGAGAGAGAGAGAGAGAGGCGCTGGGTGAGTTAGGCGCAGACGCTGGGTGAGTCAGGCGCGCGCGAGCTAGGCACCAGGCGGGTGACGGCTGGGTGAGTGGAGCGCCTCGGCGCCAGGTGAGAGACGCTGGGTGAGGCAGGCCCCGGGTGAGTTACGTAAGTGCCGAGTGAGTTGGGAACTGGGAGTGAGGCGCCGGGTGAGTCAGGCGAAGCCGCCAGGTGAGTCAGGCGCTGTATGAGCCAGGCGCCAGGCGGGTGAGGGCTGGGAGCGGAGCGCCGCGCATGTAAGGCACGGAGGTGAATACGGTGTCGGGTGAGTTGGGCACCGAATGAGTCCAGCACTGGGTGAAAGAGGCACTGGGTGAGTGAGGCACCGGGTGAGTTGGTCATCGGGTGAGTCAGTGACTGTGTGAGTTAGCGACCGGGTGAGATAGCGACTGGGTGAGATAGCGACCGGGTGAGTTATGCTCTGGGTGAGTTAGGCACCGGGTGAGTTCGGCATCGGGTAAGTTAGGCACCCAGTGAGTTAGCCGCCGGGTAAGTTAGCACCAGGTGAATTAGGAACCGGGTGAACTAGGCACCGTGTGAATTAGGCACTGGGTGAGTTATGGACCAGGTGAGTTGCGCACCGGGTGAGTTAGCGACTAGGTGGGCTGGGTGAGTTAAGGCTGGGTCAGTTAAGCACCGGGTGAGTTGAGGCCAAGTGAATTAGACCAGGTGAAGTAAGGATTGGGTGAGATAGACCAGGTGATCCCAGGACCGGGTGAGTTAGGCGCGGGTGAGTTACATATTGGGTGAATCGTTGACGTCCCGCGAATCCCCACCAGCCCATGGAGAGGAGAGGAAGGAGGGTGTTGAGCCATCTTGGAGGCTATCTTGGAGCATCGGAGGCCTTCCTGGAGCTACGGGGCTGTATTTGCGGATATCGGGCTCCTCTTGGAGCTATTTTTTGGAGGCAATTTGGGCCCTCTTGGGGCTCTTTGGCCTCTTGGGGCTCTTTTGGGGCGCCTTGGGGCCCTCATGTAGCCCTCTTGGGGTTCTCTTGGGCCTCTCTTGGGGCTTTCTTGGGAGCTATGGAGCGCCTCCTGGGGCCATCTTGGAGACCATCGATCAAAGGAGGAGGGGGTGCGGTCCTCGATTTGCCTCCCCCCTCCGGGGCCATCGAAATGGCCCACCGGGGCGCTCTTGGGGCCCTTTTGGGGCGATCCTGGGCGCTCTTGGGGCAGTCTTGGGGGCCTCGTGGGCCCTCCTTGGAGCTCTCTTGGGTCATTCTCGGGGAGGTCCAGAGGGGTCGCCAAAAGTACCTGGAACCGTCGTGTGGTCCTCTTGGGGCCTCTTGGAGGCAGGTTGTTAGCTATCTTGAGCCATGTCGGGCTATCTCGAGCGATCTTGGAGGCTATCTTGACTTTAAACGGAGAAGGTTAAAGGCGAGGTATAAATCGAGCATGTACCGCTGCCGTGCCTGGCTCAAGCCGGGCCCGGCCAAATATATGACTGTGCCTCACTGAGGCGCACGACTTGCATCAGAGATCGGAAAATACCTTTTCCATTGACGATGCCCATCCTATCCTTTACTCCAGATCCCATGCTTCGTCTTGCACTCTTGCTCATGCGATATGAGCCAAAGCCTGGGATATGGCAACGCTTAAAGCGTAACACATACCTAAGCTTACCAGCTTGTTTTCGACTTGGTAGCGGAGCTGGCTACACTCTCGTGTGGCTGGCTCTCGCTCTGATTCCTGTAATCCACGGCACAACTTGGTGGACTACTACTACGGTGGAATACCATGTTGCGCCGGCTCTGCGAGGAGCGGAGCCAGTCCGCGATCGAGCTAGCGGGGCAACCCGCGAACTCGAGACGCTCTCTCCTACTTCACTGCGCTACTTCACTCCCGACTTCCACCAGATGCCAATCGGCAACTCGATCGAGAACGTGGTCACCCTGCGGGGCTACCCGCAGCGGGGCCACCTGCATCCCGTGCCGGTCAGGCGCCTCACGGCTACCACGCCAGAGCCTGACAAACCACAGCCCAAACCAATCACCGAAGCCGAAATGCACATGCATTGGATCAAGATAACTATCTTCGGCATTCTGTGGGTAATAATGGGATGTGCTGTGGGATACATGCGGCAGGGGATGGACGACACGCGTACTACTGGCCCTTCATGGGACCCTGCCGGTACTACGCCTTTCCGCGAATACGTTCGCGAAGTACATGCATGGTTAAACGTAACGAGTGGCAATATGACACCACCACAACAAGCTGCAGCACTACAACGAGGCCTTCAAGGTCTGGCTCGTCGTATCGCCATGCAGGTCCCCTCCCAGATCATCAATTATGGTGTAACTGTCAATGGACAGCCAACGGATGCAGTAACATATATACTGTACTTACTGAGCACCAAATTTGAAAATCTGGAAGATGAGCGCCAGCTCAACTCTGGCACTGCCCTTATCGACTTCCGCGTCGAAAGGGGCGAGCGAATCGACTCAGTATTAGCTCGATTCGAGATGGCCCGTGACGAGGCTAACTCTGTTGGTTTTGTCATCCCCAACTTTCAGATCCTAACGCTGATTCTCTTCAGAGCGTTAGGCGTTGGCGCGTCACGAGCCCAACACCTGCTTGAGCCCTTCAATCATCAGATGCCCCGAACACAAGCAGACTATGACAGGCTGCTGACCAGGATGAGGAATTACGGACATGTTGCCGAGCGCTCTCCTGGCAACATAGCGGGTATCTTCACAGGGCACCACTCACATGCAGGTGTCTACGCCACGACTGCGGGGTCACCCGCTGGTCCTGGCGAGCCAAATCCCTGGGCTGACCCAGCCGATATGCCCAACGGGGCCACTGCCCTCTTAGGGCAGACCGGCCAGGCATCGGCAGAGGCAGCTGAGGCGAACGCCTGGTCGAACTACTCGCCGGGCGCCGCCTACACTGCAAGCCCGCCCTCGGGCACAACCCTCTGGGGCCAAGCGGAGTCATCCGCTCAAGGGTCTCAGCCACCCTCACCGTTTGAATCTGGCACTGACACAGATACCTCATCTGACGATGAGCACAATGGCATAGTCTCTGCTTGTAATGACTATCCAGCGGATGACACTCACCTTTCTGAACAACAAAGAGCGGAAGCCGCTTTTATGGCTTATCGCAAATCAAAACGCCGTTGGAGGCGCTTTATGAAGAAACCAGTCAGAAAGGTGAGACGTGCAGTACGCCGACATTTCAAACGATTTGGAAAGGGTCGTGGCAAAGGGAGTCGCAGACGCCGTATGCATGGTAGGGGTATTACTGCTTTCCTCACGTCCTTAACTGATATAGCCTTTGAAGAAGTTCTTATCGGAGGCAAAGGTCGGGGTCACAGGCGGACCTCCGGTAAGGGAAAAGGGCGGAGGGGCAACCCTAGGGACGCTTCTGCAATACTATGAAGTGTCATACATGCGGTAGCACAGAGCATTTGCGCGATCAATGCCCGAAGGGGAAAGGAAAGGGATCCGTGCATTTGGCTCAAAATTCTTTTATGGATGACATAGATTACATTGACTACGAGTTTTACGTCAATCCAGACGCGGCTCCCGCCGCGGGCTCCTCCACGTATTACGTGATGGCCCGCTACGCTGAAGCAACTGTAGCCCTGGAAGACTACGCAGAGACCCTCTTCGACGAGTTCCACGGCTGGGACGAGGTCGACGAGGTCGCGTACAATGCTTGGTTCGGTCTGCCAGCGGGGCCACCCGCCGGCGACGAGGTCTCCGAAGCAGAGACCGTCCCGGCAACAGAGGAAGAACTCACCGCCGTGCTGGCACCGCAAGTAATTGGCATGCCGTTGCTGCCAAATCCTTCGCGGGCTGGTTCGGAGGCGGGAGACGCCGATGACGAAATGCGGGGCCATCCCGCGTATTCCGACTCCGAAGAAGCCGAAGAAGATTATAAGGACATGCTCCAAGAGGAGGTCTCAGAAGCAATCCGACTCCTGAGTGCGCCAGCACATCAGCACATAACCATGAACGAACTGCTGTCACACCCAGGAGTTGCACGTCTACGTCCATACTTGGATTCGAACATGTCAGCATCTCAGATGTTGACAGCACTCCAAGCTCTAGCGGGGTCACCCGCCGAAGAGACGCTAGACGCAACAGCGGGGCCACCCGCTTGGTCTATGGATGTATTCATGCAAGGTTGTGATCAAATGGACATTAACGACCTCACGATGGAGCAGTTAAACGACATCGGGTATTTCAGAATCCCGTATCAAAACGTGTTCATGGTCCAGGACAGCTCAGAGGACTCGGAGGACATGCGCTACGCCAAGAGGGACAGACGACCGTCGCCTCCCCGAGACTCAGAGCATGACGATCAAAGGCCAATGGCACGCGGTAGTGCGTCAGCGGGGCCAGCCCGCAGAAGGAGCCGTTCAGCTCCCAGACGCCCTACACATGATGAGTCGGGCTATCCATACAGTACTGAGCACTCCGTCGGAGTATCCGCTCAGCATGTGCCGGATTGGTACATCAAATGGTTCCCCGGCTACTCGATGGACACGCTTCGCCACTGGTATTCTAAGGAGTATTGCACAAAAAGGGACGAAACTGGCGCGATAATACGTACCAAGGGTGGCAAGACCAAGACGCCAGAGGCTTGGGACAAAAGGGCTAAGAAACAGGAGATCATCAATGATCGCAAGACATACAGGAAACAAGTATGTCAGTGCGAGCCCTTCAAGGGTCACATGCGCAGGTGTCCGATGGATCGCCCCTCCAGGAGCCCTCATCACGGAGAGACCCCGTGGAATTGGTCTCATGGAGATGACGCTGGTAACGTCCATGATCCTAACAAGGAGGTCCCTGGAGGAGGAAAGCGCATCACCGAAGCCGATCGCGTCCCTATGACCGAAGAGGTGGCCAACATCGTCAGGGAAAATTGGGTACAGCTTCCCAATGACCATCGCCTCAAGGAATGGAACCGCCGATTCCATAAAGAGGCGGGGTCACCCGCAGAATCCAGCAAAGAGGCGGGGCCACCCGCAGAATCCAGCAAGGAAGCGGGGTCACCCGCAGAAGCGGCACCAGCCGCTGGGCCTGCGGACGACGAGTGGATAGCTGTTGCATCTGCTGCCGGGTCCGCCGCCGGCACTGACCACACCGAACTAAATGAAGAATGGGCGGCGGAAGACGGCTCAGAGAATCCATTCCCTGATGGATGCGCCTGCTGGTACTGCAGCTCTTCGGCGCAGAAGTGGTTTTGCACGAGGGTAATCTATCGCCATGAGAATGGCAAGTACAAGCTGGCCATAAAAGGCACTGCCGACATCGACCAGATGAGGCAGGTCATCCATGATCATGGCCAGCCAGAAGGCCCTCCTAGAGACCCTCCTGGTCCACAACCGGGCAAGGGCAGCAGACCACCTCCAAGACCTAAAGCCGACTCCTCGTCTTCACCGCCTCCTGCGAAAAGGCACCCGTCCAAGAGCCCCGAAGGCACACATGGGCGGGCGAAGGCCAGAGGGATCGCCAAGACGGACGACCTTGAGCCGGCAGATCCTCCTGGTCTGTCCGTAACAGAGAGGAAGAAGGCTTTTGCTGGACCATCGACCCCGACGCCACCGGCGACCCAAGGCGATGTCAAGGACGAAGTTCGCGACAAGCCTCAGGCAGCTTTCCGAGGTGACTGGGCTCCAACTCTGCATCAGCCACGCCTTGCACCGCGACCAGGTTCGGCACGAATGAAAGCGCAGCCGAAGCCCGAAGCTGGGATGAGATCGGTGCGGGCAGAAGCGGCCGCCAAGGCTAAGGAGGACAAGGGCTCTGCGGGGCCACCCGCTAAAGCGGCGCCAGCCGCAACAGCGGGGACACCCGCAGAAGGCACTCTCTCAAGAGAAGAACGCTTCAGAGTCCTTAAAGAGTTTGGCGACCAACAGAAACTAACCGATGATGCAGCTACTGACAAAGGTCACCCGAACCCTGGCGCGGAGTCATCCGCAGGAGCTGCCTCGTCGGCCGCAGGTTCTGCAGGGCCACCCATTAAAGCGGCGCCAGCTGCATTAGCGGGGCCACCCGTTAAAGCGCCGCCGGCTGCATTAGCGGGGCCACCCGCACAAGGGCAGCCAATAATGTCTGTTCTCAGGAACATCCCTTTGGGAGCCATCGAATACTGGCAAGGCATTGAAGGCAAAGGCCCGAAGCGCACCATAAACCCACGAGTCACTCCAGACGATACGGACCGATACGAAGTCATTAATTGTCCAGTTCGTCGTAACTTCGAGTGCCGCAACGACTGGGAACGTGAACAACAAACCGTGGGAAATATGTTGCGAGACAGGCCGCCACTACGTGTTGCGCAGCATAAAGCAGAGCTCCTGAAGGTCATGGAGAGGTTCGGCATGGATCCGACTTTGCCGCGTGAAGGGCAGATGACCAAGGTGTCAATATGGTTTTCCACAGCCCTACGCCACAGTCCATATTGGAAGGACGGATTCAGCCGACACTTCGAAAAGATCAGCACTTTCGATCCATACGATGGCTGGGTTGTCGTTGACGATCTGCTGACAAACTGGACTGAAAATGATCAGTGGAAGGGCTATCGTGAAATGCACGAGGTGCTGATCAAGGGCAGGCCCCACACGTCATACGTGTATTGGGTGCTGCTAAACTGCTGTGAGATGATTGACCATCACGGCATGCAGAAGGGCAGGCTCCAGATGAAGTGCGTTGAGGACAGCATGCTGCTGCCTCCCAGGTTTCGACCAAAGACACGCAGGCCACAGTACTTCATCAGAGCCACGAACGGCCACAGCAGTCCAGGCATCCACTGTCCCGAGTCGCTGTACAAGCCGATCACAACATGGATGAAAGAACCAGACGACCCAGTATATTTCATCCACGGGACACAGTGGAGTATGTCAAGGACATCCTTGCTAATGGCCTTTCATGCCTCGCACAGGACAACCCTAAGAGGAAGGGGGGGCGCCAATTTGTGCACGGCTGCCCCTACCTCCCGGGCGACCCGAGGATTCAATCGGGCATCCGTCCTGACTCGGAGGTGCTCATTTTCTGCAGCATCAACAAGATGCTGTCCAGTGGCTTCTCCCTATGGAGATCAGCAAATGACATAGTCATGACACGGGGCCACGACGGACGTATACCGCCCGATCATATCCTCCAGATAGTGAGCATTGCGAAATATCGGGTCGGCGAAGCCTGGAGCAATCCGCTGGCTTATGACAAGTCGCGGAGGCGGGGTCAACCCGCGGACAGGATTCGCACCGATGACTACCTGCCACTTAAAATGTGTGACAGAACTCTGGGTGTAATGGAAGATCACGCCATGTACCTAAAGGGCTGGACTAAAACGGACGGTCGCCCATTCAATTTGGTCATGACCGAGCAAGATGTTGCTCCACGACCGTGCGACACACAGACAGTCCTCATGATGAATGCCCAGGAGGACGTGGTCATGCCTGAAGCGGGGCCACCCGCAGGTGCGGGGACACCCGCGGCAGACACCTCGGACGGTTCATGGCAACAAGTGGTCACACCAGTAGCAATGGTAGCATCTCCTTTGAGGCCGGACCAGCAGTCATGGGTCCAGGCCCTCAACAGTCATTTGACATCAGCCGACGTCTCTGGACTGACCGATCAGTTATATCGTGCTGACCCGTGGGCGGTGCATACAGGTATCCAAGACGCACAGCAGAGGAACCTGCGCACTCCTGCGGGGCCACCAGGCGTCCTAGGACCACAACCACAACGCCCTCCGCAGCAGGCTGGAGGTGCGAGGTTTGTCCCTATGGGCGGTTCAGATGGTGGCTCGCCGTTTCGGACTCCGCCGTCTGAAACGAGCGAGAACAGCCTGTGGCAACGACTCCAGGCGATTCGCGGAAATCCGGCGCTCGCAGCAGCACTCCAGGCGACCACTCCCTTTGGCACTCCGAGGGGTAGTGAAGGAGGAGTGGCTGCGGGAACACCCGCCGAGCGAACGCCTGCGGAGTCACTCGCACATGCGGGGCCACCCGCTGACGGACAGCAAGGTTCAGACTACGAACGTCGGGCAGCCAACTTGAGAGCACAGGCTACCTTTCTGCAGCAACAAGCTGATAGAGTGCCCAGCCTGTTGCGGAACCGCAACATAGATGTTACGAATCATGGCGACTTTCGGCCTCTCTGGAGCTGGACTTCTGATGATGCTCCAAATGCTGATCCCACGAATCCATATCGACAGGTGTTTATTCCAGGAATAGCATCACACCCAATATATGGATGGGACAATCACGGACCAGCAGAGGCACAGGCCATGGACGCGCCGATGTACCCGGAGTACTACGCGCAGATGAATAACACTCCTATGATTGCGGGGCCACCTGCGAACGAATACACTCGGAATCTTGCCTTTGAGATGTTTCGTTTGCAGTTTACACGAGCGATCGATGCGCAGTCTATGCCGCACTACGCCTACATGCCCACGCCGACGGACCCCGAGACCGTAGTTCAGCCAGCTGGTCTCGCGGTGCCAGCCGCTATGGGCAGCATGCCAGACTACATCCGCGACGTGCACAACACGCAGCAAGCGATACTGGCATCTAGGCAGCAGGCTCGGGACAACGCCAGGCTGCGCCAACAGCGCGCGATCCAGAGAAGGATCGAGCGTGAAAACCAAGCGGGGACACCCGCAGACGCGGGGCCACCCGCTGAACGAACAGATAGACTGCCGCCACCAACGCCATATCGGGAGGGCGAAACCACTTTCGAGCGCCAGGCTCGGACTCGCCCCGACGTGCCTGCTCCAGTCATTTCAGACTACAACTTCACACAGTGCCCAATCTGTATGGACTCCTACGAGATGGGCACCACAGTGTGGAGACTGGCGTGCGGGCACTTCTTCCACGATATATGCTGGGATCGTGTTGCACAGCAGCACGTCCGCAATCAGCGACCAGGTGCGCCGAACGAGGCCCCCTGCGCTGTATGTCGTGGGCCGGGCATAATTACAGCACATTTCCCGTATGCTGGACAGCGCGACGCTGAGTCGGAACAAGCGCGCCAGCAGGAAAGGTACGTGGTAGATGCCCGGGAACTGCGTCGGCTGCGGGAAGCAGTGGAGGCACTAGAGGCTCGAGCCGCACACTCGGCGGAGCCATCCGCACGTGCTCCAGCTGCACAGACACACCCCTGGCCAGCGCCAGAGCAAGGCATCCAGATGCCAATCCTGCCTACGCTTCGAGCGCAGGAGCCCCCAGCAGCGGGGCCACCCGCCGAAGCGGCTCCCGCCGCCAAAGCGGGGCCACCCGCAAATGGACTTCCAAATCCAGGATTCCTGAGGGCAATGGAGGCCAATATCAGGCGGAGTGGCAGGAGCGGAGGCGGGACGCGCAGGCTGACTGGATCATCCAGGACCTCACGTGTGGCGAGCCCGGTCAGCGCTAGGAGCCGGGCAAGCGCTGAAAGTGCGGAGGCAGCCCAGTTCCACACCACATTCATGATTGATACAAAAGGGCTGACCTATGCACGTGACGACACGGACACGCTGCCGCCAGGAGGTGAATGGACGTCCACACTCTCTGCGAATTATTGGGTTCTTGAACAGGAACCAATTGCCGTAGAGGAGCGCCGCCAATATGAGCAGATGTGGTGCACCGAGTTAACCATGAGCCAATGGGTGCTTGAGCAGCGCCTGTTGAAAGGCACACTCGGTTCACAGATTACGTACCACACTGATGACCATGGTACGATGGCTCTGGCAGCGCGGAACGGGACGTTCTTCCCTGACGAAGACGGACTGCCGTGCATCTCGTTCATGCTAGACATTGGCTCCAACGTGAACATCATCGGGGCCAATACGGCGCGAACCTTCCAGGAGGCTATGGCCAGGTACAATCACAGACCTGCCATATGCACCCTGAGCAAGACCCTCTACATCAACGGTGTCGGTGAGGGTGCTGCGATATGTCGGAAAATGGGCAACTTCAAGATCGGGGTACAATACGCCAATGAGGCAAGCCCCCGTATCGAGGAGTATGCCTCCAACATCGCAGAAGGCTCGGGTGCCAACCTCCCGGCTATCTGGGGCCTTGGTGCCATGGAAGCACGTGACACGATCATCGTGCTGAAGCCAGGCTACCAGAAGGTTATCTTCCCCAGCGGTGACTACACCCTGAAGCTGGGAAGGGGTGCCAAGGTCCTGAGGGCGAAGAAAACTCCCTCGGGACATCTTGCGATTCCCTGCGGTTTGTATGACGGGGCAAAAAGCCAGACGGTCACGAACACCTTCACAATCCGCAGCAGTCGAGATGGCTACACCGAGACGGAGAACGAAGAGGACCCCGTCAGTGCGGGGCCACCCGCCGGAGTAAGTGCGGGGCCACCCGCCGGAGTAAGTGCGGGGCCACCCGCCGAGACCACAGCGGGACAACCCGCGACGGGACAGTCCATGACCGTCACGACTGATACGTACATTGTCGAGCCGTATCTCGACAAGCAGCTCCTGGAAGACACGACCCGTTTGATCGTGGACAGGACGCTGAACAGCTGGTGGGAGGGCCAACAGTGTCCCGAAGGGACCTGGCCACATATGAAGGATGCCCTGAAGTCCAAGATATTTTTGGCAGTCCAGGAGGCGGTGAATAAATGGGCGCCTGAGAACCAAGCGGGGCCACCCGCGACACCGCCACCACCACCAAGCTACACGGGCGGAGGTTCGTCGGATTCTGCGGGGCCAACCCGCGTGGAGATCGTGAGCGTAGCCGCACCAGCGACTCCTGCGGAGCCATCCGCTAACAGCATGCCCCCGAGTCAGACGGCAACGTGGTCACACGACCGCCGCTGACGGGGGCAGGCGGGCGCGCCCGCGGCGCTCGCTTGCGAAGAGAAGCCGAATACCGGCCTCCTCGCGACATACGTTTGCCGCGCTGAGGCCCGAGAAGAAAAATATCATTCAAAATGCCTCGTCATCGAAGATATTCGCACAGCTTGCGCTGAACTCCGAACCCGTGGATATATATGCGACCGGATTACCCATAATGAGGTAATGACTTCAACTGGAACACAGTATTGGGGAAATTTGTTGGCAGGAGACTACAATATGTTGTGGGTGGCCACACCCTCTGATTGGTACGTTCGTACTCCAGGAAAGAGGGCGGGACCACATTATCAACGTATACAAAATCTCCTGATCAAAGCGCGTGCTCTGAGAATGCAGATAGTTATCCTGGGGCCACCCGGGTATTTCTGGAAACAGGGTCCGATCAAAGATGTTATCGAAGATTTGAAGCTAAGCATTATACGAATGAGACTCTGTCATTTCGGTATCAAGTTTGACCGATTCAGTAAATATCCCAGTGGTTCTTATATACAAGTTGCTACATCTTGTCCTCATATACCGATAAACTTATGGAAATGTACTTGTGGCTCACACAAGGAGCATGATTTGGATTGGTATGGCCAAGATCAGCAACGTGCCGAGTTTCGGTATAAAACTTTGGCTATTATTATTGCACGCTTCCTTGATCAACTCGATAAAGCCAACATGATCAGGAATGATCGGAGTGCGGTACACCTCAGTGTGTGTACACGCGTTGACAAAAAGGTCAGACACTACGTCCAATGTCCACAAAAGGGCCCTCAATGGGACCATGTGGTTCGTAGAGTCACGACCGACCTGGACACGAACAAGATCGTTCAAGATATCAGAATCCAGGATCAGCCAACTGGGTACAATTTTGTAGCTCCATTACCTGATGGGGTTACAAACATCAGTACTCGGCTATACTGGGAGCCTCCGGCTCCAGTTCTTCATGGCAATGGTGAGTCGCGAAGGCCCCGCCCAAAGCGTGTGACGATCGTCGACGACGATCGATCTCCTCCCCCTTCGATTGAGCGTTGCCAAACGCGACCCACCAACAACCTTCCTGAAATTCCGCCATTTCCTGACTTTACAGCGGATTCCTCCGCAGCGGATCTCTCCGCGGAAACTGCGTTGCCCACTGATGCCAGGATAAAACAGAAAGAAAAGCAGAAAGCTGACAAAGAAGCCGGCATCAAACCGAAGAAAGTCCCGAAGAAAGTGGAAGACGGTAACGACGACTGTGGAGAGGACCTCAAAGGGCTTGACTGCTCCACATATTTCAACGACGTCCCTCTTGACGACTCGGACTCGGACAGCGAATCAGAGGACATCTTCATGATGTTACCGGCGGGGCAACCCGCTGACTCACATGCTGATGTCTTCTCGATAGTCCAGTCATTATGCTACGGCAGAAACAATCAAGTGGACATGCTTGAATTATGTGGGGGCAAGGGTGGTATATCCATATAGCCTTCAAGAGGGGACTCTCGTCAGGCGGGAACCTTGACAAGATATCTATGGTTGACCTTGGAAACTCGGAAGTACAAAGAGCAGTCCTCCACTACCTCAAGACTTGCTTTGTCAAGATCACGATTCTGCAGCCAAGCTGCAGAACTACTGGACATCCTTCCTATTTCAATGCACAGGTCAATCATGATACGTGGCTTAAACACCACAAAGAGGACCTGCCTCACATCACGTTCTGTGGAACAGTCGCTCTATTACAAGACGACCTAAGACGTTTCTTTCTCAGGGAACAACCAATGGGCACGTGGGTGGATGAGATCCAGCCATGGAGGGAACTGGCACAACGCAAGGTCACTTGCCAAACGATTATTGATCAGTGCACGACTGGTCTCAAAGATTCATTTGGACAATACATCCGCAAGCCAACACAGATGATGGCAAACAAAGAAGAGTTGTTGGCACCTTTCAGAGGCAAGCGTTGTCCAGGAAATCATGTGCACGCCAATGCTTGTAACAAAGAGCTAGCAAGGGCGGCACAGTATACCTACAGAATGCAGTCATTGATCGTTGATGCGGTGCAAATCGCCAAAGACCTGTTTGCTTACGGTCGCGATCCATTCGCGAATCGTGAACGCAGCTATGCGTTCGTAACAAACAGTGCTGGCTACGACTTGGACGACCCAACACTCCGGAGACACCCAAACGGAGAAATCTGTCGACCACCACCTGGCGGTCTTGGGTGCCCTGGCTGTGTGGACAACAACTACAAGCAATCACCAAAGCACAGCAGGGATCCGAAGTTGTGTCGGTGGTATGATGTTGAACCGTACTACTGGGACTGTCCAAGCTGTAAGAAGGAATATCAGAAGAGCAATCCTCACCACACCAAGATATCTGGCCAATGCAGATTCGCCGAAAATTGGAAGCTGCCAGATAACTTTGGCCAGCCGCGCCCGGCGGGGCAAGCCGCTCCTGCGGCGCCAGCCGCGGAAGCGGCTCCAGCCGCAGAAGCGGCGCCAGCCGCAAAAGCGGCGCCGGCCGCGAGAGCGCGCATACGCGCGCCTAGGCCGCCACGGCCCGGTGAGGGCGATCCAACCGCAGGCGCCAGCAGCCATGACATCACCAGAGCCGACGGGGCTAATGGTGGCAACAGTGGCGCTGGCAGCTCTGACGATCACCGTAGACTGCCACAATTTGCAGCAAGGCGCGGACGCATGGAGGGAGGAGATCCTCCACCACCGCCGCAGCCTCAAGCAGAGCCACGGCCAAGGCCAAGGCTCCCTGATTGGACTCGCTTCGACGTTCAGCTCAGCCTCCAAAACCTGCGCAGCTTCGACCCAGCTGTAGTGCAGCGAGAACTCCGCAAACTCCATCTGAGATGGTTTCATGCCAAGGAGCCAAAAATGCGGATGATTCTAACCAAGGTTGGACTGGGTGAAACCCGTTTGAGTCTGATCAAAGGCATTTGCGACTCGTGTAGAGAATGTCGAGCCTGGGACAAACCAGGCAACACGGTGATGCCTTCTGTGTCACTGCCAGGACGTTTCAACGAGGAAGTCGAATGTGATCTTTTCTTTTATAAACAGGAACATATTGTTTTTCACATCATCGACCGTTGTATCCGCTGGGCAGCTGGCACAGAGATTCCTGATAAAGCCATGCATACTGTTCTCGATGCCTATCATACGACCTGGATGCAGCATGGCCCTGCTAAGATCTTATACTCCGATGGGGAAGGAGCACTGAATAATGATACAGCAAAGGCCATCCTTAAGGCCAAGGGAACAGAGCTTCGTATTCGAGCGCGTGGCCAACACGCTACAACTATCGAAGCTAGGAACGGCATCCTGCGACACCTCTTACACGTGATGGGAGAAGAATTGAATAGATTAAATATCCCTCTCAATTTCACTCGTCTCTTACATGAAGCCTTGTTTGCCAGCAGCGCATTTACCTTCTACAATGAAGTGTCTCCGTACAATGCGCTGTATGGCAGACAACCAGCTATGCTTCCCGATTTCCCTGTCTTGGATCATGATCAGTCCACTGAATCATCAGATCACTCAAGGGAGGAAACAATCAGGAGGGTTAGTCTGGAGGCAATCACGCAGGCCACTGCGGTTGCCAAGACGAACAGGGCTCTCCGTACGAAGACTACTGCTACGGGTGAATTTCACTACAAAGAGGGAGATCTCGTGGACTATCATCGCCCGACCACCACGAAAGACGACTGGGTGGATGGAGTGGTCCATACCCGGTCATCCGCAACGAACCTGACCGAGGCCAGGTCATCGTGAAGGTCGGCAGTCGCGAGGTGCGAGTACAGTATCCTGACACACGACACACGCTGTACATCGAAGCACTTATGGTCCGCGAGATAGGATCGGACAATACGGCCCTTCGGACAGTATTGGCCTTTATTGCCGGTCTGCCAGCGGGGAAACCCGCCATGACTTTCGGATATCTACCAGCGAAACAGGGTCGGTTGCAGATGACTGCTGCGAGCCGACTTTCGCCTAAGGTGCACTTGGCTCTTCAGTACCTCATACGCAACTACTTTCGTATTGAAAACGTTGTTGCTGTACGACTTGCTAAGAGCCTGACGAAGTTGCCTGCTGCACCCTATGCAGACAGCTGTACATTAGTGCACTATGATAATGATGTGACCCCTGGCTTTCATTACTACGAAGCTGATGGCACTGCCTTGAACATCTACGACATCACAGGATCTACACACTCACGCATCATCCAGTGTCTTAAATCCAGGAAGTCGTCTGCTGGGTTTGACCAAGACCTCACTAAGTTTGAGGAACTCGCTGATGGTCCACCACCAAGCGAATCACCTCCAGCAGCTGCTCCTGAGGAGCCTCCTACGGATAACGATGGTCGGCTCCCGACCATCATAGAGGAAACAGAAGAAGATCTGGATGCTTTTGTCTAGAAGTCGTGGTATGCTGAACTGATGGATGACAGAACACTCCTTGAAGCTGACACAGAGGAAGTCATGCATACAGTTCCCACATACATGACAGACACACCGTGTGTGTTAGTCTCTACGACCTGTGAAGATGTGCAAGGCCACTTGCCGGAGCGGGGTCACCCGCCAGGATACGACATGGACACTTCTTACTACGTTCCCTTATGCTCCACGGATCCGGACAGTAAATATGACCTGGACTCCGATGAGCACGGGAAGTACGTCGAGCTCTGCTTCACAGCAGACATGTCCAAAGTCGTCCTGTCCGAGCAGCAACGCCGATTGTTGGATGACAGCAGCGTCACGACTATGCGAGTATATGTTAGTGCTGCCTCCAAACGTGCCGTGGTCGTCAAGGAAGACGATCTACTCACGAAGGCCGACATCCAAGCAAATCCGGTCAAAGTTTCCAAAGCCCTTTACACAGAATTGAAGACTTGGCTTGACAACAAATGCTTCCAGATGACTGACTTGAGCAAAGCGTCTAACATCATGACGTCACGCTACGTATACAAATGGAAGTTTGTCAAGAACGAAATGGGCGAAATGGAAAGGACGATCAGGTTACGCTTGGTACTCCGTGGCTTCATGGACCTTGAAGCCTTTGATGTCGAAACCTTCTCTGGCACGGCAAGGAGGTCAAGCCAGAGACTGCTCGCAATTTCTGCTGCATGCAACGAAGCTTGGATCATCGCTTCCCTGGACATCAACATGGCTTTCTTGAAGGGACTGACCTATAGCGAGCTCGCCGCGGCAACGGGCGAGAAAGAGCGTGTGGTGTGCTTCACACTACCTCCTGGGTCAGCAGCTGTCCTTCGCACGCTGCCAGGCTTTGAGTCATATGACGAATCAAAGCATTGTCTTCGGTGTCTGAAGCCGGGGACGGGCACGAAGGATGCTCCCAGGGCATTCTCGCTGAAGCTCAGGTCCATCACTAGGAGTTTTGGGCTACAGCCTACTTCATACGACGAAGAGTTCGAGATGAGCTCAAACCTCTTGACAGCCAAGCACGTTGATGACATCAATATGACTGGGAAGGAAGAGGCTATTGACAAGTATGTCAAGCGTGTTGAAGATACGTTTGGGAAGTGCAAACTGAACAAGCACACATACACAAACTGTGCCGTTCGGTACAACAAGACCGATGATGGGAGCGTCACTCTCGATCAGGACGAATACATCAAACAGCTTCGTCCTATCACACAACCAGAACTCACAGGAGCTGATCCTGAGAGCAAAGCGACAAAGACGATTTCTGATATGTTCGTCAGTCTTCGTGGCGCTCTAGCCTATGCGTTGATCACGCAGGTATGGCTAATGGTCTATGTTGTCTCACTACAACGTATCCAGGAACCGACAAACATCCAGGTACGACGACTAAACGCGGTTACCAGGAAACTGCAGGCAGGTCCGAAGAAGATCGTGTATCAAGCTATGACCCCAACAGGAGAAGTCGACCTGCATAGCGATTCTGGCTATCGTCGTCTCAACGGAGATGAAGACGACGAAGTCAAAGGCTATGGTATCCGCGGGGCTAACCTGCTGAGGCGTGGCCACACGCACGCGGGGAAACCCGTCGTGCACCTGGTGGACGCATACTGCAAGTCTCATCGACTGCAGGTGCGTTCGAGCTACTCTGCGGAAACACTGGCAGCAGCCCACAACTTGGAAGACTGCTACCCGACCATTGTAACGCTCCACGAGCTACACTCGGGACCATTGACCCCCACACAGTTAAGAACATATTGGAAATGGGTGGTCTATGTATCAAAGTCACTCTGACTATTGATGCCGAGTCTGTCTTCAAGTCTTTGTCTAGCAAAGATCTGAAGAAGCCCACAGAATGTACTCTGCTTGGGCACATTAGCTGGATCCGCCAGATGATGGAGCGCGGAAACGTTGAAAGCGTTCAATGGTGTGACACGCGGGATATGACTGCCGATGGTCATACCAAAGGTAGTATTGACCGCGCGTTGCTCCTACAAGTAATGGCCGGCCAGCAATCCTTCACGCACGAGCTGAAGAAACATACACCGTATAGGGCGGGCAGGTCGTCTCAGGACGGCCCTGCCTCCCGAGCTAGCGGGGAAACCCGCGGGCAGGTGCGCTTTAATAGCGAGGAAACTCGCCGGTAGCGAGGCTACTCGCGCGCCCTTTCCTTGTAGGCAGCCGCTGCTGCTTAGCACTGTTTTTTCCGCATAATGTAGAAGTGCGGTGCCTGCTCGTCTCCTCCCCCTCCGACTTTAAACGGAGAAGGTTAAAGGCGAGGTATAAATCGAGCATGTACCGCTGCCGTGCCTGGCTCAAGCCGGGCCCGGCCAAATATATGACTGTGCCTCACTGAGGCGCACGACTTGCATCAGAGATCGGAAAATACCTTTTCCATTGACGATGCCCATCCTATCCTTTACTCCAGATCCCATGCTTCGTCTTGCACTCTTGCTCATGCGATATGAGCCAAAGCCTGGGATATGGCAACGCTTAAAGCGTAACACATACCTAAGCTTACCAGCTTGTTTTCGACTGCCCGAGCTGAGGCAGGCTGAGGCCGAGGCAGGCTGAGGCTGAGGCTGAGGCACGCCGAGGCAGGCTGAGGCTGAGGCTGAGGCAGGCTGAGGCGGAGGCAGGCTGAGGCTGAGGCTGACGCAGGCTGAGGCCGAGGCAGGCTGAAGTTGAGGCTGAGGCAGGCTGGGGCTGATGCAGGCTGAGACTGAGGCTGAGGCAGGCTGAGGCTGACGCTGAGGCTGATGCAGGCTGAGGCTTAGAGGCTGACGCTGACGCTGAGGCAGGCTGAGGCTGAGGCTGAGGCCGAGGCAGGCTGAGGCTGACGCTGACGCAAGCCGAGGCAGGCTGAGGCTGAGGCTGAAGCTGAGGCAGGCTGGGGCTGAGGCTGCGGCTGTGGCTGAGGCTGTGGCTGAGGCTGAGGCAAGCTGCGGCTGAGGCAGGCAGAGGCTTAGGCTGAGGCCGAGGCAGGCTGAGCCTGAGGCAGGCTGAGGCTGAGGCTGAGGCAGGCTGAGGCTGAGGCTGAGGCCGAGGCAGGCTGAGGCTGAGGCCGAGGCAAGCCGAGGCAGGCTGAGGCGGAGGCGGAGGCTGAGGCTGAGGCTGATGCTGAGGCTGAGGCTGATGCTGAGGCAGGCTGAGGCTGATGCTGAGGCAGGCTGAGGCTGAGGCAGGCTGAGGCTGAGGCCGAGGCAGGCTGAGGCGGCTGAGGCAGGCTCAGGAGGCTGAGGCAGGCTGTGACTGAGGCTGAGGCAGGCTGAGGCTGAGGCTGAGGCTGATGCAGGCTGAGGCTGAGAGGCTGACGCTGAGGCTGAGGCAGGCTGAGGCTGAGGCTGAGGCCGAGGCAAGCCGAGGCAGGCTGAGGCTGAGGCTGAAGCTGACACAGGCTGATGCTGAGGCTAAGGCAGTGGCTGAGGCTGAGGCAAGCTGCGCTTAGGCATGGCTGAGGCTGAGGCTGAGGCAGGCCTGAGGATGAGGCTCTGAGTCTAGGCCGATGCGGCTGAGGCTAGGCTGAGTCTTAGGCAGGCTGAGGCTAGAGGCTGTACGCTGAGGCGAGGCGGCCTGACTTGAGGCTTGAGGCCGATGGCAAGCTGAGGGCTGAGGCGAGAGTAACCGAGGCAGGCTTATTGCTGAGGCTGAGGCTAGAGGCAGGCTGAGGCTGAGGCTGAGCTGTGGCTGAGGCCACGCCGAGCAAACGTTCTGACCGTGGCTGAGGCTGAGTCTGATGCAGGCTGAGGCTGAGGCAGGCTGAGGCTGGGGCTGAGGCAGGCTGAGGCTGAGGCTGAGGCCGAGGCAGGCTGAGGCTGAGGCCGAGGCAAGCCGAGGCAGGCTGAGGCTGAGGCTGAGGCTGAGGCTGATGCTGAGGCAGGCTGAGGCTGAGACAGGCTGAGGCTGAGGCTGAGGCAGGCTGAGGCTGAGGCAGGCTGAGGCTGAGGCCGAGGCAGGCGTATCCTTTGGAAACCTTAGGATTCCTTAGGAATCCTCAGGAATCCCTAGGAATCCCTAGGAATCAGGATTCCGAAGGATTCCTAAGGTTTCCTAAGGTTTCCTATGGATTCCTAAGGATGCCTAAGGATGCCTTAGGAATCCCTCGGAATCCTTAGGATTCCATTGGATCCTAAGGGCGTTGCCACTGCGACTGTCACTGCGAATGCGACTGCGACTGCGAGAGCAGCAGAATTCTACAGCTGGATTCTCACCTGAATCTTAAGGGGAATGCTTCCAGATATGCTTATACACATCGCTGTTAGGTTGCTTTGCCGGGATATTTTTGTTTTGTTCGCGGCGCTCCGGCGCCACCGCCGGGCTCTCGCAGGGCCGTCCCACGGGACGGTTGACGGGCGCCTCGCTTCGCCTCGCCTCGCCTCCTCCTACGCACTCTCCCCGTGAAATGACGAACTCGTCCATGCAGTTAGTTGGCCTTTTGTCCCCTTCTTTTTTACCTTTGGCCTCTTCCTTGCTCCTCGTACGTGCTTCGTTTCCTTCCTCGTCGTCGTCTTCAGTCCAGCCTCCTTCCACTTGCGGCCTCCCCCACTCCGTCTTCTCCCCTCCGCCTCCGTCATGCCTATCCCAGCATCCTCCTTCGTGTGCTCTCGAACTCTTGGCTCCAGATGTCCCCTTGGACAAAGTCACCCTTTCGGAGTCCACACCACATCCTCTCTGACGCTCGGCTGTGCGAATGGAGGGGGGCCCAACGCGATGGCAAGGGACGACATGGGTGGTGGGCGGGGTGTCATACGTGGCGCGAGTGCTCCTTCCTTGTCTCTCCTTCTCCCTCTCTCCATCCTCCTCCTTTCTCCTTTTCCTTCTCCTCCTCCTTTCTCCTTTTCCTTCTCCTCCTTTCTCCTTTTCCTTCTCCTTTCTCCTTTTCCTTCTCCTCCTCTCTCTCTCTATCCTCCTCCTTTCTCCTTTTCCTTCTCCTCCTCCTGCCGAAACTCTCCTCCGCATCTCTCTTCGCCTCCGCCTCCGTCGCCGGCGCCGTCGTCGCTGCCGTCGTCGTGAGGTCGTCGAGGGTGGAGCCCTGCAAGGCTTTTCAACAGTTTCGGCCTCTCGGAAACAAAAAAAAAAAAACAAAAACAAAAAAAAAAAACAGTTTCGGCCTCTGGGTGCCCGCTTGTGGTTTTTTCGGGCCCCCCACAGCTGCCAGCATGGACCCTGGCACGGGTCCTGAGGGAGAGGGGTCTTGGTGGCCGGATTCTTCCACACCCTCTACCACCTTGCGTGGCCGGGTTCTGCCACACCTTTAGCTGTTTTCTCGCGCTTCGCGCGAGGGCGGCGAGGCGTCGTACAGCCTGCTCGCCTTCAACACCTACCGGAGAGGGGTCTTGGAGATGTCTCGTAGCTTTCCAGCTCTATGGGGCCCTCCTGGGGCCGTGGGGCCGTCCGCGAGCGGCTCGGGCTGAAGAGGTGGTGGCTCTGAGAGAAGCCTCGGAAACCAGGACCCGTCTTCCTCCGAAGCCTTCTCCTTGATGGCAGACGTCGTCGCTACCATCGTCGTCGATCGACGGCTCGGTCGAGGATCGATCATCGGGGGCGTCCTCACTTTGCCTCTTCCTCATCAGCATCAGCAGCATCATCATCATCAGCATCATCATCACCGTCATCAGCAGCAGCATCCTCATCAGTACCATCATCCTCCTCATCAGCATCATCAGCATCATCATCATCGTCATCATTGTCAGCATCATTATCACCGTCAGCTTCACTATCATCAGCGACATCATCATCATCATCATCATCATCGCCGTCATCACCACATTGTCATCATCATCGTCATCGACACCATCGTCATCAGCATCGTCATCATCACCAGCAGCATCATAATCGTCCTCCCCCAATCCTCCCGCCGTCCCTCGCGACCCCTCCCAGCCTTCCCCTGCGATATCCTCTGCCCACAGCATCATTCAGGAGGCGGACCTCCTCCTTCGAAGAAGGAGGTGCGCGGAGCCCCCCGCAGCCTCAGAGAGATAGATAGAGAGAGAGGGAGAGACAGAGAGAGAGAGAGAGAGAGCTAAGGCCTTTCAAGCACCACTCAGGGCCATCCAGAAGCCTCCCTCATCGATCTTCAGGGTTCGAGGGCTGTGGCAAAGCGAAGTAACCAGGGGGAGAAGAATGGATGCTTCTCCCCCACCTCATTTTCCTCATCCTCATCTTCCTCATCCTCACCTCATCTTCCTCCCAAACCTCATATTCCTCATCCTCGTTTTCCTCATCCTCATCATCCTCATCCTCGTTTTCCTCATCCTCATCTTCCTCTACCACCTCATCTTCCTCATCCTCATCCTCATCTTCCTCCTAAGGATGCTTGTCTCCCACCTTACCTTGCTCATCCTCACCATGATCCTTCTCGTCCTCGTCCCCTATCCTCACTCTTTCTCGTCAACCTCCGCCTCATTCTCCTCCGCCTGCCGCCTCCTCCTCTTCCTCTTCCTCCTCTCTCCCTCTCCTTTCTCCTCTTCCTCTTCCTCCTCCTCTCCCTCCTCTCTCTTCTCTTCCTCCTCATCTTCCTCCTCCTGTTCCTCCTTTTCCCCCTCCTGTCTCCTCTTTATCTTCTTCCTCCTCCTCTCCTCCCCCCTCTCTTCCTTCTCTTCCTCTTCCTCCTCTCTCTCCCTCCTCTGACCTCCACCCCGGATAGTGGCCTCCTCAGGTCTCCGGGGGTCTCTGGAGTCCCGGGGAGGCTTCCGAGGCAGCAGCGGTTTCCGAATCGTGGCGAGCATAGCTTAGTCGCTCTTTTGGTGCTGGTATGTAGTTTCCCTTCCCCTCGTTTCCTTTCCCTTTGGCTTTTATCCCCCCCCCCTTTTCGTGCATGTTGTTGCATGTCTTTCGTTTCCACCAAGCCAATCGTTACTCGCTGCGACTGCAGTTCCGAGCGCCCCAGTGGTTGCCACGGCCAGGACTCCGAGGTCGTCGTGCTAAGTTGGATGTTTGGGTTGTGGCCGTGCAATCCACAGTGGGCGTCTCGCGCCGTGGGCGAGTGCATTGGGGCTTTTCGCGTGTGTAGATGTTCCTCCTGTCCTCCTGTCCTCCTCCTCCTCGTCCTTCTCCTTCTCCTCCAGGTCCTCCCCTCCCCCTCGTCTCCGCTCGTCGTGTTGTGTGCATGCGGTTTTGTTGGCCGCTTGGGTCGCGGGAAAGATTCGCATGCGGCACGGTCGCCTTCTCTTACAGGCCAGGGTTCACTGCATGAGTTCTGGCACCCCACAATAAGTTGCAATTGTATGTTGTTCCCGTCTGGCGCCCGCGGCGATCGCTGCGGGCGAGCGCGAGGATATCAATATCAGATTGTTCCCGTCCCCTTGCTCGCACGCTGGAAAACTCTCCTGGAGGCCTCCGAAGGTCAAGAAATGCCCATGAACGTTACCTCGATCCTCGAGGGTTGGAGGGAGAAGGAGGAGGATGGATGGGATGAGTGAGATGAGGTGGAGAAGGAGGAAGATGAGGAGGATGATGGCTGAGGGTGGAGGTATGAGGAGTGAGTAGAGAGGACGTATTGAGGATGAGGAGTGAAAGAGCGTGGCAGGAGGGAGGGTGAAGACGAGGAGAGATGGAAGGCAGACGGGCAGGAGTGAGGATCAGGACTTGATATAGCGGGGGAAGGCGGATGAGGATGAGGATTCGGATGAAGATGAGGACCAGTGTACGTAAACCCACTGCGCATCAACGATGCTGCTATACGCCATCCCTCCAAGTTTTTTTTTTTTTCTCTCTCTCTCTCTCTCTCCCTCTCTCTATAGATTTATATTTATCCAGGCCGCTGCAACAACTTGTTTTTCACTTAGCGAAGTGCCCCATTGAAAGTCCATTGTTTGAGAGTCCTCTATCGTTCCGAAACACCATTTCGGTGATCTCACCGCTGCGAGTCAGGGTTGCTTTTGCGCCCTGACGATCTTGAACCGCGCCAGAATGCTACTCCTATTTCAACACAGCGAATCAACGTGACGGTTGCGCCCTGGCAATCCTGAATCTTATCGGAACGCCATTTCTGAGACGCCAGCTATACGAATATCTGAAACTGACAGTTTTTAACACGATTGCGCACGACATCGAGGCGATATCCACACGTTGAAAAGGAACCGCCCTCCACGCGAAACTCTTGCAACCGTTCAAGACGAATGTGCGCTGCGCTAAGGCGAGAGCCACATGTTGAAAACGACCCGCCCTCCATCCGTGAAGCAGTTGCACGCTTGGAAGACGAACGTGCGCGGCGCTGGACGAGAGCCATCGTTTGACAACAACCCGCCCTCCATCCGTCAAACTGTCGGGTTTTTTGGGGACGAGAATGCGCGGCGCTAGGCGCAAGCCACATTTTGAAACCGACCCGCGCTCGATCCGTGGCACTCTTGCGAACTGGTATGACGAACGTGCGGCGCTAAGGCGGGAAGCACCTTACAAAAACGGCCCGACCAATACCCGCGACAATGCTGCAGACTTTTCGAAAGAGCATGCGCGTCGCTGGGGTGAGAGTAATCATGTTGAAAACAGCGTGCCCTCCATTCGTGAAGATGTTGCAGCGTTCATGCTCCGGGCTGGTGAGGAAGTATGAGGCGAAACGCCAGGCCCGCCCTGCTGACACGTCTGAGGGTGCGACAGGAAGGAGTTATTCATAAGGGGAGGGACTGAGAAGGAGGAGAACAGAGGAGAAGGAGGAGGAGGAGGAATTGGAGGAGGATTTTGAGAAGGAGGACGGGGAGGAGGAGGAAGAAGGAATGAGGAAGGAGGAGGGGGAGGAGGGGGAGGTTCTACCCCCTTATCTTGTTGTTCCTCCTCCTCGGTCTCCTCCTTCCCGCGTTCTTCCGCCGCCTCCTCTCCTCCTCCTCTTGCCACCTCCCACCCTCTCCTCTTCTCCGCCCACCTCCCTCCTCAACCTCATTCTCTCGCCCTGCCCGGGCCCTCGATCCAAAAAACTGGACCCTCGAACCTCAATCCTCATCCTCCTCGCGGGGTGCACTTCAAAGCTCTGCGTCAAGGGCTCCTGGATAAGGAGAGAAGCCCCCCGTTGGCTTCGGCTGCGCCGCGACGAACGAGGAACGCCAGAAGAAAACCCGTGGAAGAGCCCAAGAAGCACTGAGCCGCTTCTGAACACATGTCGGACCTCATCCCACAGCCTTGACTTCAGAAGGAGGTCCGCCGAAGGCATCTATACACCACCACCGTGTCATGCCCGGGCCATCCTGGGCCCCAGGATGGTGTATAGACCCTCCTGGCTTCGGCCAGGAGGGCGTATACACTATGCCAGGGCCAGGATGGCCCTGGCATGGCACGGTGGTGGTGTATAGATGCCTTCAGCGTAGGAGGGGCCCTCTGGGTCGGCCTCCCTCCTGCGCCGCCGCCGCCTCATCCAGGAACTCGTGGTCAGCGTGTCCCGCCGCCGGCTCTGGCCCGCCGCGTCTCGGCGCGACGCGCTAACCGAGTCCCATCCGCCCGCTATCGATGCCCCGAGCTTTTCCCAGCCTCCAATCCCGCAAAAGCGGAGCGACACGCTGTCAGCCTGCACTGCATAGCGTGCCGCTGGGGCCGCTGACGCGGCACGCTTAATCAACAGCTCCCGCCCGTAACTTTTTGCACTCCCCTCTGGTCGAGTGAGCTCCTCATCCTGTCCTCTTGTCCTCCTGCTCCTCTTCTTCTTCTTCTTCCTCTTCCTCCTCCTCCTCCTCCTCCTCCTCCTCCTCCTCCTCCTCCTCCTCCTCCTCCTCCCCCGCTGCCAGTGGGCGGTCCGGCCGGCACTCTGGTCGGATATCGGCTTCGGTAGTGGTTCCTCCGGTCTCGCCGCGGCCTGCAGGAGCGGCTCCAGAGCCGTTCTGCTGACGGCCCCAGAGCCCGTGGGGGGCCTGGCGGGCCCCGGATCGGCAAAGAACCCTTCGGGACCCCTTTGTCTGATGGCCCGCTGCTCTCATGAGGAGGCCTCCGCAGCGGCGAGGACGGAGTGATGACGATGATGATGATGATGATGATGATGATGATGATGATGATGATGATGATGATGATGATGATGATGATGATGATGATGATGATGATGATGATGATGATAATGGTGGTAGTGATGATGATGGTGATGGTGATGGTGATGAGGGTGAGGATGAGGATGAGGGTGAGGATGAGCATGCGGGTGAGGATGAGGATGAGGATGAGGATGAGGGTGATGATGAAGATAATGCTGAGGATGCGGGGGATGATGAGAATGATGATGATCAGGATGATGAGGACAATGACGAGATTGACGATTCTGATGCTGACGAGGATGATGCTGTTGATGATCATGCCTTTGATGATGCTGATGCCGATTTTGATGATGATGATGATGATGTTGTTGATGCTGATGATGCGGATGATGATAATGATGATAATGATGATGCTGCTGCTGCTGATGATGATGATGATTATGATGTTGATGGTGATGATGACGATGCTGACGATGATGATGCTGCTGATGCTGATGCTGATGTTGATGCTGATGTTGCGGATGATGATCATGATGCTGATGATGAGGTTGCTGATGATTTTGATGATGATGCGGATGATGATGATGATGATGATGCTGCTGCTGATGATGTTGATGACGATTATGGTGCCGATGACGATGCCGATGATGATGATGATGATGATGATGATGATGATGATGCTGATGCTGTTGATGACGATGATGATGCTGATTAACATGATGATGGTGATGATGATGATGATGATGATGATGATGATGATGATGATGATGATGATGATGATGATGATGTTGATTACGATGATGATGCTGATGATGATGATGATGATGATGATGAGGAGGAGGAGGAGGAGGAGGAGGAGGAGCAGGAGCAGGAGGAGGAGGAGGCGGCGGAGGAGGAGGAGGAGGCGGAGGAGAAGAAGTTGGAGGAGGAGGAGGAGGAGGAAACAGGAGGTGCAGGAGAAGGGAGCTGGGCTCGGGCCCCCAGCTCGTCACAGGCGAGCGGCGCCCCTCCAGCGATGGCGCCCCGCGCGGCGACCGCGTTTGCTCGGAGGACTCCGAGTCGGCGCTGTCCGTCGGAGGCCTGCGGCGCGGTCCAGCCGCCGACCGCCGACCGCTGACCGACCTTCGCAGGCTGGCGACTGACGATCGACGTCGACGTTCCTCCTCCCTCCTCCCGCGTC
>CAUYUJ010001287.1:12500-102879 GCA_963575745.1 Prorocentrum cordatum
CGGCTCACAAGGAGGCACAGCGGGCGTCGCGAAGGAGGCCGTCTGAGTCGAAGCAGGCGCAGCAGCAACGAAACTCGCCCACGGTCCACTCCAGGGGCGGGCCGCCGGGAACCACCTGAGGCTTTCCCTGCGCCATCCACAACGGCGGCGCCCCGCGCGGCCGAGGGCGCCAGCGCGAAAGCGTTCGGCCGAAGACGTCTGGCCCAACAGGGCGGGAGCCGAGGGGCCCCGCGAACGCGCAAGCGAAACGAGGATGGGACGGGAAGACGGGCGTCGAGGTCGAGATACGAGAGGCGGCGCCGCCTCCTCACCGGCGCAGGGAGAGCTCGCCAACCATAGGAAGGGCCCCCCGTCCACCATTGTTCAGACTCGAACCCCGCGGTTGACGTCTGCCCTCCAGGAAAGGGGAGGTCGAGAATAGCGCAATGAACAGGGCGCCCTTGCGTCAGCGGCGCCTGGGAACTGGGCGCGCCAGCCCGCGACCAAGACCAGCCGGTCTTCCGGGAGGAGAGGTTCCGCCCCGACAAAGCCGCCACCACCTCCCCTGTGGCGGAGCCGAGAGTGGGAAACTCGAACGAGCGTTTCCTCTTCCTTCAGGAGGTGAGGATGGTGTCCGCGGCGTTCTTCCACGGGAACTCCTCGCTCGGGATCTCGGTCTCGGAGACCAGGTGCGAGACCGCCAGTCTGATCCCCAGCCCCTCTGGCGGCGCCCCTCCCTGGATCAGGACCAGGCCCTACAGGAAGGCGCCCCTCGCCATCGCCGCGGGGGGGGCGCGAGCCTCCAGCTCCTCGACTTTGGTTACCGCGGCGCCGATGTCTTTGATCGCGGCCTTCACCGCCGACAGGGAGAGGGCCACCTTCATGATGTAAGATGAGAAGATGGCCATGGCCACGACGTTCTGGCCGGCGGTGATCCCCTCTGGACCTTGTCCGCGCTGAACCTCCCCTGGGCGATCGGCCTCACCTCCCCCAGCGATTGAATGGTGGAGAAGGCCTCGATGAACCAGAAGAGCTGGGAGAGGTCCTTCGATGGTCGCAGGAAGAGGGCCTCCAGAAATCCAACGCCCTTCTGTGCTCGGCTGTTCGCGATCATGTAGAACGCCAGCCAGGAGGGGCGGGGCCCGCCCTCAGAGGACGCGCCCACGACCTGGACCAGGCCGAACAGCAGGACAGCCTTCATCTCCCCCGCTGCGATGGCGCTCTTACACATGGTGGCCCCATGGTTCTCCCTGGCGGGCTCGCCCACGTGGAAAGCGAGGTCCAAACTGATCTTGGACCCATAGAATGTCTCCATCCACCTGGTCTCGGACCTCCCTGGCCAGCGCCGCCTTCTCCTGGACCTCCGTCAGCTCCTGGCTCTTCGGGGACAACTTGCGGGCCGCTGTCACGTCGCCGAGCATGACTATTTTGACGAAATGGTGGGCTTCGGTGTCCGCCCCGAGAGTCGACTGCATCTTCGCCAGGCGCTTGTAGAGGTTATTGCCCGTGTCGCCTCCTGGCCTGAGTGAGGCTCTGAAGGCCGCACTGATGGCCTCGTCGGGCTGCCTGTTCGGCTCGAACTCTGGCATGGCGGCGTTCGACTTGAACGCACCCCTGGTCACCGCGAGGTCACATGCGATGGACACCATGACCTCCATCGTTTAACCACAAAAAACTGGAGATCCTCGTCGCGACTGTAATCCGGCCTGCCCTGCCCCAGCCCCCGCCGGCTGCCGCCTGGGCGAGCTGCGGGCGGGGCCTGTCCCGCTCACGGGTGGCGGGTTCACGCTGAGCTAGACGCAGCAGCGTCGGCCGTTGGCGCAGGCTCCACCACCTGAATCCCAAGGAGGAAGACAGTCAAGTTGCAGCTCAAATTGTCCCCCCACTCCTCCATAGAGAACACCTGTCCCGCGTCGCGAGTGACAGCCGCTTCACCGAGCGCAGGAACGGTTGGCTTGTCAATGCGACTCGCACGGCCCACGCCGTACTTGGCAATCAGAACAAGTGACAGAAATTCCTCGTCGTGCTCGCCGTCGGCCAGAGCACCGAGGAAGGATGCATCTCAGCAGCGCTGCCTGTTCTCAACTTCCGACAACCACACCTCGAGAAGGTGCTGACGCAATGCGCGCTTGGAGGGCCTTCCTGAATGGGTTGGCAGATTCCAGCATCTTCATCCCCTTAGATGCCGAGCTCCTGCCTTCTTGAGATGACCACTTCTGGCGACGGATCGCCACGTCAGTAACCGGCATGTTGCCACAAAAATGCAAAATAACCATAAAACGAACGCGTAATAATTCCGAGGAGCTGCTGCATGGAGAATGGAGAAGCGCAGAGATGCCGCTCGAGACCTCACGAAGGATAGCTAGCAAGCTATCCGCTACATCTTTTGCTCGCTGATCTCCTCGAGGCGGGCCTGCACCTCGCCCCAGCTTTGGTGGCTTCCTCCCTTGCGGCGCTCTCCTTCTTCGGGACTGCTTCCTCTGTCCCCGCCGCCGCCCATGACAAGGTGTCCAGGACCTCGGCGACCTGGCCAGATGCATTATTGGAGGCCTGGGCCAGCAATGAGGACTGACTGTTTTCTTGGATGGCCTTCTTGATGAGCGTCTCGACGTCCACTGAACGTTCTTTGGCAGCGGTGGCCAGGAACGCCCCCGAGTGGTTCCCACGATGCCTACTGATTCCCATTGATTCCAGCGAATTGCTACCGATTACTGTTTACTTCTATTGCTTAAAGGAAAGAGAGAGAGAGAGAGAGACAGAGAAAACAAAAACAAAAACAAAAAAAAACGAGAGAAAGAAAGAGAGAGAGAGAGAGCGGTGGAGGAGGAGGGGGCCATTTCTTTCACGCGAAGCTTTGGGATCTGTAAAAAGAGTCGAAGATTAGTAAGTTCCCGTTGGACTTGGCTGGCTTTTCTAACAAAAGTCACCGGCCCCCTTAATGTTGAGCCACGAAGCCTGTCCCAAAAACAGCAGCAACAAGCAAAAACGATGCACCTCATGGAAAAAACATATACATTTGCGTGTGAATGTGTATATGTGTATGTGTATGTATGTTCGTAAAGGATGTGCAAGTGTATATGTATGTCCGTATGTATGTATGTCTGTAGGAATGAATGTAATCATGTATTATGTATGTACGTATGTATGTAAGTATGTGTAAATGTACGAGAACAGATATAAGCAATGAGGCACAATCAACATCCAATACCAAAGGTTTTAGGGATCCGCGGCGGAAAGCGGAGAGAGGCCAGACTTTTCAAACCACAAGCTTTTTTAACGTTGGGTAACGAAACCTGTGACACCACCACATGAAGACTAACAGTCAAAACTGAGAGACGACCACAAAGTAACAAAAGTTCTCGTGATCCGACGCGGAAGGTGGGGGGAGGGCCGGGCGAGGAGGGATGAATCTTCAATGAGAGGCGCAAGTTACATGACCGAGGCGGGGGAGCCCGCAGGAGCCTGGCCCCCCTCCCCCCACCCCCCGCCTCGGTTGAGTTTGAGGTTTTTGTAGTCTTACAATTTTTCCCAACCGTCCTTGGTTTGGGGCCCTCGTTTTGAAGATACACTCCACGCGTTCCTTCTCCTCCTCTTCCTCCTCCCCTCCTCCTTCCGCTCCTCCATCCTCCTGTCACCCCCCTCACTTTGGCACACCCCTCACACGCTTCGTGGCCCCACAAGGACTCCCACCGAAAGCCCCAGTGGCATGGTTCGCATGCCGCCCATCCTCCACTTTGGCACACCCCTCACACGCTTCGTGGCCCCACAAGGACTTCCACCGAACGCCCCAGTGACATGGTTCGCGTGCCACCCATCCTCCACTTTGGCACACCCCTCAAACGACTCGTGGCCCGGCCCCAGAAGGAGCTCCGCCGAAGGCGCCACTGGCATGGCTCGCATGCCGCCCCCCTTCGCTTTGGCACACCCCTCACACGCTTCGTGGCCCCACATGGGAGCTCCACCCAAGGCCCCAGCGGCATGGTTCGCATGCCGCCCCCCCCTCCAATTTGGCACACCCCTCACACGTTTCGTGGCCCCATATGGGAGCTCCACCGAAGGCTCAGTGGCATGTTTGGCATGCCGCCCCCTCTCCACATTGGCACACACACACAAACGCACCACCTTTCGTGGCCCCAGAGTGAGCTCCACCGAAGGCTCCAGTGGCATGGTTCGCATGCCGCCCCATTCAAATTTGGCACACACACACACACACACACACCCCTCACACGCTTCGTGGCCCCATAAGGAGCTCCACCGAAGGCCCCAGTGGCACGGTTCGCATGCCGCACCCCCTCCATTTTGGCACACCCCTCACACGCTTCGTGGCCCCATTGGGAGCTCTATTGAAGGCCCCAGTGGCATGGTTCGCAGGCCGGCCCCCCCCCTCCGCTTTGGCACACCCCTCACACGTTTGATTGCCCGACGAGAAACTCCACCGAAGGCTCCAGTGGCATGGCTCGCATGCCGCCCCCCCTCCACTTTGGCACACATCCCACACGTTTCGTGGCCCCATAAGGAGCTCCACCCGAGGCCCCAGCGGCATGGTTCGCATGCCGCCCCCCCCTCCACTGTGGCACAACCCGCATGCGCTTCGTGGCCCCAAAAGGAGCTCCACCGAAGGCCCGGCGGCAGCGCCCGCCTGGCGGCCCCGCCCCATTGCGGCGCACCCGTCGCGCGCTCCGTGCCCATAGGGAGATCCACCGAAGACAGTTCTCACAATGGCAGTATTTACAACTGCATATGGTTGGACCCTTCGCCAGGATATGCTTTCGGTGTTTGGGTCTTTGGGGGTAGTGTCACAGGTTTTGTGGCCCGACATTAAGGAAACTTGTGGCTGCCATTGAAAAGCCAATGAAGTCTAACGGTCACGAATTATCCTCGTGACTTTCTCAAAAAACAAAAGCCTTCGCGCGAAGGAAATGGTCCCCTCGGCCTCCACCCCTGTCTCTAGCTCTCTCTCTCTCTCTCTCCCTCTCTCTTTGCGTTCTCTCTCTCTCTCTCTCTCGTCATCTGTTTCTCTGTTTTTTTCTCTCTCTCTCTCTCCCTCTATATCTATTCATCTATCGTTCTCTCTCTCTCTCTCCCAAGTCTCTTCTTCCAGAAATGAAAAATGAACAGGAATCGGTAGGAATACATCGGAATCAAGAAGAACCCATAAAACTCAACAGGAATCCACTGAAAGCACTAGGAATCAATAGGAATGACCAGGAATCACTGGGAATCACTCGGAATCGATGGGAATCAAAAGGAAACAATGATAATCAATGGAAATCAATCGTCATGAATAGGAATAGTTTGGAATCGTTCGGAACCAATAAGGATATATAGGACTCCATATGAAGATATCAACAAGAATCAGCACGAATCACTAGGAGCGAATGGGAACCAATCGGCATCAGTAGGCACCAATAGGAATCAATAGTAACAAATAGGCGACACTAGGAATCAGTACGAATCTATGGTGCTGACTTGTAACCAGTATGAATCAACCAGACCGATAGGAATCAGTAGAAATCAACCTGGATCTATAAGAATTAATGAGCATCAATAGCGGTCAACAAGAATATCTCGCTCTCTCTCTCTCTCTTCCTCTCTCTCGCGTTCCCTCTCTCTCTCTCTCCTCCTGATCCTCTTCCTCCTCCTCCCTCCTCCTCCTCCTCCTCCTCCTCCTCCTCCTCCTCCTCCTCCTCCTCCTCCTCCTCCTCCTCGATCCCGTCCTCGTCCCTCGCCTACTCTCCCTCCTCCCCCCTCCTCCCCCTCCTCCGCGGCCTGCTCTCCGGCAGAGCCCCCAGCATCTGCCCAGGGAGCACATGCTTCCGGGAGCCTGCGGGCGGGGCGGGGGGGGGGGGGCGCGCTCGGGGCGGGGAGGGGCGGCGGGCGGGCGAGCCGGAGGAGGTCGGAGCTCCAGGCTCCGGGCCTTCGGATCCCAGAGCCCTGCAGCACAAGCTCGGGCCGCTGACGTGCTCCTGCTGAGATCGAGGCTTCCCGCGCCGCCCCGATGTCCGAAGAAGAGGGCGGCAGCCGGCCCCCGCGCGCCCAGGCGCTGCCGTGCCGGGCCCGGGGCACGAGGCCACACCTCTGGACGGCCCCCAGAGGGCCCCATCCAGGGGCCCCCACCCTGACCTTCCAGAGTGCTAAAAAATGGCCCTCCAGACCTAAACCTCGACTGGAATTAAGATATCGAGGTCCTGGTGCTATTTTTGAGCCCTCCTGGAAGGTCAGTGCAAAGGGGCCCCTGGAGGGGGCCCCCAGGAGGCCACCCGAAAGTGCTCCTCCCCCCGCCGAGGCCACGCCCGTCCAGGCAGGCCCTGGACGGCTCTGCCCCGGGCTTCTCGAGAAGCGTCGGGGGGGCGTCGCCCCTGCCGACGGCCCCACATCGACCCCCGTCGCGGGCAGCCACCGCGCGCCGAGGGCGCTCCGACCCCCGTCGCGGCGCGACGACGAGGCGAGGTTGACCCCCGTCGGGGGGGGGGACGCCCCCACGCTTCTCGAGACACCCAGAGTGCCGAGAACCTCTTCGGCTGCTATCCTGGGCCACCTGCCTCCGCGCACCGCGCCCCTGCGATGCCCAATGCGCGACGCGCCGTGGTCTTCGCGCCCTCGCGCCGCCCCCCTTGGAGAGGGGCAACCGCTCTGGCCCAGACCGCGACACGCGGAGCGGGATCATCGTCGCGCCCCGGCTGGTGACCCAGATCTCGGCCAAGGCCGGGGACCCGACGACCCGGGCCGACCCGGGCCCGGGTCAGGCAGGATCCTGCAGGACCCTCCAGGATCCTGCAGGATCCTGCTCCCAGACCCGGGTCAGTGCACCCCAAAAGAAGCATATGAAGCGGAAACGGAAGCGGAAGCGGAAGCGGAAGCGGAAGCGGAGGAGGAAAAGGAGGAGGAGGAGGAGGAGGAGGAAGAGGACCTGCGAGATCCGGCACTCCGACACTCCCCCGCCTGCCCTGGACCACCGTCTCTGGAGCCCCGGCAGGGCCAGCGCGGACCCATGCCCGGGGTGCCCGAGCCACAAGAGAGGAGTGAGCAAGGGCGACAGGGAGGGGAGGAGGAGGAGGAGGAGGAGGATAGATGAAGGAGGTCGACGAGACGCGAGGAGCAGAGAGGCAAGCATTAGATGAATGAGGTCGGTCAGCGGCGCGCAGAGGGGGGTAGTGGGAGGGGGGGAAGGCTTCTTAGAGAAGGCTGCTTCTTCGAAGGCGGGGGCTCTGCATCTGCAGACGAGGCCCGCGCCCTCCAAGCAGCGGGGCTGCTTCTGCGAAGCCTTCCCGCCTCCCCCCATTAGCTACCCCCCCCTTCTGCACGTGGCTGACTTGGGGGGCCTCACGCAGCAGCTTGGGTGAGACGGCGCCCCGGGCACGACCGCAGCAGACCGCCCGCACGCCTCAGGAAGGGACGCGCGCTCTGGACGCCCCGCCCGCGTGGCGTGCGCGCAGGCCCGTCGGTGCACGGAGCACGCCGGCGAAGCGCGGGGAGGGCACCCCGGGGGGCAGGGAGGACGGGAGGCGGCGCCGGCAGGGAGAGACGGCGGACCCAGCCTCGGGCTGAAGTCGGGAACGTGTCCCCCTGCAGGCGGAGACTTTGGAGGAGCAATGACAAATGCTCCCCAACAAAAAAAAAAAAAAAACATGGTCGAAAAAGAATCGGAAAATCGTCCCCTGACTATTTTGTGACTGTTCTCGAAAATTCCGCCCGTAGAGGGACAGGCCCGGCTTAAACTTAGGTCAGGCGTGTCCTCCTGCAGGCGGAGCTAGCTTGGACGAGAAATGCAAAATAGTCCACAGAAAAAAAATATTCAACAACAGTCGACTAATCGTCCTCAAACTATTTGTCACTATTTTCGATGATTCCTCCTGTAGAGGGACATGCCCGACTTAAACCCAGACCCCCCCACACGGTCAAGAAAAAAACACGGCGGGAGGCCTTTCCAAAGTTTCGGCCTCCGGGGGCTCTTGCTGGGCCTCCTTTGGGGGTCGACGTTATGACCCCCCCCCAAAAAAAATGACGTCGGGGGGGCTGGGGAGGAGGGTCGACGTTATGAAAGGAGGCCTCCCTCGGACGTCGCATGTCGTTCGTGACGTGTGCCCTCGGGGATATCGACCCCTGTCAGGGCGCCAGCTTTGCTCTTTTAGTCCTGAGCCGTGCTGGCTGACGGCCCCTAGGACTGGCAGACCACATCCAAAGCCAAGAACGGCCAAAAAATTGCAGTCGCATCGCCTGGATCCGAGAGGAGCAGAAGAGATGGAGGAACCAGGCGACCTAACTAGAGGCCTCCTAGATGTGGTCGGAGAAGATGGGGTCGGAGGATCGCGCCGCATCGCCGATACATCGCCTATGCGTCGGCGATGCATCGGCGATGCATCGGCGATGCACCGGCGATGCATCGTCGACGTCGGCGATGCATCGGCGGCGTCGACGTGAGGCAAATCGGGCTGCACATCGAGCCGCATCGGCGATGCATCGGCGATGCGTCGCAATCCTCCGACCCCATCTACTCCGACCCCTCTGGGAGGCCTAGACTAACTTCGCGCCTGCGCAGTCGTCTTCGCGCCCTCGCGCCACACCCCTGGGAGAGGGGTAGCTGCCCGGCCCGGGCCGCGCTGCACTGAGCGATGCCATCTTCGTGCCCCCACGGGTAAGCCAGGGCACCCAGCCCCGTCTGGGCGGACCAAAGATACAGTCAACCCGTATCATAAGGACGCACCATAAGGATGCAAGCGCCTGGGAAGGAGTTTTCGAGTCGTTTCGAGCGGGGCGCGGCCAGCGGAAGTGGCCAGGATGGGCCGAAGGGGCAGGGATGCGAGGGTATCCTTGGGAAGGTTGCCCATCCTTATTGTGCGGGTTGACTGTGTAGCCTTGCCGAGCCTCTTCGGCTGGTCTCGGTCGAGGCGCGCGTGCGCCAATCCCAGGGTGCTCGCGCACGGCAGATGCTCTTTCTGAGAACCTCCCTGGAGCCACTCGCTCCACTCGTGCGTCGAAGCTGCGTCAAATGTCCGTCGCACCAAGTTCGAAGGTGAGCCGAGATTGAGTCGAGCTAAGGTCGAGCCAGAGTCGAGCGAGAGTCGAACTGGAATCGAACGGATCCGTCAGGTGGGCCCCGGGAATGTCCCCGAAACAATCATCTACCCAGAAGCCCGACGCCTAGATTTGCACACAACGCGGACCCCCAGAGATCTCGATCCATTATCCGGGACCTGTTTCCTGGGTAGTTTTTCCAGTCCTGGGGCCTGGCGAAGCCCCAAAAGCCCGAAAATAGAGGCCTCTTCGACGGGGCCCGAGTAGTTGGGGTCGGAGGATCGCGCCGCATCACCAATGTATCGACGATGTATCGGCGATGTATCGACGATGCATCGGCGACGTCGGCGATGCATCGGCGACGTCGGCGAGGGGAAACAAGGGCACCACATCGAGCCGCATCGTCGATGCATCGGCAATGCGGCGCGATCCTCCTCCGACCCCACCTGGGAGGCCTACAGAAAGTGGACAAAAACTGTCTGTCGTTTCCCCAACCCTTCTGCATCGCGGCTTCGCGATTTGAGTAGAACACTGTGGGGTCTCCGCCTCTCCTCTCCTCTCTCTCTCCCGTCCCGCCTCCCCTCTCACTCCTCCCGCCTCATACCTGCATGCTACCCGTCGGCGGCGAGCGAGGGGGAAAGTGAGAAGGAGAAGGCCGGCTCAGAAGGCTCGGAAGCCCCCCGACCTTCTGAGAAGTTTTCTAGGCCTTCCCCGAAGACACAGAAAGCTTCTCAAAAGGCGCGAGGCTTCGGACAGGTCCCGCCGCCTTCTGAGAAGGCCTTCTCCTTGTCACTTCCAACCCTCGCTCACCGCCCCAAACCCTGCCTCCTACATCGCCGTCATGTCTCGTCGTCCTGCCCAGGGGCCCCCTGGGAGGTTACGCAGAACGCAACTGTGGTCACTCTCGCGGCCGTCTGGGGGGTCCAGCTCCCTTCGAGGCCCAGAAGTGTGCAACGGTCGCCACGTTCGTGGGCTCCTGGGAGGTGGTTGCGAACTGCGCAGCAGCCGCCACTGTCGTGGACGCCTGGGAGGTGGCTGGAATTCTGCAACTGCCGCCACGTTCGTGGGCGCTCTGGAGGTCCAGCGCAGTCGAGGGCCGCGCAGCTCCACGCGGCTCCGTGGGGTGCTGCGAAATGCGCATCGGTCGCCACCCTCGTCGGCTCCTGGGGGTGTGGCTGCGACTTGCGCAGCCGCCGACACTTTCGTGCGAACCTGGGAGGTCCAGCGGAGTGCAGGGCCACGCCGGTCCAGCAGAGACCTCGCGGCTCGCCGGGGGGCTGCGAGCTGCGCACCTGTCGTAACGTGTGTGGGTTCCTGTGAGGTGCAGCGCAGGCGGAGGCCATGCGCACCCATTTGAGACCTCGCTGCTCCCTGGGTGTTGCGAAGTGCGCAACTGTCGCCACTTTCGTGGGCTCCTTGGAGGTCCAGCGGAGAGACGGGGGCCACGCAGATCCATTTGAGACCTTGCTGCTCCATGGGTGGCTGCGAACTGCGCACAAGTCGCCGCTCTCGTGGGCTTCTGGGAAGTCCAGAGGAGTAGAGGAGTCGGGGACGACGCGCATCTTTTTGAGAACCCGCTGCTCCCTGAGTGGCCACGTGCGAACTGCGCTACTGTCGCCCCTTTGGTGGGCGCCTGGCAGGTCCAGCGGCGTGGAGGGCCACGTGCACCCAGGTGAGACCTCGCTGCTCCCTGGGTTGCTGCGGGAGGCTCAGCGGAGTCGGGGGCCACGCAGACCCATTCGAGACCTCGCTGCTCCGCGGGAGGCCGAGAGTTGTGCAGCGTGGCCTCCTGGGAGGTTCCGCGGAGGGGAGGGCCACGCAGCCCAAGCCGATGCCTCTGGGCTCCCTGAGGGGGCTGCGAAAGGGGCAGCCGTCGCCATGTTCGCGGGCTGCTGGGAGGCGCGGCGGCGGTGAGGACATCGCAGATCCCTTCGAGACCCGGCGGCTCCCTGGGCTGCTGCAAACTGCGCCGCTCTCGCCCCTCGTGAGCTCCTGGGAGGCACGGCGGAGGCGAGGGCAGCGCAGAGCCTCTGGAGACCTCGCAGCCCCCCGTATCGGGGGCTACGAGCTGCGCAACCGTCGCCACGTCCGTAGAATCCCGGGGCGGAGACGGGGGCAGCGCAGCTCGTGCATATCTGACGATGTGCTCGTTCGTATGGAGGGTCCATACATACAGTCGCCCCGCGTGGAGAAGGGATCAAGTACAAGCAGGAGCTCGACCACGGGAAGGGAACCCCAACCCTGAGACCCCACGACGTCCCTTGACTCTGGGTGTGGGAACGGCACGCTCCCCGCAGCAAAACCATCGAAACCCAAGAAACCCAGGACACCCTGGAGGCGAGCAGGGTGTTTCTCGGCATGGGTACCCACTGCACGTCTCGACGAATTCATCTCACAACGGCCGGAATGTCTGGGGCGGGGTCGAGGACGAGCCCGGCGACCCGCCGGCCTCGGGGCCGCAGCCGACGCCCGCCGCGCGGCCGTGCGAGGCGGAGGCCGCTGAACGGAGGTGCGCAGGCCAGGCGCGGGCTGACGGCCCTCGGGCCGGGCAAACTGCAGAGCGCTCGGGTTGGAGAGAACGACGGGACGGAAGGGTCGAAAGACGAGGCCCTGAGATTAGTTGTTGTGTTCACAGTGCCGAACCTGTGCTTCTCATAAGCAGCCCCTTCGATCATGAAGAGGCGTGGAGGTCAGGAGAGCGCCGGTGAAAAGCATCCTGGTTGTGAGAGGGAGCAACAAAAAAAACAGAGATCGTAGAACCAAATTCAGCCCTCAGGGGCCGTGGGCAGGCCCCAGGACCGTCGAAAAACGGCTCGGAAGGCAAAGCCGGTCTCGGGGCAGGGGTCCAGACCTCTGGGGAGCCACAGACGTATGGGCACGGCCAGGCCCAGGACCAAAGAACACCCCTCAAGAACATGAGACCCTTCGCTGGCCAAACTGAAGAGCATTCGATGGCACCCTCCCCAAGGACGCACGAGGGCAATCAACTAACACGAGGAACATTGGGGGGCACCCTCCTCGAATCGACCTCGACCTTATACTTCGGCCTGACCAGAGGGCCAGGACATCATCCCCTGAGATCCTGGCGTCGCATTTTTTCCGAAACTGGCGAGTTCGCCGTGTCTCGGGCGCCCAGGTCCTTGACTCATGAATACGGCTCGGATGATGCCGCCGAAATGCGGGGTCCAGGGATCCAGTCGGTTTTTGGCAGTGCTGCAACTGGTTCGGGACGTCGGATCTTAGGGTCGTGCACCGCGCGGGCGAAGGTTGGACCGAAACGCCCATCAGACGCGGTCTTGCGCATCTGGGGAGGGGCACCGCTACGGACCAGGGACTGGCTGATCAGTGCTTACTGCCACGCTCAGGAAAAATTAAGAGAAGCGCGATTGGCTATACTCGGAAAACAATATAACAATATCACCCTGCGACTGCTTGGCTGCTTCGAACGGTTGTTTCGAACGGTTGTTTGATACATTCCAGGACACAGGACAGCTGCACACCTCTTCGTTGAGACGGCGCGGGAAACAACCGTGAAGAAGCACTAGACAAAGCTGACTCGAACAACTTCTGACGTCCAAAACCCAGACACCATGGCATTTCTGCACACGGGTGCGTTCGCGCGCTCCCGCGTGCAAGCCTACGCGCGCCGCGCGCGATTGACCACCGCAACCGCGACCACGACCGCCACCACCGCGCGTTCACGCGCGCCGCATCCGCCGCACACGACCACCCGACCACCCCCGCCTATGAATCATCCCAGTGCGACCCTACCTAGGAGTTGGAGCATCTAGGAAAGCGACATCTACATCTACACCGACAGCTACATTAACATCTACACCTGCATCTACATCTACATCAACATAAACAACGAGAACCACATCTACATGCTAGGGTACGCTCGAATGCGGTGTTATGCTAGGCTATGCTATGCTATGCTATGATATGATTTGCTGCGCTATGCTATGATATGATGTGCTATACTATGCTGCGTTATTCTGTGATATTCGATGATACGATATGATACGATGTGCTATGGTATGGTATGATATTATATGATGCGCGATGGTATGATGTGATATGATATGATATGACATGAGATGTTGCGTTATGCTACGATATGATATGCCATGCTATGATATCATATGATATGCAATACTGCGCTATGTTGTGCTATGACATGCCATAATATGATACGGTATGATGTGATATGCTATGATATGATGCGATGTGTTATGATAAGCAATGACATGGTATGATATGATATGATATGATATGTTATGTTATGAAATGCCGCGCCATGATATGCGATGATAGGATTTGCTATGATAGGATACGGAATGCTGAGCTATGCTATGCTATGATATGCTCTGGTATGCTATGATAGACTTGGCGATGTTATGATATGAAATGATATGCTGTGCTAATTCAGCGCTGCGCTATGCTGCGCTGCGCTAAGCTAAGCTAAGCTAAGGCAAGCTAAGCTAAGCTGGGCTAAGCTAAGCTAAGCTAGGCTAGGCTAAGCTAAGCTAAGCTAAGCTAAGCCAAGCCAAGCCAAGCCAAGCTAAGCTAAGTTAAGCTAAGCAAAGCTGAGCTAAGCTGAGCTAAGCTAAACTAAGATAAGCTTAGCTAAGCTACTCTAAGCTAAGCTAAGCTAAGCTAGGCTGAGCTAAGCTAAGCTAAGCGAAGCTAAGTTTAGCTAGGCTCAGCTGAGATGAAAAAGCAAAGCTAAGCTAAGGGGACGCAACTGGGGGAACCGCGAAGCGGGGACTGGGGGGAGCGCCCGGGGCGTTTTACACTGCCCGGCCCCTTTAAGCAAACAAAGTAAGAACCCTCTAGGCAGAGCCTAGGTAGGGAACAAAATCACAAGCACGCACAAACATCCACAAACACCCACGCACTGACGACCACGCACTAACGCACCCCTCCCCCACCTGCTTGGCCCACTACCTCCTCACGCCCCCATGCCGCCCCCGCGCGCCGCCCGCCCTCACCGCCGGCGCTCTGCAAAGGGGAAAAAGGGAAGCACCGCCCCATTCAAAGGCTGGCCTCGCGGAGCGCCAGCAGCAAAGCGAAGGGGGACAGGGGGCGCGCGCGGGCGGCGCCACCCGCGCGGGCGCGCACGCGCACGCGCACATACATACACACACACACCAAGAACACACACACACACACACACACACACACAAACGCGCGCGCAACTTCCAACACGCAGATACACACGCGCACACACGGATGCGCATACGCAAACGCCCACTGACACCCACGCACTGATGATCGCAAAAGCACGCGCGCGCGCACGCACACCCCTGCTCAGCGCCCCCCTCCCCCGCGCCCCCCTGCCGCCCTCGCGCGCCCCCCGCCCCCTCCGCCAGCGCTCAGGAGGGGGGGGCTCGGCTTGCCTCAAATAAGACTCCAGCGGGCCGCGCGGGCCAAGTCGGGCGGCCAAGGCCGCGTGCGAGCGCAGCTCTCATATCAATTCACCACTTGCAACATCAAAAGATAGCACGTATAAGCTCAAATTTCTCAGACACGCGGGGAGCCAGAAAGAGCAGAACAGTGAAGCGCAGCAGGAAAAACCCAAGGGCCAGGTGGCACGGGCGGGGGACAGAGCGGGAAGGGAAGGAACAAAAACAGGCGCAAACCGTTGCAAGATATGATGGGGGGGGCACCGCCCCACTCAGGGACTGGCACTCCCTCCAATCCGCCCACTCCGCCGTCGCGGAGCGCCGGAGGCAGAGGCGGGGGTGGGAAGAGGCTGCGCGGACGGCGCCACCCTCGCGGGCGCGCACAGGTCCACGTTCACGCCAACGCCCGCGCCAGCCCACACCCACGCCCAAGCCCACGCCCACCCCACTTTTAAGTCGGCGTCGCAGAGGAGCCTCAGGCGCGGTCGGGAGACGCCAATTGCGAACGAACTTAGTCGAATGCGCCGCGATGGAAGACTGCAGCCACGGCCATGCAGATCGGTGATGGTGGCGAAAAGATGGGGCACTGCAAAGCCAAAGTGCAGCAGCCAAGCATCCCGCAGAGCGTAGCCCGACGCCAGAAATGGCAGAGCGGGCACCAGTCTGGCGCTGACTACGCAGAGGCCAATCATAGCGCGGAGACTGACTCGACGCCAGGAGCGCGCCCAGCCCACACACACACACACACACACACACACCCCTACACGCACACACGCCCACGCCCACGCCCACACCCACGCCCACGCCCACGCCCGCGCCCACACCCGCGCCCCCGCCCACGCCCCTGCCCGCGCCCGCGCCTGCGCCCGCGCCCACGCCCGCGCCCGCGCCCACGCCCCCACGCCCACGCCCACGCCCGCGCCAACGCCCACGCCAACGCCCACACACGCACACACACACACACAAAAACACACGCCCACACCCGCGCCCGCACCCACCCCCACGTCTACACCCATGCCCACACCCACGCCCGCACCGACACCAACACACAAGCCCACACCCGCGCCCACGCCCACGCCCACACCCACACCCACACCCACACCCACACCCACGCACACACCCACACCAACACCCACCCACACACCCACATCCACATCCGCACACACACACCCGCACACGCACACCCAAGACCACGCCCGCGACGGCACCAACGCCTACGTCTACGCCCCGCCCACACCAACACCCACATCCACAGCCAAACCCACACCCACACCCACACCCAGACCAAGGACCACGCCCACGCCAACACACCCACACCGACACCCACACTACACTCACACCCATACCAGCGCCCACGCCCACGCCAACGCCCACGCCCGAGCCAACGACCATGCCCACGCCCACATCCGCGCCACAGCCCAGGCCGGGGCCCACGCACACGCCCACGCCCACGCCATTGCCCACGCCCACGCCCACGCCAACGCCCAGGCACACGCCCGCGCCCACGCCCACGCCGCGCCAACGTCCACACGCCCACGCCCACGCCCACGCCCAAGCCCAAACATACACAGACACACACACACACACATACCCACGCTCACGCCCACGCCCAGGTCCACGCCCACACCCACGCCCGCTCCCACGCCAGCACCCACACCCACAACCACACCAACGCCCATGATACCACACCCACGCCCGACGCCCAAGCCCACGTACACGCCGACACCCACGCCCACACCCACGCAAACATCCAAACCTACACCCACACCCACACCCGCACCCAAACCACACCCACGCCCACAGCACCACGACGCACACACGAAACAACGCACGCACGCAAAGTTACCAATACATACACACAACGCACGAACGCAAACGTACCAACACGGCTGCCAGACCAGCCAGCGTTGGATTGAACGCTGACCCAGGGAGGTCGAGTAACGGGTTGGTTAATCGGGAGCGGCAAAGAGGGGGGTGTCCAAGAGGGGGGTGCAAATCATGGCCGGCGCCATGTGCCGGCCCAGCGGGGGGCCAGGGACGCAATGAAATAAAAAGAGGCGCCATGAAATCTGGGGGAAAAACATTGCCCGCGCCATGATATCCACCCCCCCTAGTCATCACCCCCCTCTCTGCCGCCCCCGAGTGAAATGAGGCCCAACAAACGAAAACAAAAAAGCCGTGACAGTGGGCATACTGTGGATCAGCTTGCACAGACACCACGACAACATGAAAGCCGGAAAGAAAACACGTCGAGATACGACGCGCCGATGCTCCTTCCAGAAGTATAAACATGCAGACTGGGCAACACGCAGAACGAAGGTCCGAGTCAGCTGTCACCCAACCAGAATTAGCAGTCGGACAAACTTGGAGGTGGCCAAGAAACGCGTCAACCGTGCAGCTGTCCAAGAACAACCTGCACGGCGTCATTCACCCAGCCAGCACCAACCAGCCCTGACAAGTGAAGAAGCCGACCCGCCCAAGGGTCAGGCGCGCGCAATGCCGCACGCAACTAACTCAAACTGAGCATCTCAGCGCGGCGAGTCCGCCGCAATAAATGCGCCCCTGCAGTGTCACTGGCGAGCGGAGGTCAGACACCCAACCACCGCCGCCACCGCAGACAAAAATGCATGAGGGCGGAACAAGCGAAGTCAGCGCGAAGAGACGCGCAATCGTGCCAGAGTGTGACCTTGTCACAATTTGCTACCCGCTTAAAAAATCGAACATTTCAAGCGAATGCTCAAATCTCAAGTAGCACTAGCCAAACCAAGCCTAAGTTATCACTTTGGTCGTACGAATCGGGTCGGCCAACTAGCTCAGCCCTGCACCCTGATTCCTCTAACTTCTTCCTTGGGAGCTCCACGAGGTATGACCTGCTCTGGTCGGAGCAACGCCACCGAAAGCGTAATCGGAGCAGTTGTCTTTGTCTACGCCGCCCAGGGCGCAGGAACCTGCGTGGGAGACGCTTGCGAGGACGCTTGGCAGCATGCCTCGGGAGCTTGCAAGCTGGAGAAGGGAGCTTCGCAGGAGCTTTGAGGCAGCTGCGTGGAATATGCGGAGGCTTCGGGCACGTGCACTTGTGCAGTCCGGAACCGGATAGCCACGCAGTCCAAGGAGCGCAAGCCGATTCTAGGAAACGCTGGGAAGGACGCTGGAAAAACCCTATGGTGGGCTTTTTGTGTTGATGTATTTTTGATGTTGGGTAGTTTTGCTGACGTACTAAGAAGGCTAGATACATCGAATCTCGGACGTCGAACTATGCACACAATTTTCCATATTTTCTACACCAAGATGAAAACATCTCTATCAAGCCGCACACCCTCGCGCGCACTGAATGCAAGATTGCCGCGCTCGCGCGCCATTGTTTCACATGGCAAGGAAGCTGCACGAGTCCCTGGCGGTTACGGAGGTTGACGGTTCACCGCCGGCTTCCACCGTCCAGCTCCCGATCTGCAACTCTCTTAGCTAAAAATCTCGACATTTGGTCGGTTGAAAATCATGTTCTCGAATTCCACCTGCTCCAATATTTCCCCCCATCTCCGATCACACTCCCGCTCCACTCTTCATCTGAGAAACTAACCTTCATCTCTCAAAAACGGCAGAGTGGGAATACAATTTTCAGTCGTAGCTCTCTGGTAGCGACAGATCTCAGGAGGTCTCGGCATTTTTAGCGACTGCTTCTGATCATTGTCTCTGGAACGGTGTGACGCTGACGCCCCAGGCGAAGTTCCAAGTTCGAGTTCGGCCCCGTACTCGATCGAACTTTGCGATCTCCGACGTCTCAATACTGTAGGCGAATGTTTCTGACCATTCCCTGTTGAAGGGCGTGCTACCCAGCCGTAGCTTGCACACAGTTCGAATTAAGTAGCGAAAACCAACATTACCTCTGAAAAAATTGAAGAATGCAAACAGCTTTCTGGTCTGAGCTCTAGTAGCAGACTGATCTCAGGCGCCTAGATACTTTCGACGCGACTAGCGCTCGAAATGATTACCTGACAACTGCTGCGCTAAACTCCGAAGCTCAACAGCTCAAAAGAAAACCGACAGCACCTGCCAAGATGACAGAAAACACCCGATCCCGCCCTGATACACTTAGCTCGATGTCAAAGGGGCGTGCTCTTCACGCGTCGGAAGCTTCGTTATAACTCGAGCTGTCGGCAAGCCAAGCACATCTCTATGAAACCGCAAGCCTCGCGCGAGCTGAATGCGGCATTGCCGCGCTCGCATGCCATCCATGTATATGCAAGTAAGCTGACCCCCGGCGGTAACCAAGGTGGGGCTTCCAGTTCCGGCGCGGGGAAGAGACAATGACTCGCAGAGCTTCGCTAAGAGCAAAGCGGCGAACAGCTCAGTACACAAAACCACAGCATCTCTCAGTAAAATCTGAGTCCGACTGAAATATTACACGTTGCCTACAGCTCGAAATAAGTACAGAAAACAAACATGATCTCTCACGAAATATTGCAGAGTTTTTGAAAGTGTTTGAGTCGCAGCTCTGGTAGCAGACCGATCTCACGTCTCGATATTGTAGGCGAATGTTCCTCTCATTTCCTCTTCAATATTGCGTTTCCCAGCTCTGCAACTATAACTCGAGAGGAGCCAACATCGTCTCATAAAGAAGATTGAGGACTTCAATGAGTTCTTTGGTCGCAGCTTGGATAGCAGACCGACCGAGGCGTCTCGATATTTTAGACTGGCAATTCTCAGCATTCCCTGTCGATTGGTGCATCTCAGCTCTGTCGCTAATCTACAGCTCGAATTAAGTGGAGGAAGCAAACTTCATCACTTAAATGTCTGACGCAGCTCTGGTAGCAAACCGATGTCAGACGTCCCGATACCAAGCCAAATATGTATGATAAGTTCCTCTTGGACGGCGTCTCCGTAGCTGGTCTGCGGAGACTCTAAAATTTCTAGAGTACAGGAATTCGAAAGTTGACTCGATAAATCTAGACAGAAGCTCTGTATAATGTTAGTCGGTCAAAACATGTTCTCGGAATCCAAAAATTCACAAGAGCTCCAAAATGCTCCCCCTTCTTCGATCTTAGTCTATGCTTGCTGAGTGGATATCATTGTCAGATAGCACTGCTTTGCCGAAGAGCTCTCTGAGGTACTCGAACTGTAGAGAGATACAGAGCTGGCAGACACATCCTCTCAGCATGAAAGCATCTAACTATTTGCAATATTCCAGGGCTTTGGAAGGCAATTTCAGATTTCTCAAGGTAATTCGAGCTGGAAAAGAGCCACAAAGCTGGGAAGCACACCGCCCAACGGGACATGATCAGCACTATGGTATCGAGACGTCTGCGATCTGTCTGCAGCTACAAGAATTCGACAGGCAGACGCGGCACGATCCATAACACGTCAAAAAAGTTGGCTCTTGAAAAGAGATTTCTAATCTCTCAGAATCTCCGAAAAACAATCACATGTCCCCACCTGTTCCGCCCGGGCCGGGTCCGCGAACTAGGAGCCAGGCGGCAAACAGTCAATCTGGACTCGGTATTGTAGGCCATGCTCCGGATCACTCCTTGTTGCTCAGTTTGCTTCCCAGCTCCGTGGCTCTCCTGCAGCTCAAATTAAGTAGAAAACTTCTCCTGCAAAAAAAACTAAAGCGTGCAATTGGTCTGTTGGTCATTGCACTGAGAGCCGACGATCTTGAGAGCTCGCATCACCAGGAAAACAAATCTCTCGAAATTCTAAGGAGTGAGAAGAGACCGTCTCAGGTTCGTAGCTGCAAGATGCCGCATAGAGCTCTTCAGCATCGATCAGCACCAGCTAGAGAAATTCTGGCGCGGGGTAGAGCTAGTTGACCTGGTCGGGCAGACCACGTGCCGAGCTACGCGTGTCTACGAGGGCCCAGGCATCAAATTCGAGCTTGAGGCAAGCTACAAAGAGTCAAGAACTTAAGACTTCGTTCGAGCTCCAATATTTGTCCCAACTTTGGGTCTGACGGGAGGCCGGCGGTAAACCGTCAACCATGGTTACCGCCGGGAACTCGTAGAGCTTCCTTGCCATGTATGAATGCCATGCGAGCGCGTGCGGTTTCATAGACATGCGGTCGACAGCTCCTTGCCTGCCCACAGCTCGACTTCTGTTGAGACAGACACCCACGCAAGAAAGTTCACGACATAACCTGATAAGATGTTTCAGGAAATAAGTGAATCCTAAGAGACTCTCGTCACGCGTAGAGCACGCGAGCTTGGTAGCTGCTTGCAGCACAAATAGTCGTCGTCGCAGCTCTGGTAGCAGACCGATCTCAGACGTCTCGATACTGCACACTAGTGCTCGTGATCATTTCCATTCGAGCAGTCTGCTTCCCGGCTCCGTAGCTTGCCTAGAGCTCGAATTAAATAAAGAGAACCAACACCGCCCATCTAAAATTTGAAGAGCCAAAAAAACAGTTTTGGGTCGCAGCTCTGCACAAAAAAAGTTGCAGAGTGCGAATAGTGTTTCAGATGTAGCTCTGGTAGCAGACAAATCTCAAACGTCTCAATACTGCACGCGACTGCCTCTGATGATCCTGTCGGACTGTTTGCTTTCCAGCCCCCCAGCTTGCCTACAACTCGAATTGAGTGTAGAAAACCAACACCGCACCACTCGAGAATGGAAGAGTGCAAATGAGCATGCGGTCGCAGCTCTGGTAACAGACCGATCTCAGGCGTCTAGATTCTTTAGACTGGTGCTTCTCAGCATTTCCTGTCGATTGGTGTGCATCTAAGCTTCGTAGCTAGCCTACAGATCGACTTGACTTGAGGAAACGCCATCATCCCTCGAAAACTATGTACAGTGCGAACAGTTGTTCAGGTGCAAATTTGAGACGTCTCGATACTGTGGGCGAATGTGCATGGTGCTTTCCTGTCTAGAGGTGCGCTTTGCAGCTCCGTTGCCAGCCTACATAATAAGGCACAAATAATTAACATCACCTCGTTAAGAGTAACAGGGTACGAATAATTGTTTCGCGCCAGCTCTGGTAGCAGACCGATCTCAGGCATCTATGCACTTCAGACTAGCGTTTCTGAACACGTTCTTTCGATTGCTGTGCCGAACAGCTCAGCTCATCTGCACCTCGAGTTAAGTTAAGAGAACCGACGGCACCGGTCACGATGACACTCCCCACCCGACCCCGCCTGAGTGCCGCTCGCCACTAATATCCACCCGATTGACCTGAAGTCAAGATGACGAGCGCGAACGACTCGTTGAACGTTGAGAACCTCATGCCAAAACAAGCCAATCGCCGATGCAGATTCATGTTTCTGTGTTCAATCCATCGGTGCGAAACAGAGCTGCGCAGCTTGCTTTCTGCTTGAGCTATGTTCACGGACCGTTATCATTTGGAAAATGCATCGCGATGGCCGATGGTTGCTCCTACTACTACTACTACTACTACTACTACTACTACTACTACTACTACTACTACTACTACTACTACGACTACGACTACGACTACGACTACGACTACGACTACGACTACGACTACGACTACGACTACGACTACGACTACGACTACTCCGGCGGTAAGCCGTCACCCTTGGTCACCGCGGGAACTCGTAGAGCTCCCTTGCCATGTACATGAATCGGACGCGGGCGCGGCAATGTCGCATTCCGCGCGCGCGAGGGCACGGTTTCATGGAGGACCTGGAGGAGAAGAAGGAGCGAGGAGGGGAAGGCGGTGGAGGCCGAGGAAGAGAAGGAGGAAAAGGAGCAGAAGGACGAGGCGGAGGGGGGCGAGGAAGAGGAGCATGACGAGCAGGAGGGGGAAAGGGCGGAGGGGGAAAAGGGGGAAATTGATGATGGTGAGGGGGGAGAGGATGAGGAGGACGAGAAGAAGGAGAAGCAGAAAAAGGATGAGGACGGCATTGAGGAGGAAGAGGAGAAGGAGGAGGAGGTGGAATAGGCGGAGGAGATGGAGGAGAGAGAGGAGGCGGAGGAGGAGAAGGAGGCAAACGAGGAGGAGAAGGAGAAGAACGAGGAGGAGCAGGATAAGATGGAGAAGAAGGAAGAAAGAGGGCGGAGGAGAGGAGGGAGCCGGATACAGCTCGAGTTGGATACAGCAAACATACAATTTCTCTCACCAAACATTGTAGAGTGCTCAGTGAATTTCGTGCTTCAAAGCTTCCCAGCTCAAGAGGGGGCAGGGTGGGGCAAGAGAAGTCATGACAATGAGAACGAGACGGATGATGAGAAGGAGGACAAGCAGGAGGAGGAGAACGAGGAGCAGTAGCAGATGGCGAGGAAGAGATGGAGAAGCAGAAAGAAAGGGAAGATCGTGGGGCGGCGGAGATGGGCTGCTGGCGGGCACTACCACCGTCCGGCTTCTAATCTGAAGCCCTCTAGCTCTTAGAGAGCTCTCTGGGAAAAACCCGGAGAGCGAAGAGGCACTCGCAGAAACTTGGAACCGTTCAACCAGGTTACCGCCGGGGACCTCGTAGAGCTCTTTTCTTGCTCAGCGCTCCTCAAAACACGTGGAGGAAGCTTCTAAACAGAGTCCGCTACTCGAGCTAGGTCCGCCAAACTATTCGCATGTGACCGATTTGTTTCGAGTTTTTTGGCCCTCGGTTCAGAGCTCTGGATGCTTCAGCCCTGATGATTATGGATTGCTTTCTGTGCGTACCAGCTCTGTAGCTGTGCTACAGCTCGAGTTAAGTACAGAATACCGACAGCCCCTCCAAAGAGAACACGAGAAATACGAATAGTGTCGTGGAACTAGCTCAAGTAGCAGACCGAGTTCACGCCTCTTGATGCAACAGACGAACGCGCCTGGTGATACTGAATCGGTTCATGTCCGCACCAGCTCTGTAGCGCCTCTAAATCTTGAGTTGAATACAGAAACCGACATCACTGGTCAAAATGACTCGAAGAATACAAACAGTTTGACGGACCTAGCTCGAGTAGCAGACCGAGATCAGAGCTCTGGATGCAACAGACGAACGCGCCTGATGATTCTGAGTCGCGTTCTGTAAGTATCAGCTCTGTATCTTTCCGAAATCTCGAGTTAAGTACAGAAAACCGTGAACGCGTGTCGAGATGACTCGGAACACAGTCGGTTGCTCCAAATGTTTTGATAGTACTACTGCACCTACGGACCTGAGAATTTCACTGGCAGAAGCGTCATAACCCATTACAGGTGCGAAAAATATGGTTTCTCAAAATGAACTTCGAAACGGCGGTAAACCGTCAACCAGGTTTGTTTGTTTGGACTCGCATTCCCAGCTGAGTGCAGCTGGGCGAGAACAGGTCCCGCAGGAGCACACGGGCAGCGCTGAGCAGCGCTTCGGCTGCCGACAATTCACATTCTGTGACCGTAGCACCGTCAAGGAGCCACGCGGCCTCGGCCGCATCCCTCCAAACGAGGGGAACGGCACTAGAAACAGCAAACTCATGCCCAGCAGGGAAGGGGCCCACGGTTCTCGCGGAAGCGATACCTATCTCACTGGGATTACACTGAGTATTGATTAAGCCGATCTGAAGACAGAAACCACATCCTGATCCTTGCTGGTCAACCCCGCCATCAAAGCCTCCCCTGATAGCGAACGGTAGGAGATAAGTTTCGAATGGATATAGATAACATCGAGTTCTGTAGAATGTGCGGCCACATCTGGCCTCATGCGTCAACTCATCCGCGCGTGTATTGTCCTCCCTGAATTCATGTCTCCATATGTCACGTCCCAAGGCAGCAGGCCTCAGATTGAAACACGCAGCGAGCTCAAAGGTACAATCAATCATGGCAGCTGTCCTCTTGCAGTAGCCACGATTCTCACATCTCCATTTCCCCTGCAGCCAGGAGCAGATAAGTAGTGAATCACCCTTGAACTAACCAGGCTTTTTGCGGTCGACTGTGCGGGCCGTCAGGCCCAGTCGCAAGCAAGAGAACGGGTAACATACAGGTGAGCCAAACCACCCACCACCCGCATGCGGCAGGGAGCGGAGCTCAATATCGAACAAGTGGCCATCAAGCGAAGCTCTTATTCGACACACGTGCATGCATGAACACACAAGCATGAAGAAAGCAACGCAATCACAAGTCACAAAAGTTCAAACTCAAAGTATGTGTGAAGAACCCGTGGAAGAACATCAATGATATGTTCAATCGCCGACAGTTCGGCATCCGTAACTGAAGCATTGTTGTCGATAGAGAAAGCAGCACTATACACCTCCGTCCACACATTATCTCTGGAGCTCGGCTTACGACACGTCCGCGAGACACGACCGACATCAATCCAGCAACCGACTCCGACACCCGCCGTCGACACTCCACCATCGAAGCCACAATCGATGGCACAATACCTGTAAAGATTCGAATACTCGTTGGGCTGCTGCCCGATACAATCCTGAAATATGTTGATGCCCTCTCGGGCAGTATGAGTGAGCACGTCCGCCCTTGCATTCCATTCCCTGAAGCAGTGTTCGATAAGGTCTCTTCCAGGAGCAAACGGGCGTATACGAAACATTAAAGACATACCATCCAGACGATGTATGATCCTGTCGACCCTTCTTTGATAATCTTTGTTGATAACCTGCCAGTAACCTTGGCACCCTGATACAACCAAGAGGCTATCTCCATGGATACTTATGGGGACTCCGAAGGCCTCAGGATCCCACTCGGTATTTTCCCATTTGGATGTGTGTACAGCCAGTCGTTTAGCTAGACGATCATTGGCAGTTTGTGATCCCTCCTCCACTCCATACTCCTGAAGTTCCTGCTGAGTTTGGATATGGACCCCCCAGTAGCCCTAGGATGACTATGTGTTTTGGCACGGATCTGGAAACAGTCAAGCATTTCCCGAGAACAGACGCGCGCGGCGAACTGCTGGAAGGCCCCTGGAGTAGCGCGGAAATCCCCCCACCACTTGGGCCCGAAGAACTCTGACAACATGTGGGTCCAATGCCTCTGTCCAATGGCAAGTCCCCCTCCCCGCTGGCGTTTCATCTGACTGGATTCACGAAGGTAGAAATTCATGCGCAGGAACTCCGAGGCATCCGTACGGATGCGGTCCCACATAACACCATATGCACACAAGCACGCACGTACGTCACGCCAAGTCCGACCAGCATTCCTCCACTCATCATATGTGTCCGCCTGGATCACGTGGATAAACTCGCACATATCTTTTGCCAGATTCCAGGAAACACGAAGAAACCTCTGAACCAGGGAAGCGAAACCCATCTCCTGAAACTTCCTCCTGGCTTCCGCATACCTCCTCCGACTCCACGTGGCCACATCCTCCTCGGCTCCCCTGGGACACCTGAACATTTTGCAAAGACAGAGCCCTTCGAAGGCGTGCATACGCTGAATGGAATGATTGTCGAGTGTCATGCCCTCGATACCGCACATAGCAATACCCTGAACCTTCTCCTGATACCTCCAGAGTTCATCCCTAATACTCACAGCAGAACACCTGAAATAGTTGGACATACCATAGAAACTCTTGCGTGCCATGGACAGACGATGGTCCACATCAGGATGTGTAAGGGTATCGAACTCGGAATGGATCTCGACACCGAGCACATTCATCGAGGAAACTCTTCTGAAGCGCAGGACCTCAGATGTGGTAACGATGAGATCCTCCTCAGGTAAGATAATCCCATCAGCATTACAACGAGGTGCCAGGCCACATGTCATAAAGAGCAGTGATGACGCCTTCCACGTCATGCCAAAAGAAGCGAGTGGTAATGTTAGATCGTGAATCATACTCCTGAGGTCAGCGGCCGAACCGGCTACGAGATAGACATTGTCAGCCCAGAGGAAGTGACTGATGAGGATCTCCTTACGGATGGACCCATAGAGTCCCTCGACACGGTAGCCCAATCTTTTTATGTCCCAAGATCTGAAGACCTCGGCCCACATCGCCACGACAATCAGGTTGAACACCAGGGGACCCTCGGGACCCCCCGTACGTATGCACCTATCCCAATGGAGCCCAGGAATTTCCATCCCTTCCACGATCACAGTGCCTATAGTACCACATAACGGGGCCAAAAGAGCGTATTGAAGATCTGGAGGTACATGTGCATGTTGTAAACCTCTTCTCACATTAGCAAGAACTACAATGATCGAACGCCTGTTTGATGTCCGCATTCGCGAAGTACACACACACTCATGCTTTCCCCACGTATCCCCGTGTTGAGCCAATGTTTTTAGACTGCTAGTAATCTCCCAAGTCTTACGTGCCTCCTGGAACCCATAGATGCCTAAATTATGGAATAACCCAGAACGCTGAACGAAGTTCTCAGTAAGGCTAACAACACAGGCCGAGTACCAGCGAGAAATCGCATTTTGCATTACCAGGTATCGACCCTCGGACAACGCAGTAAGGCCAGGCACCTTAGGCATGAACGATATCAGCACCACCCTCCACCCGTCAGGATAGTTCTGAGAGCACGTGAAGATACGATCAAAGAGTAACTGAATGGAGCGAAGAGCAGACCAGGGGAGAGCACGAAGTATTTCCGTTCGCACGCGGTCGGGCCCAGTCGCCCGCAACGTCTTCAGGCGACTTCGCGCCCTGCAAAGAGTGGCCATGCTGATGTACTCCGTACACCGACCGTCCTTGAAATTGGACACGGCCTCCTTCCTCAACTCCTCCAACATCTTGATGCTCTCCTCCCTCACCTCCTCCGACGAATACTTTGCAGTAGAATAGTCCTGAACCTCCCGTCTCCACTCCTCACTGTCCTCCGTCACCATCCCGTCTATGGCAAGGTGCTTGATGCGGTGGCGAACCTTGCGCCCCGAAATGGGACTGTCACACTCGGCGAGTGCGCGTCGGTAGGCCCTGCGATAACGATTGCACACCACTCTGAGCTCTCTGCGCTCCTCCTCCGACAGGGGTGGCACAGCACGGCGTAGCCTCTCAAGACCGCGCTGCAGCTCAGGCGGACGAACGGGCGGCAAACCTCGGCCCAACTTAGCCGTCGCATAGTTCACGTTCTCTGCATTCGTGAAAGCGCTCAAGAACCTGTCAGATAGATCCCCAGGAGAACACGATACAGTGGCATCCCCAAGAAACCCATCGATACGTCTCCGAGCCATATCCTCATCCTCCCATGTAAGACATTTAAACCCAACCAGAGAACGTTCACGAGCGGCAACTCTAGTAAACGAGCGATGGATCTCCACACCTGGTTTGAAGAAAGCACCCTGCACCAGAGCGTGATCACTCAACCTGGAACGATTCGTTTATCCCCCGTTGTGGAATATGTTTTTACCAGGATATCCGTAATTCTAACCAGGCTACCGCCGGGGACCTCGTAGAGCTCTTTTCTTGCTCAGCGCTCCTCGAAACACGCGAAGGAAGCTTCTAAAGCGAGGGCCAAAAAACTCGGTCGCATACGAATAGCTTTGCGGACCTAGCTCGAGTAGCGGACTCTGTGCAGAGCTCTGGATGCTTCAGCCGAACGACCCTGATGATTCTCGATCGCTTTCTGTGCGTACCAGCTCTGTAGCTGTGCTACAGCTCGAGTTAAGTACATAATACCGACAGCGCCTCTAAAGAGAACATGGGAAGTACAAATAGCGTCGTGGACCTAGCTCGAATAGCGGACACAGTTCAGGCCTCTTGATGCAACAGACGAACGCGCCTGTAACCCACTACAGGTGCGAAAAATCTGGTTTCTCAAAATGAATTGTCAAATGTCTTTCAAATCTAAGGAAAACCGACCCAAAGTTGTCACATTGTCTCCTCGTCGGGTCGACCATTTGGGATCCGGCGGTAAACCGTCAACCAGGTAACCGCCGGGAGCCTCGTAGAGCTCTTTTCTCGCAAGGCGCTGCTCGGAACACACAGAAAAAGCTTTCTCAAGCGTGAAGAAAAAAGCTCGTAAAATCCGTTTTTTCGGTTTTCATCTACGGTTCCCTTGATAGTAACATTGCATATACGGACCTGAGAATTGGACTGGCAGACACATGTGAGAAAGATATTCGTTTCTTCTGATTTTTGTGCGAGAGAGCTCTCAAGCTCATCTGCAGCTCGAGTTAAGTGAAACATTTCACCATCAGTTCGAAAAAAAACGGTCGCGTACGAATAGCTTTGCGGACCTAGCTCGAGTAGCAGACTCTGGTCAGAGCTCTAGATGCTTCAGCCGAACGCCCCTGGTCATTCTGAATCGATTTCTGTTGTTACCAGCTCGCTAGCTCAACTACAGCTCGAGTGAAGTACAGAAAACCGACAGCGCCTGTAAAGAGAACTTCAGAAATACGAATTCTGTCGCGGACCTAGTTCGAGTAGCAGACCGAGTACAGACCTCTCGATGCAACAGACGAACGCGCCTGGTGATACTGAATTGATTTATGTGCGCACCAGCTCTGTAGCTCCTCTGAATCTTGAATTAATAATTACAGAAAACCAACAGCACTGGTCAAAATGACTCGAAGAATACAAACAGTTTTGAGGACCTAGCTCGAGTAGCAGACCGAGTTCAGACCTCTGGAAGCAACAGACGAACACGCCTGATGATTCTAAATCGGTTTCTGTAAGTTCAAGCTCTATAGCTCTTCTAAGTCTCGAGTTAAGTACAGAAAACCATGAACGCGTGTCAAGATGACTCGGAACACAGTCGGTTCCCTCAAGTGTTTTTGATAATACTATTGCAGCTACGGACCTGAGAGTTCAACTGGCAGACGCGGCAAAACTCACTACACGTGAGAAAAATCTGGTTTCTCAAAATGAATGGTCAAATATCTTTCAAATCTTAGCAAAACAGACCCCACGTCACCACATTGTCTCTTAAGGTCGGGTCTGCCAACTGGATCCGGCGGTAAACCGTCAACCAGGTAACCGCCGGAAGCCTCGTAGAGCTCCGTTGTCGTGCGGAGCTCACCGGTCGAGTTAAGTCTAGAAAACGAACCTCAAAAACTAGCAGAGTATGACTAGTTGTTTTATGCAAATAGTTTCGCAGACCTAGCTCAAGAAGCAGACCGAGCTCAGACCTCTCGATGGAACAGACGAACGCGCCTGATCATTCTGTCTCGTTTTTTGTCAGCATCAGCTCTGTAGATGTCCTGAATCTCGAGTTAAGTACAGAAAACCGACAGCACCCTTCAAGATGACTCGCATGATACGAATAGGTTCGTGGACCTATCTCGAGTAGCAGACTAAGTTCAGACCTCTAGGTGCAACAGATGAACGCGCCTGATGATTTAGAAAGGGTTTCTGTAAGGATCAGCTCTGTAGCTGTCCTGAGTCTCCAGTTAAATACAGAAAACCGACAGCAGCTGTCCAGATGACCCGAAGAATACGAATAGTTTCGCGGACCTAGCTCGAGTTGCAGACCGAGTTCAAACCTCTCGATGGAACACACGAACACGTCTGATGATTCTGAATCGGTTTCTGTTTTAATAACAGCTCTGTAGCTGTCCTGAATCTCGAGTTACGTACAGAAAACCGTCAACGCGTGTCAAGATGACTCGATACGGCCGACGGTTCCAGCAAGTGTTTTGATAGTAATATTTCAGCTACGGACCCGAGAATTTAACTGGCAGACGCGGCATAACCCACTACAGGTGGGAAAAATACCAATTCTTAAAACGATTGTTCAAACTGGGCGCCGGCGGTAAACCGTCAACCTTTCTTTTGCGTATTGCGTGCCGCCACAGCAGGGTCGGGTCACCGCCCAGGCGATAGCCACACAAGGAGGCCTAGTATCCTGCCAAATGCAGGCATTCCTCCACTCCCAAAAGGAGTTGTCGGGCAGACTCTAACTCAGCTGCAGCGATAGTGCTCGAGGGGGGAAGGAGGAAAGAGGAAGAGGCCACGTTGGGCTCCCACACGCCACTCGGAAGAGTGACAGGATATTCAGCAACAGAAGAGGAGCACAAATGAAAATCAATCTGCCAGCCACAGCCTACGCCCAGATAGGATCTTCCACCATCGAAGCTTCCCCGAATGGCGTCGATCAGAATAGCGTTAGCTTTAACATGGGATAGGAAATCATGCCTAAAACGTGTTCTACAAATGCCCTGCCTAGCTCTGTGTGTTAACTCATCCGCAGCAGTATTGTCCTCTCTGTATACCCACTTGAAGATATGTCTCCCAAGACAGGCCGCCTGCACACCACATCTCTTAGCTAGAATGTCTAACTTATTCTGAATGCCGCCCACAATCTTGTCATAATGCACATTGGCAGTACAATACAAGCCTTGGATCCACCGCACAACGCATTGAGAGTCTCCCTTCAGTTCAATGGCAATCCTTCCCACCTGGAACTCCCACTCCGTGTAATCCTCCAATATCTTAGCATACCGTTTGGACAACACCTCCTCCTTCTTCCTGCTAAGCTCCTCCGAAAGCACCTCCTCCTCCCTCTCTTCCATAGGCTTCCAAGGAATAGGATCTTTAAGAACCAGGAAATCAGAAACACCAGGAACCTGAAGAAGCATAAAAACTTCACGAGCAAACTTGACCCAGGCCTCCTCTGACCATTCCAGAACATGGTACCAGTACTTCCCTCCCACGAGCTCAAAAGGGGGACTCGTAGAGCTTCCTGACTATACATTGTCCAAAGAATTAGCAGAGAACGAATAGTTTTTCTGCCCGAGCGCTGATAGCAGACTGGTCTCGGGCGTCTAGTGATATCCATTGCTGTGCTGAACAGTTCTATAGCTCATCTGCAGCGTGTAGAAAATACCATTAGGGAGAAAATAACAGAGTACGAATCCGTGTTTGGCGTCTGCGCCCACAACAGACCCAAACCAAGCGTCTAGATGCTTCGCGCCTCATGACGTCCTTCTGATTTTTCGGCCGAAGAGCTCTCGAGCTGCTCTGCAGCTGAGTTCAGCGAAGAAATTCATCAAGATTTGGAAAAAATATCGGTCGAATACGAATAGGTTTATGAACCTAGCTCGGGTAGCAGACCGAGTTCAGACCTCTCGATGCAACAGACGAATGCCCCTGATGCTTCTGCATCAGTTTCTGTGCGCACCAGCTCTGTAGCTCTCCTACAGCCCGAATTCAATACAGAAAATGAACACCATCTGTCAATATGACTCGAAGAATACGAGTAGTTTTGCGAACTTAGCCCGAGTAGCAGTCCCAATACAGACCTGTGGATGCAACAGACGGACGGGCCCTGATGATTCCGAATCAGTTCTGTGCGTATGAGCTCTGTCTACAGCCCGAGTTACGTGCGAAAACAGATGACTCGAACGATACGAATAGTTTTGGGGACCTAGCTTGAGTAACAGACCGAGTTCAGACCTCTAGATGCAACAGACGAGCGCGCCGTACGAATCCGTGTTTGGCGTCTGCGCTCACAACAGACCCAAACCAAGCGTCTAGATGCTTCGCGCCTCACGATGTCCTTATGATGTTTCGGCCGTAGAGCTCTCGAGCTGCTCCGCAGCTCGAGTTCAGTGAAGAAATTCACCACCTTTTTTTTTATTTTTTTTTTTTTTTGGGGGGAAAAAAAAAAAAAAAAAAAAAAAAAAAAAAAAAAAAAAAAAAAAAAAAAACGGTCGAATACGAATAGTTTTGTGAACCTAGCTCGAGTAGAAGACCGAGTCAGACCTCTCGATGCAACAGACGAATCCCAATGTTTCTGCATCAGTTTCTGTGCGCACCAGCTCTGTAGCTCTTCTACAGCCCGAATTCAATACAGAAAATGGACAACATCTGTCAAGATGACTCGAACATACGAATAGTTTTGCGGACCTAGCCCGAGTAGCAGACACAGTTCAGACCTCTGGATGCAACAGACAAACGGGCCTGATGATTCCGAATCACCTTCTGTGCGCATGAGCTCTGTAGCTTTCTTTCAGCCCGAGTTACGTGCGAAAACTGACAGCACCTCTCAAGATGACTCGAACGATACGAATAGTTTCGCGGACGTAGCTCGAGTAGCAGACCGAGTTCAGACCTCTGGATGCAACAGACGAACGCGCCTGATTATTCTGCATCGGTGTCTGCGCATCAGCTCTATAGCTTCCCTAGAGCTCGAGTTTGGTGTTTGGTCAGGCTACACAGGGCGCGTGCGCCCAAGCCTAAGGGCTAGAGCCAGTTAGATCCGCCTCCTCCGCTTTTGCAGAGGAAATTTCTTTAACAATTTCTAGAGCTCGAGTTAAGTACAGAAAATTGACAGTCCCTGTCGAGATGATCCGAGCGGTACGAATAGTTTTACGGACCTAGCTCGAGTAGCAGACCGATTTCTGACCTCTGCATGCGACAGACGAACGCGCCTGATTCTGAATCGGTTTCTGTAAACATCAGCTCTGTAGCTGTCCTACAGCTCGAGTTGAGTACAGAAAACCGTCAACACGTGTCAAGATGACTCGAAACGGCCGATCCCGCCGCAACGCCTTTTGGCAGTAAAAGGTACCCGATCGGGCTGAGATCCAGACGGCGAGCAGGAATGAGATCGAATATGGTCAGGAGAAATACTAGAGCTCTAAGGAATGGTTGAATTTCGAAAGAAATTTTCAACCGACCAAAAGTCAGCAACAGGTCTGTCGAGATTTTTCCTCTTTTCTCGCACGGCGCTCCTCGGTACACATGAAGGAAGAGTCTGGATTAAGACCCAAAAAAATTGAAAAATCACGTTTTTATGTTTATTTCGAAAGACGGTTCCCCCAAGTGTTTTGATAGTAATACTGCACCTACGGACCTGAGAATTTGACTGGCAGACGCGGCATAATCCACTACAGGTGCAAAAATCTGCTTTCTCAAAAAAATTGTCAAATATCTTTCAAATCTTAGCAAAAGCGAGCTAGGCTGCTCTCAGAAGCAAGCTTATATGCGAATGCTCGGCGTAAAAATCGTCTTTCTCAAAATAAAGGTGAAATATCTTTGAAATATTAGCAAAACCGACTAAAAGTTAATTATTTGTCCGCCTCGGCCGGGTCGGCGAACTAGCTGCACCCCGCGCGGGAATTCCTCTAACTCATCGATGCTGAAGAGCTCTACGAGGTACCTGGATAGACGCGCGCGCACGGGTCTCGTCGCGTAAACTGGGAACCGGCGGCAAACCGTCAAGCAGCTTACCGCCGGGACCCTCGTAAAGCTCTTTTCTCACACCGCGCTTCTCAGAACACATAAAGAAAGCTTCTCGAGAAACGAAAAATCGAAAAAACAAGTTTTTTCTATTTTTATGAAACGTCGGTTCCTCCAAGCGTTTTGATAATAATACTGCATTCAGAAACCTGAGGATTTAACCGGCAGACGCGGAACAACCCACAACAGGTGCAAAAAAACTGATTCCTTCAAAAGAATAATCAAATATCTTTCACTTCCAAACTGGCGCCGGCGGTGAACTGTCAACCTGGGCACCTGCCGGAAACCTCGTACACCCTTCCACAGACACGAAAGTGCTCAGAATCGAAGCAGACAGCTTCTCGGAGCCTTTCTCAAAAAATGTCAACTTTCCATTTTTCGATGTCTCTCCGATGTCAGTTCCAGCTAATTTTCCCAAAGTAAAACTCTCCAGAGAGCTGAGCTGCTTTCAGAATAAGGGTCAGGTACTCGCGCGAAAATCTGCTTTCTGAAAATGAATGGTCCAATATCTTTCAAACATTCGGAAAACCACCCAAGAGTTGTCACTTTCTCCTTTTTGGTCAGGTCGAGCAACTAGCTCCACCCCGCGCTGGAATTTCTCTAGCTGATCGATGTCGAAGATCTTAGCAAAACCGACCCAAAGTCACCACTCTCTCTCCTAAGACCGGGTGCGCCAACTGGGAACCGGCGGTCAACCGTCAACCAGGTTACCGCCGGGGCCCTCGTAGAGCTCTTTTGCCACACGGCGCTCCTGGGTAGACATCAAGGAAGCGTCTGGGCTTTGTATTTTTTATCCAACGTCGGTTCCCCCAAGTGATTTAATTGCAATACTGCAGCTACAGACCTAAGAATTTCACTGGCAGACGCAAGATAATCCACTACAGATGCGAAAAAACTGGGCGCCGGCGGTAAACCGTCAACCTTCCTTACCGCCGGGGGACTCGTAGAGCTTCCTGACAATATATAATGTCGAAAAAAATGCAGAGAACGAATAATATTTCAGCCCACGGAACGCCCCGGATGCTTCTGAATTGTCTTCTGTACGAGCTCTGTAGCTCTCCTACAGCCCGAGTTACGTGCGTAAATCGACAACACCTCTCAAGATGACTCGAACAGTACGAATAGTTTGGCAAACCTAGCTCGAGTATCAGACCGAGTTCAGAGCTCTGGATTCGACAGGCGGGCGCGCCTGATGTCTCCGAATCGATTCCTGTGATTACCCGTCCTGCAGCCCCCCTACAGCCCGAGTTAAGTGCAGAAAACCGACAGCTCTCAGGATGACTCGAACAATACGAATAGTTTTGCGAACCTAGTTCGGGCAGCAGACCCAGTTTCGAGCTCTCGACTAGACAGAGGGACGCGCCTGATGTCTCCAAATCGATTCCTGTGACTACCAGGTAGCCCCCCTACAGCCCGAGCTAAGTACAGAAAGCCGACAGCACCTCTCAAGATGACTCGAAGAATACGAATATTTTCGCGATTCTAGATCGAGCAGCAGACCGAGTTCAGAGCTCTCTATTCAACAAACGAACGCGACTGATGATTCCGAATCGGTTTCTGTAAGTATCAGCTCTGTAGCTGTCGCATAGCTCGAGTTAAGTACAGAAAACCGAGAGCGCCTGTCAAGATAACTCGAATAATACGAATAGCTTTGCGGACCTAGCTCGGCTAGCAGGCCGAGTTCAGACCTCTGGATGCAACAGGCAAACGCGCCTGATCATTCTGAATCGATGAGTTGTGCTTACCAGCTCTGTAGCTGTCCTGTATCTCGAGTTAAGTCCAATTTACCCGTGTGCTTTTTGGCAGTGAAAGGTACCCGATCGAGCTGAGATCAAGATGGCGAGCGGGAATGAGATCGAATATCATGAGAAAAAATACTAGAGCTCTAACGAATGGTTGAATTTCGAGAACAAAATTTTTAACCGACCAAAGTCACCAAAAGTTCCGTCGATATTTTTCTTGCCAACTAGCTCTCCAGCGCCCCGGAATTACTCTTAAGCTTCCAGCAATAACTTGCTAAGGGAAGCTCTACGAGTTATTTCTTTTCTCAAATTAATGGTCAAATATCTTTCAGATCTTAGCAAAACCGATCACTTGGTAGCGTCCAAAACCCGGAGAGGAAAGAGAATACAAGCCAGAAAGCCTTCCTGGCAAGCCGTCCGACGCTCCCGTCAAGTGTTTCTGGATTCCAGGGGGGCTCCCGTGCTGTGCCTTTGACGCGCTGCCAGGAACGCTTCCACGAATGCCTGCACGCGTGCAGGCACGCGCGGACGCGTGCTGGACGCGCCCCCGAACCAGCTGCCGGCCCAAACGAACCCCTGCGGGGATCGTGAAGCGGCGGAGATGGGCTGCTGGCGGGCACCACCACCGTCCAGCTTCCAATACCTCGCAGAGCTCTTCGGCACCGATGAGCTAGAGGAATTCCGGCGCGGGGTGAGTTGGTCGAGCCGACCAGAAAGGACAAAGTGGCAACTTTTGGGTGTTTTTTGCGAATATTGGAGAACATTTGATTATTTATTTTGAGAAAGCAAATGTTTCGCACCTGTAAACAACTAAGAGGGCTTCTCCCTCTTCATATGCGCCCTATAGGCGCACTGGTATTATTCAAACACTTGGAGCAACCATACCTCGTAGAGCTCTTCGGCAACGATGAGCTAGAGGAATTCCGGCGCGGGGTGTAGCTAGTTCTCCCACCTGGCCCGGGCGGACAATGTGTGACACTTGGGTCGGTTTTTCGGAGATTCTGAGAGATTTTGAAATTCGTTCTGGAAATGCAGATTTTTATTCTCTGCAGTGAATCATGGCGCGCTCGATGGTGCAATTCTTTGGGCTCTAGCTGCATTATTTTTATCAAAAGACTAGGAGGAACCGACATTGCGTAAACCCAGAAACAACATTTGTCGAGTTTTACTTCATATCAACAGCTAAGGCTGATTAAGCTCTTTACATGTGTTCCGAGCAGCGCCGCGCAAGGGAAAGAGCTCTACGAGGCTCCCAGCGGTAACCTGGTTGACGGTTTACCGCCGGCTGCCAGTCTTTATGTCGACAGGAAAAAATCGATTTTGCCTTTTTCGAGAAATGCCTACAGAAGCTCTCTCCATCGACTCTGACCACTCTCACGCGTGAAAGGAGCCCTACGAAGTTCCCGCCGGTGACCAGATTCGATTCACCGCGCGCTGGAGAGCTAGTACCTCGTGGAGCTCTTCGACATTCATGAGCTAGAGGAATTCCGGCGCGGGGTGGAGCTAGTTGATCGACGTGGCCAGAACGGACAATGTGATAACTGTGGGTCGGTTTTGAAGATTTTAAAAATATTAGCCATTCATTTTGAAAGCAGATTTCCGCACCTGTAATGGGTTATGCCGCATCTGCCCTGAAATTCTCAGGTCCGTAGGTGCAGTATTACTATCAAAACACTTGGCCGTCTTTAGAAAAAAGACATAAAATGATAATGTTTCGAGTTTTTTTGGTCTTGCTCCAGACTCTTCCTTCGCGTGCATCGAGGAGCGCCGTGCGAGAAAAGAGCTGCACGAGGGCCCCGGCTGTAACCTGGTTCACGGTTTACCGCCGGTTCCCTGTCTAAAACCCTATAGCTCTGTCCGCCCGGGCCGGGTGGTCGAACTGGGCGCCGGCGGTAAACCGTGAACCTCTTTTACCGCCAGGGGACTCGTAGAGCTTCCTCAGGGTATAGAATGTCGAAACAATATTGCAGAGAAAAAATAATTTTCCAGCCCAGGCGACTTTAGACCTCTTAATGCAACAGCCGAACGTCTCTTATGTTTCTGGATCGTTTTCTATGCGTACGAGCTCTGCGGCTCTCCTACAGCCCGAGTTACGTGCGAAAATCGACCTCTCAAGATGACTCGAACAATACGAATAGTATCTAACGAGTTCAGACCTCTGAATGCGACAGGCGGCCGCGCATGATGTCTTCAAGTCAATTTCTGTGATTACCAGCCCTGTAGTCTCCTCCCCACAGCCCGAGTTAAGTGCAGAAAACCGACAGCAGCGAATATGTTCGCGGACCTAGCTAGCAGACCCAGTTCCGAGCTCTGGATTCGACAGGCAGACGCGCCTGTTGTCTCTAAATCGAATCCTGTGGAAACCAATCCTGCAGCCGCCTTACAGCACGAGTTAAGTGCAGAAAACTGAGAGCATCTCTCAAGATGACTCGAACAATACAAATAGTTTCGCGGACATAGTTCGGGCAGCATACCGAGTTCAGAGCTATCAACTCGAGAGAGAAACGCGTCCGATGATGATGAATCGGTTCCTGTAAGTATCATCTCTGTAGCTGTCTTATAGCTCGAGTTAACTACAGAAAACCGACAACGTCTCTCAAGATGACTCGAAACGGCTGATCCCGCCTAAACTGGAAACCGGCGGTAAACCGTCAACCTGGTTAACCGCCGGGAACCTCTTAGAGCTCTTTCCTTGCACAGCAATCGTCGGAACACATGAAGAAAGCTTCTGGAGCGAGAAACGAAAAACTCCAAAAATCACGTTTTTCTGTTATTATCCAACGTCGGTTCCTCCAAGTGTTTTATAGTGATGCACTAACGGACCCAAGAATTTGACTGGCAGACGGGACAGAAAATCGTGAATACATGTCAAGATGATTCAGACTACAGTCAGTTGCTCCCAGTGTTTGGGTAGTAATACTGCACCTACGGGCCTGAAAATTTAACTGCCAGACGCGTCATAACCCACTGCAGGTGCGAAAAATCTGTTTTCTTAAAATAAATTGTCAAATATCTTTCAAATCTTAACAAAACCGACCCAAAGTCACCACATCGTCTCTTTTGGTCGGGTCGGCGAACTGGGAACCGGCGGTAAACCGTCAACCAGATTATCGCCGGGCACCTCGTAGAGCTCTTTTCTTGCAGAGCGCTTCTCGGAACACATGAAGGAAGCTTCTGAAGCGAGAGCCAGAAAACTCGAAAAATCACGATTTGTTGATTCTTATCAAATCAGTTCCTCCAAGTGTGATAGTAGTTCGACTGACAGACGCGGCATAACCCACTCCCCTCCCTCTCTCGCTGCCTGCTCACCGAAAAACTTATCATATTAAGCAGGCAAGTTCGTTTTTTAAATGTTCATACAAAGGCGGTTCCTCCAAGTGTTTCGATAGTAATACAACATCTAGAGCCATAAGAATTTAACCAGCAAATATGCCATAGCAAACTACAGGGAATCAAAATCTCACTTCTGAAAAACGAACTGCAAAATGTTTTCTGAAGTGAAAAAACCGACCCCAGGTTACCACATTCTCTCTTTTGGACGCGCCGGCCAACTAGCTCTACCCTGCGCCGGAATTCCTCTTAGCTCTTTGCTGGAGAGCTCTTCAGATAGGTTTCTTGGCAGTTAAAGGTACCCGATCGAGCTTAGATCAAGATAGCGAGCGGGAATAAGATCGAATATCACGGAAAAAGTTCCAGAGTCCAACGTGGTTTAATTTCGAGAGGATCAGCAAAAGATCCGTCGAGATTTTTGTTGCCAACTTGGAACCGGCGGTAAACCGTCAACCAGGTTACCGCCGGGCACCTCGTAGAACTCTTTTCTTGTACAGCGCTCCTCGGAACACATGAAGGAAGCTTCTGAAGCGAAAAATAAAAACTCGAAAAATCACAATTGGGAACCGGCGGTAAACCGTCAACCAGGTTTTTCGTTTCGCGGACACACGGGCCCTAGGGCCCCGTCCAGTCCGAGGCGGGCGGGCACGCCAAACGCGGGCCACCGAGCGGCTAAGGCGAAAGCCTCACCACGCCAAGCACGTGGGGGGCGGCTTCGGCGGTAGCCTCTGGCAGCTCTTATAAGGTGTGTGTACATCAACACAATGTGTGCACGCATGAAGGCAACACACGAAAGAGAATCATCAATCACACAACTTATCGCTGAAATAGGCCTGCAAAACCCGTGGGAGTGCTGCGATGACGCACTCTGCAGCGGAGAGTTCCGTATCCGTCACTGTGGACCCGTCTTGGAGAGCGAAGGAGCAAACGTAAACGTCTTTGAAGATAATCTGTGGGGACTCACTGAAGGAAGAGGTAGGCGAGAGATGGGAGAATCGAGAACGCAGTCCAATCTGAATCCAAGCTCCACTTCCTGCTCCCAGGCTGCACACACCACCATCAAAGCCCGCTTTGATGAGGCAAGGTTCATAGCATGACTGTTCGTATGGCTGCAACTGGTACTGTTCGTTCGTGTATTGGTGGCCCTCGCGGGCCTGGTGGGTAAGGAGGTCGGCTTTCTCATTCCATTCCCGAAACTCATGTTTGAAAAGATCGCGTCCTGCTTCAGCAGGTCTCACACCATACATACAACACATTCCTTCCAAAGCATTAATCATATTATCAACACGTCTCTGGTATAAGTGATTATCTGCCTTCCAGAGGCCGCAGAGCCAGCAAATGATAAGAAGAGAATCTCCAGTGATCTCCAACGGCACGCCTCCTGAAGTCACGTCCCAACACGTGCTCTTCATGTTGTGGATTGCCAATCTCTTACTGAATCGCAGGCGTGCAGCGGGAGAATCATCCTCTGTAGCAACATACTCCTCATTACGTTCGGCCAGAAAAACGGGGGCGTTACCATCATGGATACCTTTGCATTTCTTCTGGAAAAGTCTAAGCATAGAGGGTGTACAATGATGAGTTGCAAACTGCATGAAGGCATGATGACCGCCTTGGAATACTTCCCACCACCGTGGGCCGAAGAACTCATGAAAGGGTGTCTGCCAACAGCGTTGTCCGATCGCTTGCCCTCCTGACCTCCAGCGTTTCATAACTCCACATTCCCTCCACTTTCCGAATGCCCGAAGGGCTTCTCCCTCAAGTGTGCGCAGCGTATCATAACTTATACCAAAGGCAATCAAACACATGCGTGCATCACTCCATGCTCTATGCTCCTCCCTCATGTCCTCTCCCTGATACAACCTCTGCGCATACGCCGAGACATCCTTTGCCAGCAGCCACTGAGCTCGGAGAAATCTCTGGACCAAACTGTGGTACCCAGCTTCTGCGAACCTCAATCTGGCATCGCTGTATCTTCTCTCGTTCCAAGTAGCATGGGATTCGTCTGGTTCTCGGCGGCATCGAAGCATGAAACATAGACACCTGCCCTCAAACGCGTGCAGTGCGTGGAGGCTGTCCTTGTCGGCCGTGCAGCCACCCGCACCGAAAAGGGCAATACTCTGGACCTTCTGCTGGTATCGTTGGAACTTTTCCTTCAACGACGTGCTTGTGTTCCGAAAATATCCTGCCTGGGAGTAAAATGTCCGACGAGCCGCCTCAATCCTCGAGTCCACATCGAGGTGCGAGGAATACTTATAATCAGAGAACAACTGGACGCCTAGAACCGTCATCTCAGTAACACGTCTGAACCGCATAACATCATTCTGGAAGGGTACAAGTAAGTCGGCTGAAGAAAGGATCAGCCCCTCGGCATCTCTCGCGGCGTCGGCACCGAAGACCATGTAGAGCAAGCTAGAGGGTTTCCAGCGCATGCCGAAATCATGGAGTCTAACCGTAAGGTCGTGAATCATGCGTGCCAATTCTTCCCTGCTTCGTGCCATGATGTAGCAATTGTCTGCCCATACGAAGTGATTGACGACCGACGTGTAGGACGATTTGCCAGACTCCATGGAATCCCCAGTTTTAAAACAAACTTGATAACCTATGTTCTGTGTATCCCACTGTCGGAAGGTTTCCTGCCACATCGCAGCAATAATAAGGTTGAACCCTAGGGGTCCCTCGGCACCGCCCGTTCTAATACATCTATCCCATCTCACACTCTCCACCTCGATACTTTCATGGCAAACCGTCCCCACACTGTCACATAGTGGATCGAGAAAAGCATATTGAAGATGATAAGGTACATGTGCGTGCTGTAAACCCCGTCTAACATTGGCTACCGTGCAATGGTCGAAGGCTTGTAGGATATCTGCATTGGCCAGATGTGCTGTTTCCCCCTTCCCCCATGTAGAGGCATGCTGTCCGATGTGTTTCAAGCTCGCCGTGATCTCGTTCGTGGTGCGGTTAGATTGGAAGCCGTAAAGACCGAGAGGGCGAAAGAGACCGTTTCGCTCGACATGTTGTTCCACCAAGATAACGATACATGTGCTGTACCATCGTGCAATAGCGTTCTGCATACATAGAAGCCTACCGTCCCTAAGATCCGTGATGCCAGGAAGCTTGGGCATAAAGGAGATGAGGATATCACGCCATGAGGAGGGATACGGTGTGCGCATGTGTAGTATATCGTTGAACAAGCGTCGGATATTGCGCAATACCGTCCAAGGGAGACACTTTAACACCTCACACGGTACTCGATCTGGCCCTGTGGCTCGTTGTGTACGGAGACGCGCCCGCCCACGTCCGAGTAATGCCATAGTGATGGTCGAATACGTGCTGCTACCGAGCTCCTCCCTCGCCTTCCCCTTGATCTCCTCCATCATACTAGCGTTCTCCTCCCGCATCTGATCCGATGAAAGCTTATTTCTGCAGAAACTGTCGAGCTCCTTCCTCCAGACCTCCCTGTCCTCCGTCTCCTGGCCCTCCACCACCAAGTGTTTAATATAATGACGAATCTTTCGACGATTGAGGGGACACTTCCAGGCTGCAACCTCTCTGCGATACCGACGGCGATGTAGATTAAGCTCACTCCTGAGACGTTTCTTTTCCTCTGGAGTCGTGCCTGGCGGTAGTTCCCGCCATCTCTCCAAAAGACGAGTGAGCTCGATCGGCCTCACAGGTGGCCTCTGCTTGCCGCTCTGCGTCGTGGTAAAGTCCACGTCAGGAGCAGCAACAAAAGACTGGATGAGCGTGCAAGGTAAGCTGGCTGGCTCCATCTCGAGAGAACGTGCGGGAATCCCACGAAACACAACATCTCCCAAGCTCCGATCCACCCTCCTCCTGGCATTGAACTCATCACCCCATGTCACGCATCGATATCCTACCAAAGAGGGCGCCGGCGGCTCTGCCCGCTCCCTGTGGTCACGTCGCACAATCACACGGCCAGGCGATGCAAACAGCCCAGTTAGAAGTGCATGATCACTTAATCGACTCCTATTCCTCCTTCCTCCTCTTGCGTAACACCAAGAAACTTCACACTCAGAGCACTCCCAGCGGCTGGGCACCAAGATGTAATCTAGCACTTTCTGAATTCGTCCGAAGCTACGTTGTTCGCCCCACGCTTCCCAAGTAGGACGCCTATCTGCAGAAAAGGTATTGGCCGCCTTAAACATGTGGGTCTGCATGAACCCCAGGAGCATCTCCATCATCCTCCTCCTCCTGTTGATACGCTCCCTCTCCTCCGTACCACATGCCAAGGTCCTGACCTCCTTCCTCAAGCCCTCTCCCGTAGCAAGATACAATTCCCCATTACATTCTAACTCACATAGTGGCGGTAGCTCAACATTCCCGTCAAGCAAACAAACAAAGCTGGCCTGGCTATACCTGTGTCGGAGGCTTGTGAAAGTGGCAGAGACACGCTCAAGCGTGAGTTCATACTCCGCTTCGCAATCTTCTCGATGAGAATCGGGCAGATAAAGAGAGCAGACAACCAAGGGCGAGATGGAAGTACCGAACACACCAATGGCGAATCTAGAAAAGGTAGTAATGAATTCCCTGGACGTCGAGGCCCAACTTCGATCGAAGATGAGCCCCGCCTTCCTGCAGGCACTGTGCTTGATCTGCCATCCGAGACGGGCGGCATCTGCATGAATTATATTCTGGGCCTCCTGAAGCGCGAACAGGCCGCCACATGCACGCATATGGTTGAGCGCCTCCACGCCTCTGAAGTTGTTCTCACCAGCCTTGTCGAGGTTCCAGCACCCCAACTTGATCCCCGACAGCCGGTGCCGATTCGGTCACACCTTGCGATTGACCTCGACCTCGAAGTCCGTCGCTGTGATCGTCAGACTTGGGAACTTCACCTGAAGCTGGCCCCACTGCGTCTCAAGGATAGTCCACGTCTGGGCTGCTCCGAATTCAGCAATACAGATCGGGCGGAGGAGTCGGTCGCCCTGAGCCTTGACCCACATGTTCGATTTCGGGGGGCCGACCTCTCCCCGCACCTCCAGGACCAATCCGTGACGCTGGCACACGTTGCGCCAGGCCCCGCAGAAGCGACCAACTGCACGAACATGGTCGCGCTTCCAAGGAGCTGATTCGATATTGAAACGTAGCTGAGTCGGGTCGATGACCTGCGTCATGCCCGCGATGAGCACGCTGGGTTCTGGAATAGTCGCCCCTTCTGGCACGGGGGCACGCTGTGCAGTGGGAGTCACAATGATCCTGAGGAGCTTCTGAAAGCGATATAACACCTCTCGATCCGTGAATGGAAGAAACTTGATGCGACAACTGCCGAACATGTATCGACCTGCATTGATACGTTCTGTCCCCTCCTTGCTAAGAAAGGCCTGGTCATCTGAGGCAATAACTTTGGATATATTGTCAATGAGTATCATGGCGTCGTCGGCAGTCAACATTTGAGCACAACGATTCTGATGATTGGCCCAATCCGTGACCCACCCCTTGACCTCGATGTATGTTGGAGAGAACTGGTTCCTGCCCCCGCCACCTCCGCCGCCCCCATCAGCGGGGCCACTCCCAGCACTGAAGGTAGATACCGCACTCCCATTCTGAACCGTTTTTAATGTTTTCTCGAGTTCATCCATACGTTTATCCGTTTCATCCATACGTTTAGTGTGTTCTGCTAAAACTCCGTCCATCCTCTTGATGTCTGTCTTAGTGGCCTCCACAGTCTCACGGATGTCGTCGCCTACGTCTTCCTGTTTGAACATCCCCTCGATCACCAATCGCTGGAAGGGGTCAGTGAATTGTGCAAGCGTCTGGGTCCTGCGCGCCTGGACATCAGGACCTCGCTGTCTCTTGGTACCCGCAGTAGCAGCAGCTGCATCCACGGAGCTCGACATGATTCCGACGTCGCCTTTAAGGATATCTTCGGGGATACTCCAACGCTTTATAAAGCCCTGTTCCTCTCTGCGTCGTTTAAGTAGTTGAGCAGAAGCAGCCCTGAGAACTGTATCGAAGTGATAACCTTCTGTACGAATAACGGGGACAGTTGGGCTGATGAGCCTGTCGTCGTCGAGATCTAATGAAGTCTGCCTCTGAAGCCACTGCTCTCTGGTCTCAAGCCAATTGCCAAGACCCAACTGATCCAGAAGCCTTGCCTGGTCCTCAGGCTCGTCCCAAGACGTGGTTAGAAGTTCCCAGAATCAAAATACTATGGCGGCGCCCGCGGGGGGGTGCGCGCCCAGAGGGAGAAGAGACGCGCCCAGAGGGAGCGGAGACCAGCGCCCAGAGGAGGGAGGCCGCGCGGAGTTGTGAAGGAATGCCCCGCCAAATTTCGATTCCCGCGCTTCCGCCTTGAGCCGGGAGACTTGAGCCGGGGCCCTCGTAGAGCTCTTTTCTTACACGGCCATCCTCGGTAAGCATGAAGAAAGCGTCTAGAGCAAGACCTCAGAAACTCGAAAAATCACGTTTTTCTGTTTTAATCTAACTTCGGTTCCTCCAAGTGTTTTGATAGTAATACTGCAGCTACGGACCTGAAAATTTTACTGGCAGACGCGGCTTAACCCACTACAGGTGCGAAAAATCTGGTTTCTTAAAATAAATGGTCAAATATCTTTCAAATATTCGCAAAACCACCCAAAAGTTACCACTTTGTCCTCTCTGGCTGGGTCGACCAACTAGCTCCACCCCGCGCCGGAATTCCTCTAGCTCATCGATGCCGAAGAGCTATACGAGGTATTTTTCGGGTTTTCATGCAAAGTCGGTTGCTCCAAGTGTTCTGATAGTTATACTGCACCTACGGACCAGAAAATTTGACTGGGCGCCGGCGGTAAACCGTCAACCTTTCTTACCGCCGGGGGACTCGTAGAGCTTCCTGAGAATATCTAATGTCGAAAAACAAATTCCAGAGGACGAATAGTTGTTCAGACCTTTCGATGCCCCTGATGTTGGATTGTGTTCTATACGAGCTCTGTAGCTCTCCTACAGCCCGAGTTACGTGAGAAAATCGACAGCACCTCTCAAGATGACTCGAACAATGCGAATAGTTTGGCTCAGACCGAGTTAAGACCTCTGAATGCAATAGTGGGACGCGTCTGATGTCTCCGAATCGATTCCTGCGATTACCAGCCCTGCACCCCCCCCTACAGCCCGAGCTAAGTGCAGAAAACCGACAGCACCTCTCAGGATGACTCGAACAATACGAATAGTTTCGCGGACCTAGTTCGGGCAGCAGACCGAGTTCCGAGCTCTGGGTTCGACAGACGGACGTGCCTGATCTCTCCGAATCGATTCCTGAGAGTACCAGCACTGTAGCCCCCCTACAGCCTGAGTTAAATACAGAAAACCGACAGCACCTCCCAAGATGACTCGAACAATACAGATAGTTTCGCGATTCAAGATCGGGCAGCAGACCGAGTTCAGAGCGATGGATTCAAGAGACAACGCGACTGATGATTCTGAATCGGTTTCTGTAAATATCAGCTCTGTAGCTGTCATATAGCTCGAGTTTAATACAAAACACCGAGAGCGCCTGTCAAGATGACTCGAATAATACGAATAGGTTTGCGGACCCAGCTCGGCTAGCAGACCGAGTTCAGACCTCTGGATGCAACAGGCGACCGCGCCTGATCATTCTGAATCGATAAGGTGTGCTTACCAGCTCTGTGGCTGTTCTATAGCTCGAGTTATGTTCAGAAAACCGCCACCGCGTGTCAAGATGACCCGAAACGGCCGATCCCGCCGCAGTGCTTTTAGGCAGTAATATCTACCCGATCGAGCTGAGATTAAGATGGCGAGCGGGAATAAGATCGAATATCACGAGAAAAAATACTAGAGCTCTAACGAATGGTTGAATTTCGAGAACAAAATTTTCAACCGACCAAAAGTCACCAAAAGGTCCAACGAGATTTTTCTTGCCAACTAGCTCTCCAGCGCCCCGGAATTACTCTTAAGCTTCCAGCAACAACTTGCTAAGGGAAGCTCTACGAGTTACTGGCAGACGCAGCATAACCCACTGGGCGCTGGCGGTAAACCGTCAACCTTTCTTACCGCCGGGGGACTCGTAGAGCTTCCTGACAATATATAATGTTGAAACTGGGCGCCGGCGGTAAACCGTCAACCTTTCTTACCGCCGGGGGACTCGTAGAGCTTCCTGACAATATATAATGTTGAAACGAAAATTGCAGAGAACAATAGTTTTTCAGCCCAAGCGATTTCAGACCTCTCGATGCAACAGCCGAACGCCCTCGATGCTTCTGAATTGCCTTCTGTACGAGCTCTGTAGCTCTCCTACAGCCCGAGTTACGCGCGTAAATCGACAGCACCTCTCAAGATGACTCGAACAATAGGAATAGTTGGGCATACCTAGCTCGAGAATCAGACCGAGTTCAGACCTCTGAATGCGACAGGCGGACGCGTCTGATGTCCCCGAATCGATACCTGTGATTACAAGCCCTGCGGCCCGAGTTAAGTGCAGAAAACCGACAGCACCTCTCAGGATGACTCGAAGAATACGAATAGTTTCGCGGACCTAGCTCGGCCAGCAGACCGAGTTCGGAGCTCTGGATTCGTCAGGCGGGCGCGCCTGATGTCTGCAAATCGATGCCTGTGACAACCAGCACTGTAGCCACCCTACAACGAGTTAAGCACAGAAAACCGACAGCATCTCTCAAGGTGACTCGAACACTACGAATAGTTTTTTCTGGAAGTATCAGCTCTGTAGCTGCCATATAGCTCGAGTTAAGTACAGAAAACCGAGAGCGTCTGTCAAGATGACTCGAATAATACGAATAGGTTTGCGGACCTAGCTCGGCTAGCAGACCGAGTTCAGACCTCTGGATGCAACAGACGAACGCGCCTGATCATTCTGAATCGACTAGGTGTGCTTACCAGCTTTGTAGCTGTCCTGTATCTCGAGTTAAGACCAATATACCGATAGCGCGTATCAAGATGACTCGAAACGGCCGATCCCGCCCGTGTGCTTTTTGGCAGTAAGAGGTACCCGATCGAGCTGAGATCAAGACTGCGGGAATGAGATCGAATATCACGGGGAAAAAATACTAGAGCTCTAACGAATGGTTGAATTTCGAGAACAAAATCTTCAGCCGACCAAAAGTCACCAAAAGGTCCGTCGAAATGTGTCTTGCCAACTGGGCGCCGGCGGTAAACCGTCAACCTTTCTTACCGCCGGGGGACTCGTAGAGCTTCCTGTCAATATATTATGTCAAAAAATGCAGAGAACGAATAGTTGTTCAGCCCAAGCAATTTCAGACCTCTCGATGTACCAGCCCAACGCCCCCGATGCTTCTGGATTGTTTTCTGTACGAGCTCTGTAGCTCTCCTACAGCCCGAGTTACGCGCGTAAATCGACAGCACCTCTCAAGATGACTCGAACAATACGAATAGTTTGGCAAACCTAGCTCGAGCATCAAACGGAGTTCAGACCTCTGAATGCGACAGGCGGACGCGTCTGATGTCTCCCAATCGATTCCTGTGATTACCAGCCCTGCAGCCCCTCTACAGCCCGAGGTAAATGCAGAAAACCGGCACCTCTCAGGATGACTCGAACAATACGAACAGCTTCGTGGACCTAGTTCGGGCAGCAGACCGAGTTCCGAGCTATGGATTCGACAAGTGGACGCGCCTGATGTCTTCAAATCGATTCCTGTCACTACGAGCACTGTAGCCCCCCTACAGCCCGAGTTGAGTGCAGAGAACCGACAGCACCTCTCAAGGTTTTGCGATTCTAGATCGGGCAGCAGGCCGAGTTCAGAGCTCTGGATCCAACAGACGAGCGCGACTCATGATTCTGAATGAGTTCCAGCTCTGTAGCTGTGATAGCTCGAGTTAAGTACAGAAAAAACCGAGAGCGCCTGTCAAGAGGACTCGAATATTACGAATGGGTTTGCGGAACTAGCTCGGCCAGCAAACCGATTTCAGACCTCTGGATGCAACAGACGAGCGCGCCTGATCATTCTGAATCAACAAAGTTGATTACCAGCTCTGTAGCTGTCCTGTATCTCGAGTTAAGTCCCATATACCGAGAGCGCGCATCAAGATGACTCGAAACGGCCGATCCCGCCCGTGTGCTTTTTGGCAGTAAAAGGTACCCGATCGAGCTGAGATCAAGACGGCGGGAATGAGATCGAATATCACAGGAAAAAATACTAGAGCTCAAACGAATGGTTGAATTTCGAGAACAAAATTTTCAACCGACCAAAAGTCACCAAAAGGTCCGTCGCGATTTTTCTTGCCAACTAGCTCTCCAGCGCCCCGGAATTACTCTTAAACTTCCAGCAATAACTTGCTAAGGGAAGCTCTACGAGTTACTAGCTCTCCAGCGCCCCGGAATTACTCTTAGCTTCCAGCAATCACTTGCTAAGGGAAGCTCTACGAGTTAAATTGCAGAGAACGACTAGTTTTTCAGCCCAAGCGATTTCAGACCTCTCGATGCAACAGCCGAACGCCCCCGATACTTCTGGGTTGTCTTCTGTACGAGCTCTATAGCTCTCCTACAGCCCGAGTTACGTGCGTAAATCGACAGCAACCCTGAAGTTGACTCGAACAATACGAATAGTTTCGCAAACCTAGCTCGAGTATCAGACAAGGTTAGGCCTCTGAATGCGACAGGCGGACTCTTCTGATGTCTCCGAATCGATTCCTGTGATTCCCGGAGAGCTCTCTGAGAGCTAGAGGGTTTTAGACTGGCGCCGGCGGTGAACGGGAACCTCGTAGAGCTCCTTACAGGCACGAAAATGCTCAGAATCGAAGCGGCTTCTCGCGGCCTTTCTTGAAAAAACATCAACTTTTCATTTTTCGATGTCACTCGATGTCGGTTCCCGCTCATTTTCGGACAGTAAAACTCTCTCCAGAGAGCTGAGCTGCTCTGAGAATGAAGTTTAGATACAAATGCTACGCGTAAAAATCTGCTTTCTCAAAATGAATGGTCAAATATCTTTCAAATATTTGCAAAACCACCCAAAAGTTATCAGTTTGTCCGTTCTGGTCGGGTCGACCAACTAGCTCCACCCCGCGCCGGAATTCCTCTAGCTCATCGATGCCAAAGAGCTCTACGAGGTATTCCTCTAGCTCATCGACTGGGCGCCGGCGGTAAACCGTCAACCTGGTTTTTTTGAGTTTGAGTCAGGGCGCGGACAGCTGTGACAGCTGAGCCCTAAGACTCCCAAACGGAGCACAGGGTAGCTAGAGAAGGCATCTCTTATCATCACACTGCCGAGCCACTGAGGCACAGGCATCGGAATAGGATGCAGGAACAAGGAAAAGGATGAAAGCACGACATGTGAAATTGCAAAGGTGTAGGAACAGGTTAGAGAAGAAAGAGGCTACCCAAAACGTGTTCCACGGCCATACAGAGCCGTCAATGGAGGCACATCCCTCCACAGAGCGCCCTCCGTCGAAGAATCCACGGAGGCCGTCTAGTTTTTGTTGTACTCGCATATACAATAAGAGAGGTATGAACATAGCTTCGTGCAATACGGTGCACGAGCATCTTATGTAAATAAGAGAGCTGCTCGCCAATGTCCGAAGCACCACCCTGCAATACGGTGCATCCTTATCTTGTCCAACCGACACAGCCCACAGGTTCTCTGGATGTCCGCGCCCCCCCCCCCCATCACGGTGCAAAGCCTCACACAAACGGTGCAGAGCAGCCTTCTTCAAATAGAAATTTGCCCTCACTCGCTGGGTGGCCATTTTATCCCATGCGTGGAAGGCCGCATCCGAATCAGCGTCCTCATCGCACTCTGATTGATTGTCATGCAACTCATCCACCTCCGCCTCCTTGTCGCCTTCGGGCAACAAGGGCACACTTGGGGCGGGTATAGCGGAAGAAACTGAATCGTGAAAAGAGGACGGAGGTTGGGGAGGATCGCAAGTAGATGGATGGGCCAACTTTGACATAGAAGAGCCAGTTAGAACTGCCTGAGCCTTCGCCCTTGCCCGCCTCCTGTTTCTGCGGTGCCTCTGGCCTTTCCCACGGCCAGCATCCTCCTCAGGACTCGGCGCCTCCTCGGGACTCTCAATTCCCATTCGAAGTTTGTATGCCTTGAGCGCCTCGATCCGAGCATAAAACTCGTCTTTCGGGAGCCGTTCGAATTCCCCCCAAAGAGCAACTGCGTCGTCATTGGCACGGGCCCAGCCCCTGGCAGCTTGACACTCAGATCGATTGCTCTGCAACTCATCTGAACAGAGCCGGGAAGAAGAAGCACAGTTATCTTTACGCTGGTCGACTTCGCACTCTCCGTGGGTTTTCGAGGATGCCAACGGCAGCGCCTCGGGGCCTCCACCTTCCCTTTGCACTCGAGAATAATCCAGAGGAGCTGAGTGCAGAGAATAATCCAAAGGAGCTGAGTGCAGAGAATAATCCAAAGGAACTGAGTGCAGTACAGCATCATTTGATTGAGAAGCAAGCGACGCTTCTTCAGCAGCAAGGTTGGGTCCTACATCCTGGGATCCTGAAGCGGCCGCATGGATCTCTGCACAATACGGATTCGCAGCAACTTTGGCAACCTCCGTATCCTTCATCCCCTCCTTCTCCTCAAACGTCCCCTCATTCTGAACACCAGGATCAAAAGAAACAGAGCCCAGTCTCGACTGCAGCCCACCATCTGGAGACTGCACCACATCTGGAGAATACGCAACCGATTGAGACGAGAAAGCTCCTCCACGATCAGTTGGCCCAGCAGTTGGCACCGATAAGGAACTCAACTATATACTGACCTGCTCCTCCGAGTTCCCCTGAAACGGGCATGGGTTTCGCGCACAATCATCGAGGCTATCAAACCAGCCAAACGCGGGGAAAGTATTCGGATCAGCCACAAAATATGGATCACGTGCATTAAACTGCATAACATCAAATACAGCTTGTCTACAAATCGCCAGTTTGATTATCCTTGTTTTTCTTTTCCAACTGGTCGAAACAGAACTCATCGAACAAAATTGCGCTGTCATGATGCCGCACAAGGAAGGGGCCACGCAAGAACAACTAATCAATTCAATGCCGACAGATCACCCTGTCCGCACGATCCAAAGGCACTCAGGCAAAACCGACACTGAGGCACCGTGTAGAGTAAGAGGAACAAAAGGACACCTCTCTGCACAATGCAGCTCGAAACGAGGGGGACCCCAGCGGTGAGGCCAGGCTAAGCAGGAGGTAAGCTCTGCTCAACCTGGCTACCGCCGGGGACCTTGTAGAGCTCTTTTCTTGCCCAGCTCCTCGGAACACGTGAAGCAAGCTTAAGCGAGAGCCAAAAAACTCTAAAAAATCGATCGCATAGAAATAGTTTTGCGGACTTAGCTCGAGAAGAAGACTCTGTTCAGAGCTCTAGATGCTTCAGCCAAACGCCCTTGATGATTCTGTATCGGTTTCTGTGCGTACCACCTCTGTAGCTGTGCTACAGCTAGAGTTAAGTGCAGAATACCGACAGCGCCTCTAAAGAGAACTTGAGAAATACGAATAGCGTTGTGCACCTAGCTCGACTAGCAGAACGAGTTCAGGCCTCTCGATGCAACAGACGCAAGCGCCTGGTGATACTGAATCAGTTTATGTGCGCACCAGCTTTGTAGCTCCTCTGAATCTTGAGTTGAGCACAGAAAACCGGCATCACTGGTGAAGATGACTTTTATGGACCTAGCTCGAGTAGCAGACCGAGTTCAGGCCTCTGGATGCAACAGGCGAGCGCGCCTGATCATTCTGAATCGGTTTCTGTAAGCATCAGCTCTGTAGCTCTCGAAATCTCGAGTTAAGTACAGAAAACCGTGAACGCGTGTCAAGATGACTCGGAACGCAGTTGGTTCCAGCAAGTCTTTTGATAGTAATATTGCTGCTACGGACCTGAGAATTTAACTGGCAGACGCGGCATAACCCACTACACGTCAGAAAAATACCGGTTCTCAGAATGAAATGTAAATATCTTTCAAATCAAAACAAAACCGACCCAAGGTTATCACATTGTCTCTTTTGGTCGGCTCGGCCAACTAGCTCCACCCCGCGCCGGAATTCCTCTAGCTCATCGATGCCGACGAGCTGTACGAGGTATTTTTAGACTGCCAACGTGAAGTCGGTCCCTGGCTTCGCTCGGGAGAATTTTTCGACAGAATGAACTAAGAATTTGTGAGGTAACTTCTGTAATGCCAAGCTTCGCTCTGCGCAAATAGCAGCCCAAACGAATTGTTAAAACTGCAAAATCGGCTGAGCCAGGCCGCGGAAGGTATGATCGCGTCCCTTTTCGACATTTCGCCAACTAGCTCCACCCTGTGGCCGAATTCCTCCAGCTCTTCGACCATCAAAGCTCTACGAGGCATTACGAAGGGCTCTACGAGGTATTAGAAGCCGGACGGTGGTGCCCGCCAGCAGCCCATCTTCGCCGGTCCACAATCCTCGCAGCAGCTCGCTCGTCCCGGCAGCGGGTCCAGGAGAGCTTCCGGCAAGCGTGAACGCGTGCCTGCATACGTGCAGGCACGCTTGAGAGCGTTCCTGGCAGGGCTTCAGAAGCGCTGCAGGGAGCCCCCAGAGCCCCAGAAGAGCTTCGCCAGAGCTTCTGTGGGCTTGCGAGGTTGGCTTCCTGGTTTGTACCCTCTTTGCTCTCCGGGTTTTGGACGCTAGCAAGTTACCAGCCCTGCAGCCAACCTACAGCCCGAGTTACGTGCAGAAAACCGACAGCATCTCAGGATGACTCGAACAATACGAAAAGTTTCGCGGACCTAGTTCGGGCAGCAGACAGAGTTCCGAGCTCTGGATTCGACGGGCGGACGCGCCTCATGTCTCCAGATCGATTCCTGTGACAACCAGCACTGTTCCCCTCCACACAACCCGAGTTCAGTACAGAAAACCGACAGCACCTCTCTGGATCTAACAGACAAACGCGACTGGTGACTCTGAATCGCTTTCTGTAAGTATCAGCTCCCAGACCCGCTGCGAGGTTTTACAAGGCGCTGCGGGGATCCTGGAGCGGCTGAGATGGGCTGCTGGCGGGCACCACCACCGTCCGGCTTCCAAGTCAAAACCCTTTAGCTCTAGGAGAGCTCTCCGGGAACTACAGGTGCGAAACTCCATCTTTCAAATATCTTTCAAATATCTTTCAAATCAGAAAAACCGACCAGTGAACCGTCAACCTGGTCACCGCCGGGAACCTCGCACAGCTCCTTCCACTTTTTTTTTTATATATATATATATATATAAAAATGAACATGATTTTTTTTTTTTCATGATGACTTGAAGTTGGTTTCTTCAAGTGTTTTGATACTAAATGTGTGCCTACACTCATATTAAGACGCAGAGGCCCTCATATTCCTCTACAGGTGCGCAAAATCTGCTGTCTCAGAATGAATGGTCAAATATCTTTCAAACTTGGTAGCGTCCACTGGGCGCCGGCGGTAAACCGTCAACCTTTCTTACCGCCGGGGGACTCGTAGAGCTTCCTGACCATATATAATGTCGACAAAAATTGCAGAGAACGAATAGTTTTTCAGCCTAAGCGATTTCAGACCTCTCGATGCAACAGCCAAACGCCCCTCATGCTTCTGGATCGTTTCCTGTGCGCACGAGCTCCGTAGCTCTCCTACAGCCCGAGTTACGTGCGAAAATCGACAGCACCTCTCAAGATCACTCGAACAATATGAATAGTTTGGCAAACCTAGCTCGAGTATCAGACCGAGTTCAGACCTCTGAATGCAACAGGCGGACGCGCCTGATGTCTCCGAATCGATTCCTGTGATTACCAGCCTTGCAGGCCCCTTACAGCCCGAGTTAAGTGCAGAAAACCGAGAGCACCTCTGAAGACGACTCGAACAATACGAATACTTTCGCAGACCTAGCTCAGGCAGCAGACCGAGTTCAGAGCTCTGAATGCGACAGGCGGACGCGACTGATGTCTCCGAATCGATTCCAGTGATTACCAGCCCTGCAGCCCCCTTACAGCTCGAGTTAAGTGCAGAAAATGGACAGCACCTCTCAAGATGACTCGAAGAATACGAATAGTTCGCGGACCTAGCTCGGGCAGCACACCGAGTTCTGAGCTCTCCATTTGGCAGGCGAACGCGCCTGATGTCTCCGAATCGATTCCTGTGATTACGAGCCCTGTAGCCCCCCTACAGCCCGAGTTAAGTGTAGAAAACTGACAGCACATGTCAAGATGACTCGAACAATACGAATAGTTTCGCGAACCTAGCTCGGCCAGCAGACCGAATTCAGACCTCTGGTTGGACAGACGAACGTGCCTGATGATTTGCAATCGATTTCTGCGAGAATGAGCTCTGTAGCTGCCCTACAGCTCGAGTTAAGTACAAAATACCGACAACGCGTATCAAGATGACTCGAAACAGCCCATCCCGCCGCGACGCTTTGCAGAAATATTTACCCGATCGAGCTGAGATTAAGACGGCGAGCGGGAATAAGATCGAATATGGTCAGGAAAAATACTAGAGCTCAAACGAATGGTTGAATTTCGAGAACCAAATTTTCAACCGACCAAAAGTCAGCAAAAGGTCCGTCGAGATTTTTCTTGTCAACTAGCTCTCCAGCGCGCCGGAATTACTCTTAAGCTTCCAGCAACTAGCTAAGGGAAGCTCTACGAGTTACTGGGCGCCGGCGGTAAACCGTCAACCTTTCTTACCGCCGGGGGACTCGTAGAGCTTCCTGACCATATATAATGTCAGACAAAATTGCAGAGAACGAATAGTTTTTCAGCCTAAACGATTTCAGACCTCTCGATGCAACAACCGAACGCCCCTCATGCTTCTGGATCGCTTTCGTGCGCACGAGCTCCGTAGCTCTTCTACAGCCCGAGTTACGTGCGAAAATCGACATCACCTCTAAGATCACTCCAACAATACAAATAGTTTCGCGAATCTAGCTCGAGTATCAGACCGAGTTCAGACCTCTGAATGCGACAGGCCAACGCGCCTGATATCTCCGAATCGATTCCTGTGATTTCCAGCCCTGCAGCCCCCTTACAGCCCGAGTTAAGTGCAGAAAATCGACAGCACCTCTGAAGATGACTCGAACAATACGAATAGTTTCGCAGACTTAGCTCGGGCAGCAGGCCGAGTTCAGGGCTCTGAATGCGACAGGTGGGCGCAACTGATGTCTCCGAATCGATTCCAGGGACTACCAGCTCTGTAGCCCCCTTACAGCTCGAGTTAAGTGCAGAAAACGGACAGCATCTCTCAAGATGACTCGACGAATACGAATAGTTTTGCAAACCTAGCTCGGGCAGCACACCAAGTTTCAAGCTCTGGATTCGTCAGGCGGACGCGCCTGATCTATCCGAATCGATTCCTGTAAGTACGAGCCCTGCAGCCACCCTACAGCCCGAGTTGAGTGCAGAAAACTGTCAGCACCTCTCAAGATGACTCCAAGAACACAAATAGTTTCGCGAACCTAGCTCGGGCAGCAGACCGAGTTCAGACCTCTAGTTGGAACAGACGAACGCGCCTGATCAGTCTGAATCGATTAGCTGTCAGAATGAGCTAGCTCTGTAGCTGCCCTACAGCTCGAGTTAAGTACAACATACCGACAACGCGTATCAAGATGACTCGAAACAGCCGATCCCGCCGCGATGCTTTTTGCAAAAATATTTACCCGATGGAGCTGAGATTAAGAAGGCGAGCGGGAATAAGATCGAATGTGGTCAGAAAAAAATATTAGAACTCTAACGAATCGTTGAATTTTGAGAACAAAGTTTTCAACCGACCAAAAGTCAAAAGGTCTGTCGAGATTTTTCTTGCGATCTAGCTCTCCAGCGCCCCGGAATTACTCTTAAGCTTCCAGCAACTAGCTGAGAGGAGCTCTACTGGCGCCGGCGGTGAACCGTCAACCTGGTCACCGCCGGGAACCTCGTAGAGCTCCTAGCACGCGTAAGAGTGCTCAGCATCAAAAGAGCGGGCTTCTGGAAGCATTTCTCGAAAAAGAGAAAACATGATTTGTTTCATGTCGACATAAAGTTGGTTGCGCCAAGTTTTTTGATGGTAAAATTGCATCTAGAGAGCTCATATTAAGACAGAGAGGCCCTCATATTCGTCTACAGGTGCGAAAAATCTGCTTTCTCGAAATAAATGGTCAAATATCTTTCAAACTGGGCGCCGGCGGTAAACCGTCAACCTTTGTTACCGCCGGGGGACTCGTAGAGCTTCCTGACAACATGTAATGTCGAAAAAATTACAGAGGAAAAATAGTTTCCAGCAATTTCAGACCTCTCAAACCTAGCTCGAGTATCAGACCGAGTTCAGACTTCTTCATACGCGTCTGATGTCTCTGAATATTCCTGTGATTACCAGCCCTGCAGCCCGCCTGCAGCCCGAGCTAAGTGCAGGACACCCACAGCACCTCTGAGGATGACTCGAACAATACGAATAGTTTCGCGATTCTAGTTCAGGCAGCAGACAGAGTTCGGAGCTCTGGATTCGAAAGGCGGACGCGCCTGATGTCTCCGAATCGATTCTAGTGATTACCAGCCATGCAGCCCCCCTACAGCCCGAGTTAAGTGCAGAGAGCCGACAGCATCTCTGAAGATGACTCGAACAATACGAATAGTTCTGCGATTCTAGATTGGGCAGCAGACCGAGTTCAGAGCTCTGGGTTCAACAGACAACGGCCACTGATGATTCTGAATAAGATTCTGTACGCATCAGCTCTGTAGCTGTCCTGTAGCTCGAGTTCAGTACAGAAAACTGAGAGTGTCTGTCAAGATGACTCGAATAATACGAATAGGTTTCCGGACCTAGCTCGGCTAGCAGACTGAGTTCAGACCTCTAGACTTAACAGGCGAACGCGCCTGATCATCCTGAATCGATGAGCTGTGCCCACCAGCTCTGTAGCTGCCCTGAAGCTCGAGATATATTAAGAAAACCGACAGCGCGTGACAAGATGACTCGAAACGTCGATCCCGCCAGTGTACTTTTTGGCAGTAAAAGCTACCCGATCGAGCTGAGATCGAGATGGCGAGCGCGACTAAGATCGAATATCGCGGGAAAAAATACTAGAGCTCAAACGCATTGAGGAATTTCGAGAACAAAATTTTCAACCTACCAAAAGTGAGCAAAAGGTCCGTCGAGATTTTTCTTCTTGCCAACTAGCTCTCCAACGCCCCAGAACTGGCGCCGGCGGTGAACCGTCAACCTGGTCACCGCCGGGAACCTCGTAGAGCTTCTTGCACGCGTAAGAGTGCTCAGATGTAAAGCAGACAGCTTCTCAGAGCATTTCTAGAAAAACACCGAATTCCGATTTTTCGGTATCAACATGATCTCGGTTCCTCCAAATGTTTAGATATTAGAACTACCTCCAGACAGCTGAGTTGCTCGCAGAAAGAAGTTTAGATACTAATGCTCAGAGTAAAAATCTGCTTCCCAAAATGAATTGTCAAATATCTTTCAAATTTTCGCAAAACCGACCCAAAGTTATCACATCTTCTTTTCTGGCCGGGTCGACCAACTAGCTCCACCCCGCGCCGGAATTCCTCTAGCTCATCGATGCCGAGGAGCTCTACGAGGCACTGGGCGCCGGCGGTAAGCCGTCAACCTTCCTTACCGCCGGGGGACTCGTAGAGCCTCCTGAGCATATATAATGTCGAAAAAAATTGCAGAGAACGAATAGTTTTTGAGCCTAAACGATTTCACACCTCTCGATGCAACAGCCAAACGCCCCTCATGCTTCTGGATCGTTTTCTGTGCGCACGAGCTCTGTAGCTCTCCTAAAGCGCGAGTTACGCGCAGAAATTGACAGCACCTCTCAAGATCACTCGAACAATACAAATAGGTTCGCGAATCTAGCTCGAGTATCAGACCGAGTTCAGAGATCTGAATGCAACAGGCGGACGTGCCTGATGTCTCCCGAATCGATTCCTGTGATTACCAGCCCTGCAACCCCCTTACAGCCCGAGTTAAGTGCGGAAAATCGACAGCACCTCTGAAGATGACTCGAACAATACGAATAGCTTCGCGGATCTAGCTCGGGCAGCAGGCCGAGTTCAGGGCTCGGAATGCGACAGGTGGACGCGACTGATGTCTCTGAATTGATTGCAGTGATTACCAGCCCTGCAGCCCCCATACAGCTCGAGTTAAGTGCAGAAAACGGACAGCACCCCTCAGGATGACTCGAACAATACGAATAGTTTTGCGGACCTAGCTCGGGCAGCGGACCGAGTTCCGAGCTCTGGATTCGACAGGCGGACGCGCCTGATCTCTCCGAATCGATTCCTGTGATTACCAGCACTGCAGCCTCCCTAGCTGCCCTACAGCTCGAGTTAAGTACAAAATACCGACAACGCGTACCAAGATGACTCGAAACAGCCGATCCCGCCGCGATGCTTTTTTGCAGTAATATCTACCCGATCGAGCTGAGATCAAGATGGCGAGCGGGAATAAGATCGAATATGGTAGGAAAAAGTACTAGAGCTCAAACGAATTGTTGAACTGGCGCCGGCGGTGAACCGTCAACCTGGTCACCGCCGGGAACCTCGTAGAGCTCCTTTCACGCGTAAGAGTGCTCAGAGTCGAAAGAGAGAGCTTCTGGAAGCATTTCTCAAAAAAGGGAAAAAAAAAATTTTTCGTGTCGACATGAAGATGGTTGCTCCAAGTTTTTTGATAGTAAAAGAGCGCCTACGGAGCTCATACTCAGACAGAGAGGCCCTTATAGTCGTTTACAGGTGCGAAAAATCTGCTTTTTCAAAATGAATTGTCAAATATCTTTCAAAAAATTGCAAAACCACCCAAAAGTTATCACTTTGTTATTTCTGGCCGGGTCGACCAACTAGCTCCATCCCGCGCCGGACTTCCTCTAGCTCACCGATGCCGAAGAGCTCTACGAGGTATTTCGAGAACAAAATTTTCAACCGACCCAAAGTCAGCACAAGGTCCGTCGAGATTTTTCTTGCCAACTAGCTCTCCAGCGCGCCGGAGTTACTGGGCGCCGGCGGTAAACCGTCAACCTTTGTTACCGCCGGGGGACTCGTAGAGCTTCCTGACAACATATAGTGTAGAAAAAAATACACAGATATAGATAAAAAAAAAAAAAAAAAAAAAAAAAAAAAAAAAAAAAAAAAAAAAAAAAAAAAAAAAAAAAAAAAGCAATTTCAAACCTCTCGGATGCAACAGCCGAACGCCCCCGATGCTTCTGGATTCTCTTCTGTACGAGCTCTGTAGCTCTCCTACAGCCCGAGTTACGTGCGAAAACCAACGGCACCTCTCAAGATGCTCGAATAATACGAATCGTTTGGCAAACCTAGCTCGAGTGTCAGACCGAGTTCAGACCTCTGCATGCGACAGGTGGACGCGTCTGATGTCTGCGAATCGACTCCTGTGATTACCAGCCCAACAGCCCCCCCTACAGCCCGAGTTAAGTGCAGGAAACCGACAGCACCTGTCAGGATGACTCGAAGAATGCGAATATTTTCGCAGACCTAGTTCGGGCTGCAGGCAGAGTTCGAAGCTCTGGATTCGAAAGGCGGACGCGCCTGATGTCTCCGAATCGATTCTAGTGATTACCAGCCATGCAGCTGCCCTACAGCCCGAGTTAAGTGCAGAGAACCAACAGCATCTCTCAAGATAACTCGAACAATACGAATAGTTTTTGCGATTCTAGATCGGGCAGCAGACCGAGTTCAGAGCTCTGGAGTCAACAGACAAGGGCCACTGATGATTCTGAATCAGATTCTGTACGTATCAGCTCTGTACTGTCCTTTAGCTCGACTTAAGTACAGAAAACCCAGAGCGTCTCTCAAGATAACTCGAATAATACGAATAGGTTTGCGAACCTAGCTCGGCTAGCAGACCGAGTTCAGACCTCTGGGTTCAACAGGCGAACGCGCCTGATTATTCTGAATCGATTAGCTGTGCTTACCAGCTCTGTACCTGTCCTGAAGCTCGAGTTATCTTGAGAAAACCGTCACCGCGTGACAAGCTGACCCGAAACGGGCGATCCCGCCGCAGTGCTTTTTGGCAGTAAAAGGTACCCGATCGAGCTGAGATCAAGATGGCGAGCGGGGATAAGATCGAATATCACGGGAAAAAATACTAGAGCTCTAACGAATGGTCGAATTTCGAGAACCAAATTTTCAACCGACCAAAAGTCATCAAAATGTCCGTCGAGATTTTTCTTGCCAACTAGCTCTCCAGCGCCCCGGAATTACTGGGCGCCGGCGGTAAACCGTCAACCTTCCTTACCGCCGGGGGACTCGTAGAGCTTCCTAGCTCGACTTAAGTTGAGAAAACCGCACCTACCAACATTCCGACTCATAGTGAATATTTTTTGACCTCTGAATGCGACAGGCGGACGCATCTGATGTCTGCGAATCGACTCCTGTCATTACCAGCCCTGCAGCCCCCCTACAGCCAGAGTTAAGTGCAGAAAACCGACAGCAGCTCTCAGGATGACTCGAACAATACAATAGTTTCGCAGACCTAATTCGGGCAGCAGACCGAGTTCCGAGCTCTGGATTCGACAGGCGGACGCGCCTGATGTCTTCAAATCGATTCCTGTGACCACCAGCACTCTGGCCCCCCTCAGCGCGAGTTGAGTGAAGAAAGCCGAGAGCTCTTCTCAAGATCACTCGACCAATACGAATAGTTTCGCGATTATAGACCGGGCAGCAGACCGAGTTCAAAGCTCTGGATTCGACAGACAAACGGAACTGATGATTCTGAATTGGTTTCTGAAAACATCAGCTCTGTAGCTGTCCTACAGCTCGAGTTAAGTACAGAAAACCGAGAGTTCCTGTCAAGATGACTCGGATTTTACGAGTAGGTTTGCGGACCTAGCTCGGCTAACAGATCGAGTTCAGACCTCTCGATTCAACAGGCGAACGCGCCTAATCATTCTACATCGATTAGCTGTGCTTACCAGCTCTGTAGCTGTCCTGAAGCTCGAGTTCTGTTAAGAAAACCATCACCGCGTATCAAGATAACTCGAAACGGCCGATCCCGCCACAGTGTTTTTCGATAGTAATATTCACCCGATCGAGCTGAGATCAAGATGGCGAGCGGGGATAAGATCGAATATCACGGGAAAAAATACTAGAGCTCTAACGAATGGTCGAATTTCGAGAACAAAATTTTCAACTGACCAAAAGTCACCAAAAGTTCCGTCGAGATTTTTCTTGCCAGCTAGCTCTCCAGCGCGCCGGAATTACTGGGCGCCGGCGATACACCGTCAACCTTGGTTACCGCCGGGAGACTCGTAGAGCTTCCTAGCTCGACTTAAGTTGAGAAAACCGACAGCACCTACCAACATTCCGACTCATAGTGAATATTGTTTGACCTCTGAATGCGACAGGCGGACGCGTCTGATGTCTGCGAATCGACTCCTGTCATGACCAGGCCTGCAGCCCCCGACAGCCCGACCTAAGTGCAGAAAACCGACAGCACCTCTCAGGATGACTCGAACAATACAGTTTCGCAGACCTAATTCGGGCAGCAGACCGAGTTCCGAGCTCTGGATTCGACAGGCGGACGCGCCTGATGTCTTCAAATCGATTCCTCTGATTACCAGCCCTGTAGCCCCCCTCAGCGCGAGTTGAGTGAAGAAAACCGAGAGCACTTCTCAAGATGACTCGACCAATACGAATAGTTTCGCGATTCTAGATCGGGCAGCACACCGAGTTCAGAGCTCTGGATTCGACAGACAAACGCAACTAATGATTCTGAATCATTTTCTTTAAATATCAGCTTTGTAGCTGTCCTACAGCTCGAGTTAAGTACAGAAAACCGAGAGTTCTTGTCAATATGACTCGAATAATACGAATAGGTTTGCGGACCTAGCTCGGCTAACAGACCGAGTTCAGACCTCTGGATTCAACAGGCGAACGCGCCTAATCATTCTACATCGATTAGCTGTGCTTACCAGCTCTGTGGCTGTCCTAAAGCTCGAGTTATGTTCAAAAAACCGTCAGCGCGTATCAAGGTGACTCAAAACGGCCGATCCCGCCACAGTGCTTTTCGATAGTAATATTCACCCGAGCGAGCTGAGATCAAGATGGCGAGCGGGAATAAGATCGAATATCACGGGAAAAAATACTAGAGCTCTAACGAATGGTTGAATTTCGAGAACCAAATTTTCAACCGAGCAAAAGTCACCAAAAGTTCCGTCGAGATTTTTCTTGCCAACTGGGCGCCAGCGGTAAACCGTCAACCTTTGTTACCGCCGGGGGACTCGTAGAGCTTCCTGACAACATATAATGTTAAAAAATTACACCGAAAAAATAGTTTTTCAGCCCAAGCAATTTCAAACCTCTCGGATGCAACAGCCGAACGCCCCCAATGCTTCTGGATTGTCTTCTGTACGAGCTCTGTAGCTCTTCTACAGCCCGAATTACGTGCGAAAATCGACAGCACCTCTCAAGATGACTCGAATAATACAAATAGTTTGGCAAACCTAGCTCGAGTGTCAGACCGAGTTGAGACCTCTGTCAGGATGACTCGAACAATGCGAATAGTTTCGCAGATCTAGTTCGGGCAGCAGACAGAGTTCGAAGCTCTCGATTCGAAAGGCGGACGCGCCTGATGTCTCCGAATCGATTCTAGTGATTACCAGCCATGCAGCTGCCCTACAGCCCGAGTTAAGTGCAGAGAACCAACAGCATCTCTCAAGATAACTCGAACACTACGAATAGTATCGCGATTCTAGATCGGGCAGCAGACCGAGTTCAGAGCTCTGGAGTCAACAGACAAGAGTAACTGATGATTCTGAATTAGATTCTGTACGTATCAGCTCTGTATTGCCCTTTAGCTCGACTTAAGTACAGAAAACCCAGAGCGTCTCTCAAGATAACTCGAATAATACGAATAGGTTTGCGAACCTAGCTCCGCTAGCAAACCGAGTTCAGACCTCTAGGTTCAACAGGCGAACGCGCCTGATTATTCTGAATCGATTAGCTGTGCTAGCCAGCTCTGTACCTGTCCTGAAGCTCGAGTTATCTTGAAAAACCGCCACCCCGTGACAAGCTGACCCGAAACGGGCGATCCCGCCGCAGTGCTTTTTGGCAGTGAAAGGTACCCGATCGACGTGAGATCAAGATGGCGAGCGGGAATAAGATCGAATATCACGGGAAAAATTCTAAAGCTCTAACGAATGGTTGAATTTCGAGAACCGAATTTTCAACCGACCAAAAGTCATCAAAATGTCCGTCGAGATTTTTCTTGCCAACTGGGAACCAGCGGTAAACCGTCAACCAGGTTACCGCCGGGACCCTCGTAGAGCTCTTTTCTCACACCGCGCTCCTCAGAACACAAGGAGTCAGCTTCTGGAGTGAGAAACGAAAAAAATCGAAAAATCACGTTTTTCTGTTTTTATCCAACGTCGCTTCCCCCAAGTGTTTTGATAGAAATACTGCACCTACGGACCTGAAAATTTACTGGCTAACGCGTCTTAACCCACTACAGGTGCGAAAAATCTGCTTTCTCAAAATGAATTGTCAAATATATTTCAAATATTCGCAAAACCACCCAAAAGTTATCACTTTGTCCTTTCTCGCCGGGTCGGCCAACTAGCTCCACCCCGCGCCGGAATTCCTCTAGCTCATCGATGACGAAGATCTCTACGAGGTACTAGCTCTCCAGCGCCCCGGAATTACTCTTAAGCTTCCAGCAATAACTTGCTTAAGGGAAGCTCTACGAGTTACTAGCTCTCCCTTGGTAGCGTCCAAAGGCCGGAGAGCAAAGGGCAAACACACCAGAAGCTTCCCAGGCGAGCCGTGCAACGCTCTCGGAAAGCTTTTCTGGCGCTGTGGACAGCTCCCCTGCAGCGCTGCGGAAGCGCTGCCAGAAACGCTTCCCTGCGTGCCTACACGCACTGGCACCGGCGGTGAACCGTCAACCTGGTCACCGCCGGAAACCTCGTAGAGCTCGTCTCACTGGTAAGAGTGCAGAGAATCGACACAGAGTGAAAAAATATGGATTTTTCGAAAATCTTCATTTTCGATTTTTTCGATGTTCATATTCGCTCAGTTCCCGGAAGTCAACTCATGCAAACATGCATCGAGAGAGTTGAGCTGCTGTCAGAGAGGAGTTTATATGCCAATGCGACGCGCAAACATCTGCTTTCTCAAAATAAATGGTCAAATATCTTTCAAATTTTCGCAAAACTGACCAAAAGTCACCAACTGGGCGCCGGCGGTAAACCGTCAACCTTGGTTACCGCCGGGAGACTCGTAGAGCTTCCTAGCTCGACTTAAGTTGAGAAAACCGACAGCACCTACCAACATTCCGACTCATAGTCAATATTTTTTGACCTCTGAATGCGACAGGCGGACGCGTCTGATGTCTGCGAATTGACTCCTGTCATTACCAGCCCTGCAGCCGCCCTACAGCCCGACTTAGAAAACCGACAGCACCTCTCAGGATGACTCGAACAATACAATAGTTTCGCGAACCTAGGGGCAGCAGACCGAGTTCCGAGCTCTCGATTCGACAGGCGGACGCGCCTGATGTCTTCAAATCGATTACTGTGACAACAAGCACTGCAGCCCCCCTCAGCGCGAGTTGAGTGTAGAAAACCGAGAGCACTTCTCAATGACTCGATCAATACGAATAACTTCGCGATTCTAGATCGGGCAGCAGACCGATTTCAGAGCTCTGGATTCGACAGACAAACGCAACTGATTATTCTGAATCGGTTTCTGTAAATATCAGCTCTGTAGCTGTCCTACATCGAGTTAAGTACAGAAAACCGAGAGTGCCTGTCAAGATGACTCGAATAATACGAACAGGTTTGCGAACCTAGCTCAGCTAGCAGACCGAGTTCAGACCTCTGGATTTAACAGGCGAACGCGCCTAATCATTCTACATCGATTAGCTGTGCTTATCAGCTCTGTAGCTGTCCTCAAGCTCGAGTTATGTTCAGAAACCGTCAGCGCGTAACAAGATGACTCGAAACGGCCGATCCCGCCACAGTGCTTTTCGATAGTAATATTCACCCGATCGAGCTGAGATCAAGATGGCGATCGGGAATAAGATCGAATAACACGGGAAACTATACTAGAGCTCTAACGAATGTTCAAATTTTGAGAACAAAATTTTCAACCGACCAAAACTCACCAAAAGTTCCGTCGAGATTTTTCTTGCCAACTAGCTCTCCAGCGCGCCAGAATTACTCTTAAGCTTCCAGCAACTAGCTTAGGGAAGCTCTACGAGTCATTTGTCCTTTCTGGCCGGGAGGTCCAACTGGCGCCGGCGGTAAACCGTCAACCTGGTCACCGCCGGGAACCTCGTAGAGCTCCTGACACGCGTAAGAGTGCTCAGCATCAAAAGCGAGGGCTTCTGGAAACATTTCTCGAAAAAGAGAAAACATGATTTTTTTGATGTCGACATGAAGTTGGTTTCGCCAAGTGTTTTGATAGTAAAAGTGCATCGAGAGAGCTCATATTAAGACGCAGAGGCCCTCATAGTCGTCTACAGGTGCGAAGAATATGCTTTCTCAAAACTGGGCGCCGGCGGTAAACCGTCAACCGCCGGGACACTCGTAGAGCTTCCTAGCTCGACTTAAGTTGGGAAAACCGACAGCACCTACCAACATTCCGACTCATAGTGAATATGTTTTGACTTCTGAATGCGACAGGCGGACGCGTCTGATGTCTGCGAATCGACTTCTGTCATTACCAGCCCTGCAGCCCCCCCTACAGCCCGAACTAAGTGCAGTGCAGAAAACTGACAGCACCTCTGAGGATGACTCGAACAATACAGTAGTTTCGCAGACCTAATTCGGGCAGCAGACCGACTTCCGAGCTCTCGATTCAACAGGCGGACGCGCCTGATGTCTTCAAATCGATTACTGTGACAACAAGCACTGTAGCCCCCTTCAGCGCGAGTTGAGTGAAGAAAACCGAGAGCACTCCTCAAGATTACTCGACAATACGAATAGTTTCGCGATTCAAGATTGGGCAGCAGACCGAGTTCAGAGCTCTGCATTCGACAGACATGCAACTGATGATTCTGAATCGGTTTCTGTGAATAGCAGCTCTGTAGATGCCCTGTAGCTCGAGTTAAGTACAGAAAACCGAGAGTTTCCTTCAAGATGACTCGAATAATACGAATAGGTTTGCGGACTCGGCTAACAAACCGAGTTCAGACCTCTGGATTCAACAGGCGAAGGCGCCTAATCATGGTACATCGATTAGCTGTGCTGACCAGCTCTGTAGCTGTCCTAAAGCTCGAGTTACGTTCAGAAAACCGTCAGCGCATGTTAAGGTGACTCGAAACGGCTGATCCCGCCACCGTGCTTTTCGATAGTAATATTCACCCGATCGATCTGAGATCAAGATGGCGAGCGGGAATCAGATCGAATGAGTCAGAAAAAATACTAGAGCTCTAACGAATGTTGAAACTTTGAGAGCAAAATTTTCAACCGACCCAAAGTCAGCAAAAGTTCCGTCGAGATTTTTCTTGCCAACTAGCTCTCCAGCGCGCCAGAATTACTCTTAATTAAGCTTCCAGCAACTAGCTTAGGGAAGCTCTACGAGTCATAAATGGTCAAATATCTTTCAGAAAATCGCAAAACCACCCAAACTGGGCGCCGGCGGTAAACCGTCAACCTCGTCACCGCCGGGAGACTCGTAGAGCTTCCTAGCTCGGCTTAAGTTGAGATAACCGACAGCAACTACCAACATTCCGACTCATAGTGAATATTTTTTGACCTCTGAATGCGACAGGCGGACGCGTCTGATGTCTGCGAATCGACTCCTGTCATTACCAGACCTGCAGGCCCCCTACAGCTCGAGTTAAGTGCAAAAAACCGACAGCACCTCTCAGGATGACTCGAACAATACAGTAGTTTCGCAGACCCAACTCGGACAGCAGACCGAGTTCCCAGCTCTGGATTCGACAGGCGGACGCGCCTGATGTCTTCAAATCGATTCCTGTGACCACCAGCACTGTAGCCCCCCTCAGCGCGAGGAAACCGAGAGCACTTCTCAAGATGACTCGACAAATACGTATAGTTTCGCGATTATAGATCGGGCAGCAAATCGAGTTCAGAGCTCTGGATTCGACAGACAAACACAACTGATGATTCTGAATCCGATACTGTAAATATCAGCTCTGTAGCTGTCCTACAGCTCGAGTTAAGTACAGAAAACCGAGAGTGCCTGTCAAGATGACTCGAATAATACGAACAGGTTTGCGATCCTAGCTCGACTAGCAGACCGAGTTCAGACCTCTGGATTCAACCAGCGAAGGCGCCTAATCATTCTACATCGATTAGCTGTGCTTACCAGCTCTGTAGCTGTCCTAAAACTCGAGTTATGTTCAGAAAACCGTCAGCGCGTATCAAGATGACTCAAAACGGCCGATCCCGCCACAGTGATTTTTGATAGTAATATTCAACCGATGGAGCTGAGATCAAGATGGCGAGCGGGAATAAGATCGAATATCACGGGAAAAAATACTAGAGCGCTAACGAATGTTCAAATTTCGAGAACGAAATTTTCAACCGACCAAAAGTCACCAAAAGTTCCGTCGAGATTTTTCTTGCCAACTAGCTCTCCAGCGCGCCGGAATTACTCTTAAGCTCCCAGCAACTGGGCGCCGGCGGTAAACCGTCATCCATTCTTACCGCCGGGGGGACTCGTAGAGCTTCCTGACAACATATAATATCGAAAAAAATACACACACAAAAAATTCAGCCCAAGCAATTTGAGACGTCTTGGATGCACAGCCGAACGCCTCCGATGCTTCTGGATTGTCTTCTGTACGCTCTGTAGCTCTCCTACAGCCCGAATTACGAGCGTAAATCGACAGCATCTCTCAAGATGACTCGAGCAATACGGATACTTTCGCAAACCTAGCTCGACTATCATACCGAGTTCAGACCTCTGCATGCGAGAGGCGGACGCGTCTGATGTCTCTGGATCGAATCCTGTCATTGCCAGCCCTGAAGCCCCCCCCTACGGCCCGAGTTAAGTGCAGGAAACCGACAGCATCTCTGAGGATGACTCGGACAATACGAGTAGTTTCGCGCACCTACTTTGGGTAGCAGACAGAGTTCGGAGCTCTGGATTCGGAAGGCTGATGTCTCCGAATCGATTGCAGTGATTACCAGCCCTGCAGCCCCCCTACAGCCCAAGTTAAGTGCAGAGAACCGACAGCATCTCTCAAGATGACTCGAACAATACCAATAGTTTCGTGATTCTAGATCGGGCAGCAGACCGGGTTCAGAGATCTCGAATGAACAGATAAATATAACTCATGATTCTGAATCAGATTCTGTACGTACCAGCTCTGTAACTGTCTTGTAGCTCGAGTTCAGAATAGAAAACCGAGAGCGTCTGTCAAGATGACTCGAATGATACGAAAAGGTTTGCGGACATAGCTCGGCTAGACCGAGTTCAGACCTCTGAGTTCGACAGGCGAACACGCCTGATCATTCTGAATCGATTAGCTGTTCTTGCCAGCTCTCTAGCTGTCCTAAAGCTCGAGTTGTCTTGAGAAAACCGTCAGCGCGTATCAAGATACCTCGAAACGGCTGATCCCGCCTGCCTGCTTTTTGGCAGTAACAGATGCCCGAGCTGAGATCAAGACGGCAAGCGGGAATAAGATTGAATATCATGGAAAAAATACTAGAGCTCAAACGAAAGTTCAAATTTTGAAAACACAATTTTCAACCGACGAAAAGTCAGCAAAAGGTCCGTCGAGATTTTTGCCAACTAGCTCTCCAGCGCCCCGGAATTACTCTTAGCTTCCAGCAATAACTTGCTAAGGGAAGCTCTACGAAATACGAACTTAGGGAAGCTCTACGAGTCAAGTTGTTACTTTGGCCTTTCTGGCCGGGTCGGCCAACTAGCTCCACGCCGCCCCCGAATTTCTCTATCTCATCGATGACGAAGAGCTCTACGAGTTGCTGGGCGCCGGCGGTAAACCGTCAACCTTTCTTACCGCCGGAGGGCTCGTAGAGCTTCCTGACTACATATAATGCAGAAATAAATTGTAGAGAACGAATAGTTTTTCAGCCCAAGCGATTTCAGACATCTCCATCTACGAGCTACTTGTGGGTAATCTTTCCCAGAGAGCTCTTGAGAGCTAAAGGATTTAAGACTGGCACTAGTGAGCCGTGAACCTCGTATTGAACGGAACGCTCGTAGAACTCTTTTCACGCGTAGAGTCGAAGGAGCGCGTCTCGAGGCATTCTCGAACAATAAATCTTCAATGTGTTCAATAGGAAGTTGGTTGCGCAAAGTGTTTTGATAATATGAGCGCGCCTCCAGCGCTCAATTGAGACGCAGAGTCCCTCGAAATTGTCTACAGATGCGAAAACTCTGCATCCCGGAGATAAATTGTTAATATATTTCAAAGATTTGCACAACTACCCGAACGTTGCCACATTGTTCGTCTCGGCCAGCTTGTCAACTGGCGCCGGCGTTGAACCGTTAATCTGGTCACCGCCAAGAATCTTGTACAGCTCCTTCCAAAGCTCAGGATGATAGCGGAGCTTCTCAGAGCTTGTCTAGAAAACCTTCAAGTTTAAATTTTCGGATATAAAATTAAGTCGAACTGGTACTGAAAATTTCTCGAGAGAGTTTGTCAGATGACTCGACTAATACAATAGATTTGCGGATCTAGCTCGAGTATCATACCGACTTCAGACCTCTGATTCGAACAGCCGAACGTGTCTGAGATATCATGGGAAAAAATACTAGAGCTCAAACGAATTCTTGAATTTCGAGCACAAAATTTTCAACCGACCAAAATGCACCAAAAAGGTCGACGAGATATGTATTGCCAACTATCTCTCCACTTGAAGTTTCCAGCAATAACTGGCGCCGGCGGTGAACCGTCAACCTGGTCACCGCCGGGAACCTCGTAGAGCTCCTTCCACGCGTAAGAGTGCTCAGGGTCGAAAGAGAGAGCTTCTGGAAGCATTTCTCGAAATAGGAAAAACATGATGTTTTCGTGTCGACATGAAGTTGGTTCCCCAAAGTGTTTTGATAGTAAAAGTGCGCCTACGGAGCTCATCTAAGACAGAGAGGCCCTCCTAGTCGTTTACAGGTGCGAAAATCTGCTTTCTTAAAATGAATTGTCGAATATCTTTGAAATATTCGCAAAACCACCCAAACTGGGCGCCGGCGGTAAACCGTCAACCTTTGTTACCGCCGGGGGACTCGTAGAGCTTCCTGACAACATATAATGTCGAAAAAAATGCAGAGAACAAATAGGTTTTCAGCCTAACTCGAGTATCAGACCGAGTTCGGACCTCTGAATGCGACAGACGGGCGCGTCTGATGTCTCCGAATCGATTCCTGTGATTAACCGCCCTCCAGCCCCCCTACAGCCCGAGTTACGTGCAGAACGCCGACAGTAGCTCTCAAGATGACTGGAAGAATACGAACAGTTTCGTGATTCTGGATCGCGCAGCAGACCGAGTTCAGAGCTCTGGATTCAACATGCGAACGCGCCTGATTATTCTGAGTGTGATAGGTGTGCTTACGAGCACTGTAGCTGGCCTACAGCTCGAGTTAAGTAGCAAATACCGAGAACGTGTATCAAGTTGACTTAAATAATACGAATAGGTTTGCGGACCTAGCTCGGCTAGCAGACCGAGTTCAGACCTATGGATTCAACGGGCGAGCGCGCCTGATGAATCTGCATGCGATAGGTGTGCTTACAAGCACTGTAGCTGCCCTATAGCTCGAGTTAAGTAGAAAATACCGACAACGCGTATCAAGTTGACTCGAATAATACGAATAGGTTGGCGGACCTAGCTCGGCTAGCAGACCGAGTTCAGACCTATGGATTCAACAACCGAACGCGCTGGTGATTCTGAGTGCGATAGCTGTGCTTACAAGCTCTGTAGCTGTCCTACAGCTCGAGTTAAGTACAAAATACCGACAACGCGTATCAAGATGACTCGAAACGGCCGTTCCCGCCAGAGTGCTTTTTGGCCTTCAAAGTTACCCGATCGAGCTGAGATCAAGATGGCGAGCGGGAATAAGATCGAATATCACGGGAAAAATACTAGAGCTCAAACGAATTGTCAAATTTCGAGAACCAAATTTTCAACTGAGCAAAAGTCATCAAAAGTTCCGTCGAGATTTTTCTTGCCAACTAGCTCTCTAGCGCGCCGGAATTACTCTTAGCTTCCAGCTATAACTAGCTAAGGGAAGCTCTACGAGTTAAGTTGTCACATTGTCCGCCTTGACCGGCTGGGCCAGCTAGCTCCACCCCGCGCCGGAATTCCTCTAGCTCATCGATGCCGACGAGCTCTACGAGGTACTTGCGAAGCGAAGCACTTCGAGTTACTGGGCGCCGGCGGTAAACCGTCAACCTTGGTTACCGCCGGGGGACTCGTAGAGCTTCCTAACTCGAACTGGCGCCGGTGGTGAACCGTCAACCTGGTCACCGCCGGGAACCTCGTAGAGCTCCTTCCACGCGTAAGGAGTGGTCAGACTCGAAAGAGAGAGCTTCTGGAAGCACCTCCCCAAAAAGGGATTTTTTTTTTTGGGTGTCGACATAAAAATGGTTCCTCCAAGTGTTTTGATAGTAAAAGTGCTTCTACAGAGCTCATACTAAGAGAGAGAGGTCCTCATAATCGTTTACAAGTGCGAAAAATCTGCTTTCTTAAAATGAATTGTCAAATATCTTTCAAAAAAATGCAAAACCACCCAAAAGTTATCACTTTGTCCTTTCTGGCCGGGTCGACCAACTAGCTCCACCCCGCGCCGGAACTGGGCGCCGGCGGTAAACCGTCAACCTTTCTTACCGCCGGGGGACTCGTAGAGCTTCCTGACAATATATAATGTGGAAAAGAATTTTAGAGAACGACTAGTTCTTCAGCCCAAGCGATTATAGACCTCTCAAGATGACTCTATCTAAACAAACGAAGAGTTTTCGAATCGAGCTCGAGTATAAAACCCAGTTCAGACCTCTGAATGCGACAGACGAACGCGTCTGATCTCTGCGGATCGATTCCTGTGATTACCAGCTCTGCAATCCGCCATACAGCCTGAGTTAACTGCAGAAAACCGAGAGTACCTCGCAGGATGACCCGAATAATACAACAGTTTTGCGGATCTCGTTCGAGCAGCAGACCGAGTTCCGAGCTCTCAGTTCGACAAACGGACGCGCCGGATGTCTCGAAATCGATTCCTGTGACCAGCAGCACTGTAGCCCTCCCCCAGCGCGATTTAAGTTCAGAAAACCGAGAGCACTTCTCAAGATGACTCGAACTATACCAATAGGTTCGCGAACCTAGCTCGGGCATCAGGCCGAGTTCAGAGCTCTTGATTCAACAGACGAACGCACCTGATGATTCTCAATCGAATTCTGTGATTATCAGCTTTGTGGCTGCCCTACAGATCGAGTTAAGTACGAAAAACCGAGAGCGTCTGCTACAATGACTCGAAAAATACGAATGGGTTTGCGAGCCTAGCTCGGCTAGCAGACCGAGTTCAGACTTCTGGATTCAACAGGAATGCGCCTGATCATTCTGAATGCATTAGCTGTGCTGACCAGCTCTGTAATTGTCCTGAAGCTCTCGAGTTATCTTGAGAAACCAACTGGGCGCCGGCGGTAAACCGTCAACCTTTCTTACCGCCGGGGGACTCGTAGAGCTTCCTCACAATATATAATGTGGAAGAGAATTTCAGAGAACGACTAGTTTTTCAGCCCAAGCGATTATAGACCTCTCAAGATGACTCTAACAAAACGAACGAACAGTTTCGAATCGAACTCGCATATGAAACCGAGTTCAGACCTCTGAATGCGACAGGCGGACGCGTCTGATCTCTGCGGATCGATTCCTGTGATTACCAGCTCTGCAACCCTCCATACAGTCTGAGTTAAGTGCAGAAAACCGAGAGGACCTCTCAGGATGACTCGAATAATACAACAATTTCGCGGATCTCGTTCGAGCAGCAGACCGAGTTGCGAGCTCTTGGTTCGACGAACGGACGCGCCTGATGTCTCGGAATCGATTCCTGTGACCAGCAGCACTCCCCGAGCACGATTTAAGTACAGAAAACGGAGAGCACTTCTCAAGATGACTCGAACAATACCAATAGGTTCGCGAACCTAGCTCGGGGAGCAGGCCGAGTTCAGAGCTCTTCATTCAACAGACGAACGCGCCTGATAATTCTCAATCGATTTCTGTGATTAACAGCTCTGTGGCTGCCCTACAGATCGAGTTAAGTACGAAAAACCGAGAGCGTCTGCTACAATGACTCGAATAATACGAATAGGTTTGCGACCCTAGCTCGGCTAGCAGACCGAGTTCAGACCTCTGGATTCAACAGGCGAGCGCGCCTGATCATTCTGAATGCATTAGCTCTGCAGACAAGCTCTGTAGTTGTCCTGAAGCTCGAGTTATCTTGAGAAAACCGACAGCGCGTATCAAGATGACTCGAAACGGCCGTTCCCGCCCGCCTGCTTTTTGGCCTTCAAAGTTACCCGATCGAGCTGAGATCAAGATGGCGAGCGGGAATAAGATCGAATATCATGGGAAAAAATACTAGAGCTCTAACGAATGTTCAAATTTCGAGAACAAAATTTTCAACCGACCAAAAGTCAGCAAAAGGTCCGTCGAGATTTTTCTTGCCAACTAGCTCTCCAGCTCCCCGGAACTGGGCGCCGGCGGTAAACCGTCAACCTTTGTTACCGCCGGGGGACTCGTAGAGCTTCCTGACAACATATAATGTCGGAGAAAATTGCAGAGAACAAATAGTTTTTCAGCCCAATTCGAGTATCAGACCGAGTCCGGACCTCTGAATGCAGCAGACAGAGGCGTCTGATGTCTCCGAATCGAGTCCTGTGATTACCCGCCCTGCAGCCCCCTACAGCCCGAGCTAAGTGCAGAACGCCGACAGTAGCTCTCAAGATGACTGGAAGAATACGAACAGTTTCGTGATTCTAGATCGCGCAGCAGACCGACTTCAGAGCTCTGGATTCGACAGGCGAACGCGCCTGATTATTCTGGGTGCGATAGGCGTGCTTACCTGTAACTGCCCTACAGCTCGAGTTAGTAGGAAATACCGACAAGGCGTATCAAGTTGAGTCGAATAATACGAATAGGTGTGCGGGCCTAGCTCGGCTAGCAGACCGAGTTCAGACCTATGAATTCAACAGGCGAACGCGCCTGAATATTCTGAGTGCGATAGGCGCGCTTACCAGCACTGCAGCTGCCATACAGCTCGAGTTAAGTAGAAAATACCGACAGCGCGTATCAAGTTGACTCGAATAATACGAATAGGTTTGCGAACCTAGGTCGGCTAGCAGATCGAGTTGAGACCTATGAATTCGACGACCGCGCCTGATCATTCTGCCTGCGATAGGCGTGCTTACCAGCACTGTAGCTGCCCTACAGCTCGAGTTAAGTCGAAAATACCGACAACGCGTATCAAGTTGACTCGAATAATACGAATAGGTTTGCGGACCTAGCTCAGCTAGCAGACCGAGTTCAGACCTATGGATTCATTAGGCGAATTCAACGCGCCTGATTATTCTGAGTGTGAAAGGTGTGCTTACCAGCACAATAGCTGGCCTGCAGCTCGAGTTAAGTGGAAAATACCGACAACGCATATCAAGTTGACTCGAATAATACGAATAGGTTTGCGGACCTAGCTCGGCTTGCAGACCGAGTTCAGACCTATGGATTCAACAGGCGAGCGCGCCTGATGATTCTGCATGCGATGGGTGTGCCCACCAGCACTGTAGCTGCCCTACAGCTCGAGTTAAGTTGAAAATACCGACAACGCGTTCAAGTTGACTCGAATAATACGAATAGGTTTGCGGACCTAGCTCGGCTAGCAGACCGAGTTCAGACCTCTGGGTTCAACAGGCGAACGCGCCTGATCATTCTGCATGCATTAGCTGTGCTTACCAGCTCTGTAGCTGCCCTAGAGCTCGAGTTATGTTCGAAAAACCGACAGCGCGTATCAAGATGACTCGAAACGGCCGTTCCCGCCACCGTGCTTTTTGGCCTTCAAAGTTACCCGATCGAGCTGAGATCAAGATGGCGAGCGGGAATAAGATCGAATATCACGGGAAAAAATACTAGAGCTCTAACGAATGTTCAAATTTCGAGAACATAATTTTCAACCGAGCAAAAGTTGTCAAAAGTTCCGTCGAGATTTTTCGAGCCAACTAGCTGTGGGGCGCGCCGGAATTACTGGGCGCCGGCGGTAAACCGTCAACCTTTGTTACCGCCGGGGGACTCGTAGAGCTTCCTGACAGCATATAATGTCGGAGAAAATTGCAGAGAACAAATAGTTTTTCAGCCCAATTCGAGTATCAGACCGAGTCCGGACCTCTGAATGCAGCAGACAGAGGCGTCTGATGTCTCCGAATCGAGTCCTGTGATTACCCGCCCTGCAGCCCCCCTACAGCCCGAGCTAAGTGCAGAACGCCGACAGTAGCTCTCAAGATGACTGGAAGAATACGAACAGTTTCGTGATTCTAGATCGCGCAGCAGACCGACTTCAGAGCTCTGGATTCGACAGGCGAACGCGCCTGATTATTCTGGGTGCGATAGGCGTGCTTACCTGTAACTGCCCTACAGCTCGAGTTAGTAGGAAATACCGACAAGGCGTATCAAGTTGAGTCGAATAATACGAATAGGTGTGCGGGCCTAGCTCGGCTAGCAGACCGAGTTCAGACCTATGAATTCAACAGGCGAACGCGCCTGAATATTCTGAGTGCGATAGGCGCGCTTACCAGCACTGCAGCTGCCATACAGCTCGAGTTAAGTAGAAAATACCGACAGCGCGTATCAAGTTGACTCGAATAATACGAATAGGTTTGCGAACCTAGGTCGGCTAGCAGATCGAGTTGAGACCTATGAATTCGACGACCGCGCCTGATCATTCTGCCTGCGATAGGCGTGCTTACCAGCACTGTAGCTGCCCTACAGCTCGAGTTAAGTCGAAAATACCGACAACGCGTATCAAGTTGACTCGAATAATACGAATAGGTTTGCGGACCTAGCTCAGCTAGCAGACCGAGTTCAGACCTATGGATTCATTAGGCGAATTCAACGCGCCTGATTATTCTGAGTGTGAAAGGTGTGCTTACCAGCACAATAGCTGGCCTGCAGCTCGAGTTAAGTGGAAAATACCGACAACGCATATCAAGTTGACTCGAATAATACGAATAGGTTTGCGGACCTAGCTCGGCTTGCAGACCGAGTTCAGACCTATGGATTCAACAGGCGAGCGTGCCTGATGATTCTGCATGCGATGGGTGTGCCCACCAGCACTGTAGCTGCCCTACAGCTCGAGTTAAGTTGAAAATACCGACAACGCGTTCAAGTTGACTCGAATAATACGAATAGGTTTGCGGACCTAGCTCGGCTAGCAGACCGAGTTCAGGCCTCTGGGTTCAACAGGCGAACGCGCCTGATCATTCTGCATGCATTAGCTGTGCTTACCAGCTCTGTAGCTGCCCTAGAGCTCGAGTTATGTTCGAAAAACCGACAGCGCGTATCAAGATGACTCGAAACGGCCGTTCCCGCCACCGTGCTTTTTGGCCTTCAAAGTTACCCGATCGAGCTGAGATCAAGATGGCGAGCGGGAATAAGATCGAATATCACGGGAAAAAATACTAGAGCTCTAACGAATGGTCAAATTTCGAGAACAAACTGGGCGCCGGCGGTAAACCGTCAACCTTTGTTACCGCCGGGGGACTCGTAGAGCTTCCTGACAACATATAATGTCGGAGAAAATTGCAGAGAACAAATAGTTTTTCAGCCCAATTCGAGTATCAGACCGAGTCCGGACCTCTGAATGCAGCAGACAGAGGCGTCTGATGTCTCCGAATCGAGTCCTGTGATTACCCGCCCTGCAGCCCCCCTACAGCCCGAGCTCTGTGCAGAACGCCGACAGTAGCTCTCAAGATGACTGGAAGAATACGAACAGTTTCGTGATTCTAGATCGCGCAGCAGACCGACTTCAGAGCTCTGGATTCGACAGGCGAACGCGCCTGATTATTCTGGGTGCGATAGGCGTGCTTACCTGTAACTGCCCTACAGCTCGAGTTAGTAGGAAATACCGACAAGGCGTATCAAGTTGAGTCGAATAATACGAATAGGTGTGCGGGCCTAGCTCGGCTAGCAGACCGAGTTCAGACCTATGAATTCAACAGGCGAACGCGCCTGAATATTCTGAGTGCGATAGGCGCGCTTACCAGCACTGCAGCTGCCATACAGCTCGAGTTAAGTAGAAAATACCGACAGCGCGTATCAAGTTGACTCGAATAATACGAATAGGTTTGCGAACCTAGGTCGGCTAGCAGATCGAGTTGAGACCTATGAATTCGACGACCGCGCCTGATCATTCTGCCTGCGATAGGCGTGCTTACCAGCACTGTAGCTGCCCTACAACTCGAGTTAAGTCGAAAATACCGACAACGCGTATCAAGTTGACTCGAATAATACGAATAGGTTTGCGGACCTAGCTCAGCTAGCAGGGCGAATTCAACGCGCCTGATTATTCTGAGTGTGAAAGGTGCGCTTACCAGCACAATAGCTGGCCTGCAGCTCGAGTTAAGTGGAAAATACCGACAACGCATATCAAGTTGACTCGAATAATACGAATAGGTTTGCGGACCTAGCTCGGCTTGCAGACCGAGTTCAGACCTATGGATTCAACAGGCGAGCGCGCCTGATGATTCTGCATGCGATGGGTGTGCCCACCAGCACTGTAGCTGCCCTACAGCTCGAGTTAAGTTGAAAATACCGACAACGCGTTCAAGTTGACTCGAATAATACGAATAGGTTTGCGGACCTAGCTCGGCTAGCAGACCGAGTTCAGACCTCTGGGTTCAACAGGCGAACGCGCCTGATCATTCTGCATGCATTAGCTGTGCTTACCAGCTCTGTAGCTGCCCTAGAGCTCGAGTTATGTTCAGAAAACCGACAGCGCGTATCAAGATGACTCGAAACGGCCGTTCCCGCCAGAGTGCTTTTTTGGCCTTCAGAGTCACCCGATCGAGCTGAGATCAAGATGGCGAGCGGGAATAAGATCGAATTCACGGGAAAAAATACTAGAGCTCTAACGAATGTTCAAATTTCGAGAACATAATTTTCAACCGAGCAAACGTCGTCAAAAGTTCCGTCGAGATTTTTCGAGCCAACTAGCTGTGGGGCGCGCCGGAATTACTCTTAGCTTCCAGCTATAACTGGGCGCCGGCGGTAAACCGTCAACCTTTGTTACCGCCGGGGGACTCGTAGAGCTTCCTGACAACATATACTGTCGGAAAAAATTGCAGAGAACGAATAGTTTTTGAGCCCAACTCGAGTATCAGACCGAGTCCGGACCTCTGAATGCGACAGACGGACGCGTCTGATGTCTCCGAATCGATTCCTGTGATACCCGCCCTGCAGCCTCCCTACAGCCCGAATTGAATGCAGAACGCCGACAGTAGCTCTCAAGCTAACTGAAAGAATACGAACAGTTTCGTGATTCTCGATCGGCTAGCAGACCGAGTTCAGACCTCTGGATTCAACAGGCGAACGCGCCTGATGATTCTGAGTGCGGTAGGTGTGCTTACCAGCACGGTAGCTGCCCTACAGCTCGAGTTAAGTGGAAAATACCGACAACGCGTAGCAAGTTCACTCGAATAATACGAATAGGTTTGCGCACCTAGCTCGGCTAGCAGAACAAGTTTAGACCTATGGATTCAACAGGCGAACGCGTCTGATCATTCTGAGTGCGATAGGGGTGCTTACCAGCGCGGTAGCTGCCCTACAGCTCGAGTTAAGAGGAAAATACCGACAACGTGTATCAAGTTGACTCGAATAATACGAATAGGTTTGCGTACCTAGCTCGGCTAGCAGACCGAGTTTAGACCTATGGATTCAACAGGCGAACGCGTCTGATCATTCTGAGTGCGATAGGGGTGCTCACCGGCACTGTAGCTGCCCTATAGCTCGAGTTAAGTAGAAAACATCTACAACGCGTGTCAAGTTGACTCGAATAATACAAACAGGTTTGCGGACCTAGCTCGGCTCACAGACCGAGTTCAGACCTCTGGGTTCAACAGGCGAACGCGCCTGATCATTCTGCATGCATTAGCTGTGCTAACCAGCTCTGTAGCTGCCCTAGAGCTCGAGTTATGTTCATAAATCCGTCAGCGCATATCAAGATGACTCGAAACGGCCGATCCCGCCCGTCTTTTTGAGCCTATCAAGTTACCCGATCGACTGAGATCAAGAGGCGAGCGGAATAAGATCGAAGTCCAGGAAAAATACTAGAGCTTCGAACGATGTTCAATTTCGAGAAGCGAAATTTTCAACCGAGCAAAAAGTTTTTCACAAAGTTGTACCCGTCGAGATTTTTATCGGTCCAACTAGCTGTGGGTCGCGCCGGAATTACTGGCGTCGGGCGGGTACCCGTCAACCTTTGTTACCGCCGGGGGACTCGTAGAGCTTCCTGACAACATATACTGTCGGAAAAAATTGCAGAGAACGAATAGTTTTTGAGCCCAACTCGAGTATCAGACCGAGTCCAGACCTCTGAATGCGACAGACGGACGCGTCTGATGTCGCCGAATCGATTCCTGTGATTACCCGCCCTGCAGCCTCCCTACAGCCCGAATTGAATGCAGAACGCCTACAGTAGCTCTCAAGCTAACTGGAAGAATACGAACAGTTTGGTGATTCTCGATCGGCTAGCAGACCGAGTTCAGACCTCTGGATTCAACAGGCGAACGCGCCTGATGATTCTGAGTGCGGTAGGTGTGCTTACCAGCACGGTAGCTGCCCTACAGCTCGAGTTAAGTGGAAAATACCGACAACGCGTAGCAAGTTCACTTGAATAATACGAATAGGTTTGCGGACCTAGCTCGGCTAGCAGACCGAGTTTAGACCTATGGATTCAACAGGCGAACGCGTCTGATCATTCTGAGTGCGATAGGGGTGCTCACCAGCGCGGTAGCTGCCCTACAGCTCGAGTTAAGTGGAAGATACCGACAACGTGTATCAAGTTGACTCGAATAATACGAATAGGTTTGCGTACCTAGCTCGGCTAGCAGACCGAGTTTAGACCTATGGATTCAACAGGCGAACGCGTCTGATCATTCTGAGTGCGATAGGGGTGCTTACCGGCACTGTAGCTGCCCTATAGCTCGAGTTAAGTAGAAAATATCAACAACGCGTGTCAAGTTGACTCGAATAATACAAACAGGTTTGCGGACCTAGCTCGGCTCACAGACCGAGTTCAGACCTCTGGGTTCAACAGGCGAACGCGCCTGATCATTCTGCATGCATAAGCTGTGCTTACCAGCTCTGTAGCTGCCCTATAGCTCGAGTTATGTTCAGAAAACCGACAGCGCGTATCAAGATGACTCGAAACGGCCGTTCCCGCCACAGTGCTTTTTGGCCTTCAAAGTTACCCGATCGAGCTGAGATCAAGATGGCGAGCGGGAATAAGATCGAATATCACGGGAAAAAATACTAGAGCTCTAACGAATGTTCAAATTTTGAGAACATAATTTTCAACTGAGCAAAAGTCACCAAAAGTTCCGTCGATATTTTTCGAGCCAACTAGCCCGCCAGTGCGTCCGAATTACTCTTAAGCTTCCCGGGAACTTGTAAGCGGTCAAAACCCGGAACTGGCGCCGGCGGTGAACCGTCAACCTGGTCACCGCCGGGAACCTCGTAGAGCTCCTCTCACATTGCAGAGAATCGACACACAGTCAAAAAATGAAGATTTTTCGAAAATCTTGAAATTCGATTTTTTCGATGTTGATTTTCGCTCAGTTCCCGGAAGTCAGCTCATGCAAAAATGCATCGAGAGAGCTGAGCTGCTGTCAGAGTGAAGTTCATATGCCAATGCTCGGCGTAAAAATCTGCTTTTTCAAAATGAATTGTCAAATATCTTTCAAAAAATCGCAAAACCACCCAAACTGGGCGCCGGCGGTAAACCGTCAACCTTTCTTACCGCCGGGGGACTCGTAGAGCTTCCTGACAATATATACTGTGGGAAAAACTCCAAAGAACGACTATTTTTTAAGCCCAAGCGATTTCAGACCTCTCAAGATAACGCTAACAAAAAAACAAACAGTTTCGCAACCCAGTTCGAGTATCAAACCGAGTTCAGACCTCTGAATGCGACAGGCGGGCGCGTCTGATCTCTGCGAATCCACTCATGTGATTCCCAGCCCTGAAGCCCCCCTACAGCCCGTGTTAAGTGCAGAAAACCGGCAGTATCGACTCGAATAATATAATAGTTTTGCCAACCTAGTTCGAGCAGCAGACCGAGTTCTGAGCTCTGGAATCGACCGAAAGACGCGCCTGATGTGTGCAGATCGATATGTATGACCTGCAGCACTGTCGCCCTCCCCCAGCACGAGTTCAGTGCAGAAAATTGAGAGCACGTCTCAGGATCATTCGGACAATACAAACAGTTTCGCGAACCTAGCTCGGGAAGCAGGCCGAGTTCAGAGCTCTCGGTTCAATAGACGAACGCGGCGGATGATTCCCCATCGATGTCTGTGACAATGAGCCCTGTAGCTGCCCTACAGCTCGAGTTGAGTACAGAAAACCGAGGGCGTCTATCAAGATGACTCGAATAATACGAATAGGTTTGCGGACCTAGCTCGGCTAGCAGACCGAGTTCAGACCTCTCGATTCAACAGGCGAACGCGCGTGATGATTCTGAGTGCGATAGGTGTGCTTACCAGCACTGTAGCTGCCCTAAAGCTCGAGTTCAGTACAAAAAACCGGGAGTGTCTATCAAGATGACTCGAATAATACGAATAGGTTTGCGGACCTAGCTCGGCTGGCAGACCGAGTTCAGGCCTCTGGATTCGGCAGGCGAACGCGCGTGATGATTCTGAGTGCGATAGCTGTACTTACCAGCTCTGTAGCTGCCCTACAGCTCGAGTTAAGTACAAAATACCGACAGCGCGTATCAAGATGACTCGAAACGGTCGTTCCCGCCGGGACGCTTTTTGGCCTTGAAAGTTACCCGATCGAGCTGAGATCAAGATGGCGAGCGGGAATAAGATCGAATATCATGGGAAAAAATACTAGAGCTCTAACGAATGGTCAAATTTCGAGAACAAATTTTTCAACCGACCAAAAGTCACCAAAAGGTCCGTCGAGATTTTTCTTGCCAACTAGCTCTCCAGCTCCCCGGAATTACTCTTAAGCTTCCAGCAATAACTTGCTAAGGGAAGCTCTACGAGTTACTCTTAAGCTTCCAGCAATAACTTGCTAAGGGAAGCTCTACGAGTTACTAGCTCCACCCCGCGCCGGAATTCCTCTAGCTCATCGATGCCGGAGAGCTCTACGGGTGCTTGTTAAACGCCACTTGTAAGCGTCCAAACAGGATAGCGAGCCCGGCCAGAGCGCGAAGCGCTCACGAACCCGCACAGGACCCTCTGCAGGCCGCCTGAAACGATGCACGTGACTCTAGGCACCTCGAAGGAGACGCTTTGCAGGGCGCCGTTTACGATGCGTGTGGGCCTTGGCCTGCAAAGCGCGCCAAGGAGGTCTGCCTAGGAAGCCTGGAGAACTGCCGAAGCTCTTCCGAAGCTCTGCCGAAGCGCTTCGCGCACCCTGGAGCCACGCGTATTGGGAAACTCTAGGAAGCCACGCTCCCGGACCCGCTGCAAGTTCCGGCAACCTGCTCCGGGGATCGTGGACCGGCGGAGGTGGGCGTGTCTCCCTCACCACCCACCGCCGGCTTCTTATCTGAAACCCTCAGCTCTCCAAGGAGCTATCCGGGAAAACCCGGATAGCGAAGCCAAGCGCGGAACGCCGCACGGGGACCTCTGCCAGGCCGCCTGAAACGATGCGCGGGACGCTGGAAACCTCGCAGGAGACGCCTGCAGGGGCGCTGTTTACGATGCGTGGGGCCCTGCAAAGCGCGCAAGTAAGATCTGCCTAGGTGCCTGGAAGAACTGCCGAAGCTCTTCCGAAGCTCTGCCGAAGCGCTTCGCGCACCCTGGAGCCACGCGTATTGGGAAACGCTAGGTAGCCACGCTCCCGGAACACGCTGCCGAGACCGGCAAGTTGCTGCGAGGATCGTGGACCGGCGGAGGTGGGCGTGTGCTCCTCACCACCCACCGCCGGCTTCTTATCTTACCTCGTAGAGCTCTTCGTCATCGATGAGCTAGAGGTATTCCGGCGCGGGGTGGAGCTAGTTGACCGACCCGGCGGGAAAGGACAAAGTGATAACTTTTGGGTGGTTTTGCAAATATTTGAAAGATATTTGACAATTCATTTTGAGAAAGCAGATTTTTCGCACCTGTAGTGGGTTAAGACGCGTCTGCCAGTAAAATTTTCAGGTCCGTAGGAGCAGTATTTCTATCAAAACACTTGGAGGAACCGACGTTCGATAAAAACAGAAAAACGTGATTTTTCGGTTTTTGGGTTTCTCACTCCAGAAGCTTACTCCCTGTGTTCTGAGAGGCGTGGTGTGAGAAAAGAGCTCTACGAGGGTCCCGGCGGTAACCTGGTTGACGGTTTACCGCCGGTTCCAAGTTGCTGCGAGGATCGTGGACCGGCGGAGGTGGGCGTGTGCTCCTCACCACCCACCGCCGGCTTCTTATCTGAAACCCTCAGCTCTCCAAGGAGCTATCCGGGAATAGTAGCTTCCAGCTACTTGTAAGCGTCCAAAACCCGGATAGCGAAGCCAAGCGCGGAACGCCGCAACGGGGACCTCTGCCAGGCCGCCTGAAACGATGCGCGGGACGCTGGAATCCTCGCAGGAGTCGCTTGCAGGAGCGCCGTTTACTGGGCGCCGGCGGTAAACCGTCAACCTGGTTACCGCCGGGGACCTCGTAGAGCTCCTAGCCACGTGTCATAAGTCCACGCGTATCTCTGGAGTGCGCACGGTGAAATATTTCCAATAATAAAATGGACACATACATGTACGAGTTGTAGTGCGTCTTTCAGCGCGCGAGAGCGATGCTGCCGCGGCAGCGAACATGTAGGTAGACATGTACAGATGGACAAGCATGCGAAAATACGAGCGCGCGCACGCACATGCGCGCGCACGCGAATATACACAAAATCTCACGCGGGCACGCACTCACAACCACGCGCGCTCACTCGCGCGCGGGCACCCCCTCACGCACACACACACACACGCACACACACACACACGCACACAAACACACACACACACACACACACACACGCACCAACAAAAAATCACACGCACACACACACACACACACACACACACACACACACACACACACACACACGCGCGCGCAGAAAGACACGAACACAGACACAGACACAGACACACCCGCACGCACACGCACACACACACACACAGACGCGGCCACACACACGCACACACACACACACACACCTGCCTGCCAGACACACACACACACACACACACACAAACGCAAACATCTACAGACACAGACGGACCGACGCCCTCGCACTCACAAACCGATCCCCCGCTGCTCAGCGCTCTCATTTCCCCGCGAAATCCTCGCGACCCCGCGCACCCCGCCCCCCCCCCCCCTTTTCCGCCGGCGCTCCGGAGGGGGGAGGCACCGCCCCACGTCGGGGCCGGCCCTCCCTCCACTCCATCCACTCCGCCCTCGCGGAGCGCTGGGGGGGGGGATGGGGGGGTGGGGGGGGGCGCGGGCGGCGCCTGCACCGCGCGCGCACACGCACGCAAACGCACACACACACACACACGCACGCACACACACACAGACACAAACAGACAAACGCAGACACAGCCACACACACACACACACGCGCCCCCACACACACCACCTGCCAGACACGCACACGCACACGCACACACACACGCACACAGACACAGACACACACACACACACACACACACACACACACACACACAATCCACAGACACGGACACACTGACGCCCCACACTGGTCAGCGCTCTCCGCCCCCGCCACCCCCCTGCCGCCCCTGCGCGCCCCGCCCCCCCTGCTCTTCCCGCCGGCGCTCCGGAGGGGGGAGGCACCGCCCCATGTCGGGGCCGGCCCTCCCTCCACTCCATCCACTCCGCCCTCGCGGAGCGCCGGAGGCAAGGGCGGAGGGGGAGGGAAGGAAGCGGGCGCGGGCGGCGCCAGCACCGTGCGCGCACGCACACACACGCACACACGCACACCCACGCACACACAAGCACACACACACACACACGCACACACACGCACACACACACACACACGCGCACACGCACCCGAACACACACACACACACAAACACACACGCACACACGCAAGCAAGCACATGTGCATACACGCACACGTAGACACGCACACACACACACACAGACACACACACACACACATATATATACACATACACGCAAACATAAACACACCCGCACACACACACACACACACACACACACAGACGCGCACAAACACACAAACACACATACACACACGCACAAACACACGCACACACATACACGCACACACATGCACACAAACGCACACATACACACGCACACCCACGCACGCACACACACACACACACGCAAACACACACACACACACACGCACACGCACCCGAATACACACACAAACACACACACACACGCAAGCACATGCGCATACACGCACACGTATACAAGCACAGACACACATGCACATACACGCAAACATAAACACACACGCACACACACACAGACACGCACAAGCACACACACATACACGCACGCACAGACACACGCTCTCACACACACTCACACACCCACACACGTCCACACACGCCTCCTGCGCGCACGCACACACACACACACACACACGCACACACACATACACACACACACAGCCACGGAGAGACGCACGCACACACACACACAAACGCACAAACACACCGACAGAGCGAGTTGCAAACAACCACGCGCGCACACAAAGCACACGAACACACACACACACACACACACACACACACACGCACGCACACACCCACAACCACGCCCACACACACGCACACACACACGAACACACAAACACACAAACATAAAATACACACGCACACACACACACACACACGCGCACGCACGCACACCCGCACACAGACAGCCAATCACAGCCAGAACGAAAACATTTGCACAAGCCCTCGCGCGAGCGAGCAAGCAAAAGACGCACGCGCGAACTCGCAAACAAGCTGCCGCACACGCGCGCGCACATTCAAAATGCAAAATAAAATGCCCCCCCCCATGCGCACGCACAGGCACGCACACAGACGGAAAGACAAACGCGAACAAGACACACTCCAGGTGCAGGCTAAAACGGTAATCACACGCAACCTGCCACGCAGGCACGCACAGACACACACACACACGCCGACCACATCCTCTCACTCTCTCTCACACACAAACTCCCACACACGCGGAGACGCACACATGCACACGGACGCCGACACGTACAAACACACACGCCGCCCCCCACCCCACCCCAACACACGAAAACACAGGTGCACGCGGACGCACGCACAGTGACTGAGAGACACACACATACACACAGAAAGGCACACTCGAAATGCACCCTACATCAGTGACCACAAACCTACGGCCACGCACGCACACACGCACACACAGACACACACACACACACACGCAGCCACACGCACACACCCAAAACCCCCGCAGCAACACACGCACGCACCCAGAACACAAACACACACGCACACACATAAACACACGCACACACACACACACACACACGCGCACAGACGCAAACACACCCGCACACATACGCACGCACGCGAACACACGCACACACACACACACCGTGTAAAGCACCGACCAGACGCCAGCGCCTACAAGCCGAACACGCGCGCGCGCTCACGCCAACACGCCACCGACTGCCACACCCAACGCACATTCAAGATGCAAACGTGACGTCCGCACATATCGCACGCCGCGCGCGCAAGCACGAGCCCGCTCACACACACACACACAGACACAAAGACACGCAGAAACATGGATACACAGACACACAGAAAACCAGTCACAAGGACACACAGACACCCAGACACGCAGACACTCAGACACACAGACACACGGACACACAAACACACAGACATATAGACACGCAGAAACGGACACACGGACACACGGACACAAAGATCCCGACATACGACCAACACAGGCTTCCCACCACAGACACACAACACACAGACACACAGACACACGACCACACAAGCAGACACACGGACACACAGACAAACAGACACACAAACTACAGATACATAGACACACAGACACAACAGACCACGACACGCGGACACACTGACACCAAACAACTAGGACACCAGACACAGCACACACACCAAAGACTGACAGACCACGACACGCGACACACGGACACACTGACAACGCAGACACCATCACACAGACACACGGACACAACACAGAGGACCACAACACCTGACAAACAGACACACAGACACACGACCACATACACACAGACAAACAGTCACACACACACAAAGACAATACACACTGACACACAGACACACTCACTCACAAACACAGAGACACATAGACGTACAGACACACAGGTACACACACAGACACACAGACACAAGCACCCCGAACACACGATACACAGACACGTTATCAACCACACGGAACAAGAAAGACAAAAAAAAAGACACAACAGCACAGGGAACATACACACAGACCGCAGACACACAGACAGAGACCCACAGAACACAGACACAGAGACCTCAAGACACACAGACACACAGACATACAGACACACAGACACCAGGAAAGACCAAGATCACAGACTCACAGACACACAGACAAACGGACACACAAACACACAAACACACAGACACACAGACACACACACAGACGCACAGACACACAAACACGCAGACAAACAAACACACAGACATACAGACACACAATACACAAACACACAAACACACAGACACTCAGGCACACTGACACACACAGGGACACACAGACACACTGACACACAGACACTGAGACACACAGACACACAGGCACACAGACACACAGACACACAGGCACACGCAGACACGCAGACACAAGAGCACACAGACACGCAGGCACAAAGCCACACAGACACACAGACACACAGACAAACAGATACACAGACACACTGACACGCTGACACACAGTCACACAGACGCAAAAAAACACTGACACACAGACACTCAGACACACAGACACACAGACACACGGACACACGGACACCCAGACACCAAGACACACAAGCACTCAGGCAAACAGACACACAGACACACAGACACACAGACACACAGACACACAACCACACAGCCACACAGACACACGGACACACAGAGAGACAGAAACACAGGCACACAGGCACACAGACACACAGACACACAGACACACAGACACACAGACACACAGACACACAGACATACAGACACATAGACACACAGACACACAGACACACGGACACACGGACACACTGGCACCAACACACAGACACACAGACACACCAACACCAACACACAAAGCCTGACAGACACAAAGACACACAGGCACACGGACACACAGACACGCAGACACACAGTCACACAGACACACGGACACACCCAGGGACACACAGACACACTGACACACAGACACACAGACACACAGACACACAGACACACATACACACAGACACCACAGTCACATCACACAGACAACCTAACACATCTGACACACTGAACAGACAGAAACACAAACATACAGTCGACGCACACACGGACACACAGACACCGTCCAAACGGCACACAGATACACAGACCGACACACGGCACGAAGAAGACCGACAAAAACGGAACACAAACATAGGGACACACAGACACACGACAGAAGAACACAGACCGGACCACGACACACAGAACCAGAGCTGCAGCAACACGACACTCAGCCCACAGCCTTCAGACCTACAGACACACAGACACAATGAAAGACTAATACAGACACACAGCATCACAGACTCACAGACGAGCAACACGACGGACAAACGGACAACAACCACCAGACACACCGACACCACAAGCACACACCACAGACTCATAACACCCAAACACGCAGACAAAAAAACACCAGCATACATACACAAACCTGCACACACACAGACCGCGCACACTCAGGGTGCCTGACACACGCACAGCACACAGACACACAGGCACACGGACACACAGACACACAGGCACACGCAGACACGCAGAAACACCAACACAAAAACACGAAGACACAAGGGCACACGGACACGCAGGCACAAAGCCACACAGACACACAGACACACAGACACACAGACAAACAGATACACAGACACACTGACACACTGACACACAGAAACACAGACGCAAAAAAAACACTGACACACAGACACTCAGACACACAGACACACAGACACACAGACACACGGACACCCAGACACCCAGACACACAAGCACTCAGGCACACAGACACACAGACACACAGACACACAGACACACAGACACACAACCACACGGCCACACAGACACACGGACACACAGAGAGACAGAAACACACGCACACAGGCACACAGACACACAGACACACAGACACACAGACACACAGACACACAGACACACAGACACACAGACACACAGACAGACAGACAAACATACAGACAGACCGACCGACGGGGCTAACAGCGCCACGCGCGCACACACAGACACTGACACACACGCACACACACACGCGCACACACACGCAAATACACGCGCACAGACAGACAGACAAGCACACACACAGACGCACAGAAAGACAAACACACGAACAGATCCACAGACAGACAGACACACAGACATACTGACATACAGACACGCAGACACACAGACACAAAGACACGCAGACACAAGGATACACAGACACACAGAAACCATCACAAGGACACACACAGACACCCAGACACGCAGACACACTGACACACTGACACACGGACACACAAACGCACAAACATACAGACACACAGACACGGACACACGGACACACGGACACAAAAGACACACGGACATACAGACAAACAGACACACTGACACACAGACACACAGACACACAGACACAC
>CAUYUJ010001288.1:0-5000 GCA_963575745.1 Prorocentrum cordatum
CCTCCATCCTCCTCCCTCCTCCCCATCCTCCTCCTCCCTCCTCCGCCGCCACCTCCTGCTCGCCCCCACCTCACCCTGCTGCCCCGCGTCGGCCCCATCTCATTCCCCGCCTCCGCCATTCTCTTTCCTGATCAGTAATGCTTCCCTGTCGCACCCCGTGGCCAGGCGAAAGGGCGGGCCCGGCGTTTCGCCTGAGACGTCCTCACCATGTATGATTCTGAAGCTTAGCAAGTGGCAGCCGTTTTCAGCGGGCGGCTTTCAAAATGTGGCTCTCGCCTTAGCGCCGCGCACATTCGTCTTGCAAATGTGCAAGAGCGGGCCGTTTCTGAATGTGGCTCTCGCACTATCGCCACAAGCATTCATTTTCAACAATTGTGAGGGTGTCACGGCTTGAAGGCGGTTCCTTTTCAAAATGTGGCTCTCGCCTTAGCGCCGTGCACATTCGTCTTAAACGTTTGCACGAGTTTCACGGACTCCCATGACATACTAGAAGTTATGTGTTTGGAGCGGTTCAGAAGAGTCAGGGCGCACCACTTACGCTGATTCGCGGTGTTGAAGTCCCAGGAACAGCGTCCTGGGACGATTGGGGAGCGTCAAGACGGAACAGTCAAGTTGATTCGTAGCGTTGACGTTCCAGGAACGGTGTCTTGGCACGCTTCAGGAACTTCCAACGGTTATCTCACAACGGTGCAATTCCCTGAATGGAAATGAACCCATGTAGGGGCCTATGAGAGGGAGCTTGGAGGAGGGAGTATTCCAGCATCGTTGATAAGTCTTGGGTTTACACTCGTCCTCCTCCTCCTCGTCCACCTCTGGTTCCTCGTCCTCCTTCCCCTTCTCCTCCTCCTCCTCCTATTTCCTCCCTCCTTTTCCTCCTCTTCCTCCTCCTCCTCTTTCCTCCCTCCTCCCTCCTCCGATCTCTTCCTTCCCCCCTGCCCCCTTCTCAGGAGGCAAGCTCGGTGAGATCTTCGTCAAAACGATTATGGGTCATTAAGCCCGAGTATAGGGTCAAGCCGCATCAAGCGGGATTAAGCGGCATCAAGCCGGATTCAGCCAGATTGGGCCGGTCTTCGAGCAGGGATATGCCAGCGCCGCTTCGGAATCTAGCCTCCAAGGAACTGAGTCCCAACCCTCCTTCCTCCCCCCTCCCCCATCCATGGTGGAAGGCTGGGGCCTGGGTGGATTTTGACCGCCGGGCAAGGCGGGATACTGATCCTGTGGTTCGAACCTACCTGCGAGAGAGCGCGCCCACAGGGCCCGAGCAAAGGGGAGGGGGGGCCAGGCTTAAGCTACCCCCCCCCCTCCCTTGAGCCGCCCTTGTTGAAGCACCCCCCCCTCCCCCCTTTTTTTGCAGAGGGTGGGGGCTTACAGCTACCCCCCCTCCCCCCTTGGGCCCTCCCCGGAAGCTACCCCCCCGCCCCCTCCCACCTCCTTTCCAAAGGGGGGGGGGTCCTGGCCAGCGATACCCCCCACTCCCTTGGCGCCGCCCTGCTGGAAGATTACCCCCCCCCCCCTCCTTTGTGCAAAGGGAGGGGGGGGGGGGCTTGGAAGCTACCACCCCCCCTTTGGGCGACCCGGAAGCTACCCCCCCCTACCCCCCTTTCCAAAGGGAGGGTGCTTAAGCTACCCCCCCCTCCAATGGAGCCGCCCTGCTGGAAGCTCCCCCCCGCTCCCCCCCTTTGTGCCAAAGGGGGGGAGGAGGGCTTGGAAGCCCCCCCCCCTCCCCTTTGGCGCCTCACGAACCAAAACATTATGCGCGACAATCCTCCGCTGACCCCTGCAACCCACTCGCTCTTCCCATCCCCACATCCGAGGACTCTCACCTCCAACCCCACATGATACTACCGTCTCCTGCTCCCCCAGAAAAAAATAATGATGGAGGGGGTCTGAGATCGAGGTTCCAGGTAGGAACGATGACAGGCGACACCAACACCACCAGGGACCACCAGCGCGGGGAGCCGGGCGGCGTCCCTCTGGTGGTGTTGGTCCCCCCTTTGGCTCGGGACATCCCTGATCCCCAGCTCGGGGAGGCATCGTGGACCCCCTCGCTGGAGGTAGCATCCCTGGTGGTGTTGGTGTCGCTTCTCCTTCCCCCGATCCAGGGTCGAGGAACGAGGATCAAAATTCGGGGAAGCTCGAGGCTCGAGGCCCCTTGCCTGGCTCGGGGCTCGGGGCCCGAGGCCTAAAGGGAAGCCCCTCCGCCGCGCCCCGGCCTCCGAAGCCCGCTCCCCGGGCAGCCCCCGGGGCCGCTCTGGAGGCCGGCCCCGCCGGAGGGGAGAGATCGCATAGGGGTCTCCCTAAGGAGGTCCCCTACAAACCTCTAGGAGGCCTCCTCCTCCTCCTGAGGAGAAGCCTCCAGGAGACCTCCCCTCCCCCTCCCGAAGGTCGGCCGGGGCGGGCCCCGGGACCCAGACCTCCAACGTCTTGAAAAAATCAAGGCGGAAGGGTTTGGAGATTTTCTGCCTCCGGCCCCAGGAGAGGAGAGATCGGCCAGGACGGGCCCCGGGACCCAGACCTCCGACGTCTTGCAAAAAAAAATCAAGGCGGAAGCTTTTGGATATGTTCGGCCCCCAGAGGCCCTCAGCGGGCCCCGGGACCGCCCAAGAAACGACTCAAATGAAAAACCTCCCCCACACAACCAAAGACGAGAGGGGGGGGGAGCTTCAAGCCCCCCCCCCTTTTGCACAAAGGGAGGGAGGGGGGGGGGTGAGCTTCGAAAGCCCCCCCCCCTTTCAAAGGGGGGGGGGGGCTCACCCCAGCTCCATTAAAAAGAGGAAGGGGGGGGGGGTAGCTTGAAAGCCCCCCCTCGCCCTTTTCCGGCTACGAAAAGAGGGGGAGGGGGGGGTAGCTTCCGAAGCCCCCCCCCCATTCAAAGGAGGGGGGGGGCTCAACACCCCGGCTCAATTAAGTGAGGGAGGGGGGTGGGGGGGTTTAGCTGGAAGCTGGCCCCCCCCCTTTCGGACCACCAAAAGGAGGGGAGGGGGAGGGGGCTTCCACCCCCCCCACCCCCGCCCGTTAGCAAGGAAAGGGGGAGGGGGGTAGCTTCAAGCTGGGGCCCCCCTTCTAGTCTGTCGGGCTCCACGAGCGCGGTCTATCCTACCTTCCGAAGAAGTCCCGAACGAAACGTTGACATTTCTATTGTTTGGAACGGACTTTGGACCCGCTCTTCGAACATTCCTTCCGCTGCCCCGGCTGTTTTTTTTTTTTTTTTTTAGCTTCAAGCTCCATCCTTGCGCCCCCCCAGAAGGGGATGGGCCCAGACGGTGCTGCGGCGCACGACGCGCCCTCCTGCCGAGTCGAGCAGGCCCGATCCTCCCCCGTCCCTTCTCCTCCTCCTCCTCCTCCTCCTCCTCCTCCTCCTCTCCTCCTCCTCGCCTCCTACCCTCCTTTCCTCCTCCTCCTCCCCTCCTCCTCCTCCTCCTCCTTCCTCCTCATCCTCCTCCTCCCCCCTCCCCTCCCCCCTCTTCCTCCTCCTCCTCCTCCCTCCTCTCCTCTCCTCCTCCTCCTCCTCCTCCTCCTCCTCCTCCTCCTCCATCTCCCCGCGGCCTCGAAGAACGCTGCCGACAGCGTGGAGACCAGGGTGCTGCCGAAGAGGAGACCGAGCAGCAAGCTGCCGATGGAGAAGATGCGCCGGCCCCCCGCCCGCGGGGGCCGCTGGCGGGCTGGCAAGCTTCCTTTTTCTCTTCCGAAATACCATGGGGCAGCTTGTCTGTAAGGGTCCTCGTGAGCGTCTTCTTATTCGGCGTTTCGACGCCGGGAGGAAAAGGGGGGGAAGTGAGGGTCTGGCTCCGGACCTCTGCTTAATGCGACTGTTTGTAACAGTGCGTCCTATGGGGTAGACACCACCTGCTCGAAACAGGCGCCAAAAACAGCCATGATCTAGTCCATGGGGGGGCAGGGGGGTGGGGGGTATGCGAGGGCCCGCGCCGATCGGCAAGACAAAGAATAAGACAACGATCACCCACTGCCGGGAACTTTTGCTCAGCGTGCCGCCAAGGCAGCCTGGGCGACACGCCGTGCCTCTGCGAGCGGCTGGCGTGTCGCGCCGCTCCGGGTGGCGGGGCGGGCGCGGAGGGCTCGGGACGCGGAAGTCTCGGGGGCTGGGACGTCGACGGCGTGTCGTGCCGAAGGGTGGTGGGCCAGACCCGGCGGAACGACATGCTATCCAGAAGCTCCCGACGATCTGACTGCCTAGCAGACAACCCCAACCCAAGCCGAAGACCCGAATTTCGGGGGGGGGGGGGGGGGGGGGGCACGGGCTTCACATGTGTATTTTCAAGGCTCCCCGACCCCCCCCCCACTGGAAACGGAGGGCAAATCGGGGCATTCGGTTTGGGTGGGGGTTGTTTGGTGGGCGGTGACCATCTACCTGCCGCCGTGCCCTGAGGCACGAGTTGGAGGGCCCTCCATTCCCTTGGGGATTGTTCTTGTCAGTACGTCCGGCAACGGCCATTACCATGGGGGCACATTCGTCTTAGTTCGCAGCAGTTTCAAATATTCTCATGGTTAGCGTCGCAGGAATGACGATTTTAAGAGCGATGTAGGACTGTCAGGGCGCAACAACTACGCTGATTCGCGGCATTGAAATCCCAAGAATTCTGTTCGGGCGCAATTCAAGATCGTTCAGACGCAACAGTCGGATTGATTCGTAGCGTTGGCATCCCAGGAGTGGTGCTCTGGCACGATTCAGGACGGTTGTCTCCCAACTGTGCACTTCCCTCAATGAAATAAGGAGCTTGAGGGGAGGGAGCTTGAAGGGAGGGTTTGGAGAGAGAGCTTGAAGGGAGGGTGTGTTGAAACATCGTTGGTGAGTCTTGGGTATACTGCAGTGGAAAGGAAAAGAAAGGAACGGAAGACCAATGTCTCTGGTCCTCCATTCCTGTCCTTATGAATAACTTCTCCCTGTCGCGCCCCGAAGCCAGTTGGAAGGGCGGGCCGGGCATTTCGCCTAAGATGTCCTGGAGATTGATGGTCCCAAAGCTCTACTAATTGACAAACAT
>CAUYUJ010001288.1:10000-20000 GCA_963575745.1 Prorocentrum cordatum
GACGAGAGAGCGGAAGAGAGGGATCATACGGGGGCAAGCAAGATAGCGGCATAGACTATCAGAGGCCGCGAGACATCCAAAGACACACTGTGAACTGGCAGTTTGCTGATAACGGGAGTCGGTGCACCAATTTTGACTAAGAGTCCTAAACACAGCTAATGAATGACACGGTTTCAACCGCCGAACCACTTCCTGAATTCGAGGCCAGTCGGGGCCGCGAGATCTCTTCCGAAAACACGGGGAAAATGGGACAAAGACATCTCGAAATCAACTCAGGCCAGTCCAGGGAAGAGGGCTCCCGAGAAAGCTGTACAAAGAGCTCTTTGGAGCTTGAATTTGCGGCGCCGGTTCACGGCATCAGAGAGGCCCACGAGAGGATGCAATGGACGCCTGAGGCTGCTCATGCCTTTTGTGATTGGGGAATCCCAGCATGGCCTCCGACATGTGCTCACAAATCGCTTTGGTTCCCCAGCACGATGGTCTTCTTTTTCTTCTACTGTAGTCTGCGAGCCCCAACTCGCTTGGAGCCGCGGCTTCCACTGGCGCCGGGCGCGAGCGCCAGGAAGTGAAAGTGGAGCTCGCCGCGCGAACTCTGGCCGAGAGAGAGAGAGAGAGAGAGAGAGAGCGCGGCGAGCGAGGGCACTTTGGGCCCACACCAGGTCTCCATCGAGTGCCGCGCAGCGCGGGTGAGGCCACAGTGTGGGAATCGGAAGACCCTAGCGAGCATGGTATCTTCGTGCCGGGCAAGAAGGGGAGGACGAGGGAGAAACTGGGCAACGTAGCTGAAGACGGGTATGACACGGCGAACGCATAGGCTCTGCGCGATCGGGGCGGGCGAGCAAGTGACGGCGAGCGCAAGTCCTCGATCCCTCCATTTCGCCATCGGTCCTCCCCAACATTTTGATTCGGCATCCGGCCCCATCCGCATCCCCAAGTATAAGAGGTTTTCGACGATCTTCAACTCTTTCCACTCGGTCAGCAGGGAGCCTAACTTCTGCTTGTACACGGCCGCCAGGGGCCGTTCAGGGGCGCGATCTGGCACTTCGCAGCCTTCAGCAAGAGGCCAGCGAGCAGTGAGGCATTCTGAAAAATGCGGTGGGGCTGCTCAACATACTGCAGGCGGCGAATGGCAGCTCCTATATCATCTGCACAGGCCTGAATTTCCCAGCAGTTTTTGGCGTCGATATGTCGTTGGGAGTCCAGAAAAGAGCAATCCGTCGTAACAGCTTAAAGTAACCCGCTCCCAGGACACCCTTGGGTAATCTAAGAACCGAAACGGGAAAAATCGAAGTTCGCCGCCGAAAACCGTCCAGCATACCACATTGTCGTATAGGTAGGTAAGAAAGTGGTAGAGAGGCGGAGGTCGTCGGAGGGCACCCAACACCAACATCATCCATTCGTGGGCCAGGGGGGGAAGGCTTGGGAGATGTCGAAGGAGATGAGAGCGGGGAGGTCGGCGGTAGAAGTGGGAGCCATAGGGCGCCGTCGGGCAGCCGCGTCGAGCTGCGCGATATTGTCTCCAAATTGTCGGCCAGCAATAAACCCCCGCTGAGTGGAACATGCAAGCGTCGCCCAACGGCGGGCAAAAGAAGCGACGCAAACTCCCGCCAAAAAATTGTCGTCGGTGTTTTTCAAATGGTCGAAGTTCCCCAGCCGTTCTCGCGGCCCCGTCTTCGCCCCCCTCCTTGGATCCCTTGGGTAGGAAAGCGCCGAGCAGGAAATTGAAATCGCATCCGAGGGAGCCACCCTCGAGAACCCACCATAAACAGGCGTGTAGGGTGTCCACCGCGCCAGGAGCGTGCTGCCAAGCAGCGCGCGGCAAACAGTCGGGACCAGGGGCGGAGTGGTGTTGTCGCCGCACATGTTTCTCGACTTGCAGGTAGGTTGGGGGAGGGAGATCGGAGAGGTCGTGGTGGGAGGAGAATCGGTTGATGCAGTGTCGGGCTTCGCGTCGGGCCATCGTCTTCGGCGAGAACACCTCCCCCCAGTATGTCGAGATCTCAGTTTGCTTTCGACCAGGATCCACGTGGGCCACACCGTTGATTCGATAGCTTTCAGGGTCAGCCTTCGGTCGAACGGAGCCCAGATGCGGGCTCGGCTTTCCAGACGCCGCAATCGCTGTCGGATTTTCTTCTGGGTGTTGGTATTGTCGGAGGCCCGCAGGGCCCGTTGGTGTTCGGATCGTTCGGCTTCCATGTCCACGGTCTGAATGCGGCCCAGCAGGTCAGAGAATTCCGCAGGGCGCTTGAGTGAAACCGCTCTGCCAGCAACGTCGGCCGCCAGGTGCTCAGCCGCGAGCGCTCCTCCTGCTGCTTCTGCTTCTCCTCCTCCTCCTCCTCTCCTCCTCCTCCTCCTCCTCCCTCCCGTTCGCTGCTTCGCCGCGTGGGCCTCCTGCGCGGACCACCCCCGCCCCGCTCCCCCTCCCTCGCGACCCCCCTCCTCCTCCTCCTCCTCCTCCTCCTCCTCCTCCTCCTCCTCCTCCTCCTCCTCCTCCTCCGTCCGGGGGCGCGCAGACATGGATTGGCGATCCATGGGCTGGGCGCGCGGTCGCCAACTCCATGGATCGGGGGAGGTGCCCTCTCCAAATGGCGGCCGGTGCCGCCTCGCTCGGCGGCGGAAATCCGTGATTTCCGATGGAAATGGGACCCGTCGCTAATCCACGCCCCCTCAATCCATGTTTGCGATCGCCTCCTCCGGCCCGTCTCCCATTGTCTCCTACACCCGCGTCCATCCCCCGTCTCCCCATGGCGTTGAGCCACGGGCCCTTCGGGACGGTGGCGCTCGCGGTGGAGCGGTCGGAGCCTTGCCACATGCACACATACATACATGCATGCATGCATGCATACATACATACATACACACATACACACATACACACACTCACACATACATACATACATACATACATGCATACATGCATACATACATACATACATACATACATACATACCTACATACATACAAACATACATACATACATACATACATACATACATACATACATATATACATACAGACAGACCCACAGACAGACAGACAGACAGGCAGACAGACAGACAGACAGACATGCCTACATACATACACACACATACATACATACATACATACATACATACATACATACATACATACATACATACATATACCTACGTAAGTACGTACGTACATACAGACACACACACATACTTACTTACTTACTTACTTACTTACTTACTCAATTACTTACTTACGTACTTACTTACTTACGTACATACATACATACGTACGTACGTACATACATACAGACATACTTACTTACATTCATACATACTACGCATACATATATACATGCATACACACATACATGTCTGCCTGTATGTCTACCTACCTACCTACCTACATATACACATACATACAGTCATACGTACACACATACATACACACATATATACATACATGCATACACGCATGAACGCATATATACATAACACATACATGCATACATCTATATATACATACACACACGCACACATATACACATACATACATGACATACACACACGCCTACATACATACACATATACGCATACATACATGTATACATACATGCATACGTGCATGCATGCATACATACATACAAACACACAAACAAACACACGCACAAACACACATATACACATGTGTATGGTCCGATGTTGGTCATCCTCGCCCTGTCCCGCCCTCCTCCCCTTCCCTGTTCGTTCCCTCCTCCCCTCCCTCTCCTCCTCCGACGACGGCGACACAGGCCATGACGTCGAGGACGATGCTGGCCACGACTCGACGACCCCCGCGGCAACGCCGCCGGGATGCCGAGCGCGGCGCCCAGTGGAAGCAGGTGGCCTCGGCCAGCGCGCGGCGGGCCCGTCGGCGGGGACGTCGCTCTCGTAGTCGGTCGGGGGTCGTCGTCGTTGATCGTTGCACGTTGGTCGTCGCCGTGCTCGTCGTTGGTCGTCGCCGTGCTAATCGTCGTGCTCGTCGGGTCGTCGTCGTTGGTTGTTGCACGTTGCTCGTCGCCGTGCTTGTCGGTGGGATGGGAGGGCAATTCAGCGTCTAATTCTACTCCTGTCAGTCGCGTCGTCCTCCTTTGGGGAGGTGGCTCAACCCCACATCTCACAAGTCGGGGAACACGAGGGGGGCATGCCAGGAGGGGAGACGGCGGAGTGGGGGAGACAAGCTAGGCGCGCTCGCATCGTGTCTGACGCCCTGCCCTTCCCTCCCATCCCTTACCATGGCGTAGAATCTCCTCTCTGTTCGCAGAATGGGATGTCGAGCAGGGCGATGATCGCAAGAGGGTGCGCGATGCATCGTAGAGCACGGCAGTGCATGGCGTAGAAGAGCAGGGCAGAGCGTATAATGTCATAGCATCGCGTGGTGAAGCATTGCATCACAAAGCACTGCAACGCAAAGCATGGCATCTCACAGCGGCGCAGAACAGAACACCGCACATCATGTCATGGCAGGGCGCAGGGTTCCTTTGAGGGTAAGTGGATAGTCTTCGAAGGGCCTGGGCCGGTCTGGAGTCGCGGCTACATGTTTACCTCCCTGGGTTCCTCGAAAAGCTCCCCACAAGGCGGGGCTGATGGAGAGCACCCGCTGGCTCTGCTTGCAACATCGCCTTCTGAAAGCAGAAACAGGTCCTGCAAACGACGCCGCCCCGAAGTGAGGGCCTTCTGCGGCCCAAAAACTCAACGAATCGACACTCGATGCACGCAGCACCCCGCAATTAGGGATAAGAGTGAGGGGGCGGGCGCGGGCGACGCGGGCGTCGAGACGGCGGACCTCGTGGCCTTCACCTTCCCTGTCGATGGCGCCCTCCTCCTCCTCCTCCTCCTCCTCCTTCTCCTCTTCCTGCTCCTCCCCCTCCTCCTCCTCCTCCTCCTCCTCCTCCTCCTCCTCTTCCTCGTCCGCGTCCTCGTCCTCATCGTCTTCGTCGTCGTCGTCGTCGTCCGCCTCCTCCTCTTCCTCCTTCTCTTCCTCCTCCTCCTCTTCCTCCCCCATCCCGATCCTCCCCCCTCCTCCTTTCCGTCGTCGTCGTCGTCGTCCTCCTCCTCCTCCTCCCCCTCCTCCTCCCTCCTTTCTCGTCGTCACCCTCCGTCCCCCCCTCCTTTTCCTCCTCGCCCTTGTCGTCGGCCTCCTCTTCGTCCTCGTACTTGTCGTCGTCGTCGTCGTCGTCAATGAACGTGTTCAGACACAGCCCCGCCGCAGGCGCCGATATGCTGTTGTAGAGTCAACGTGGTCCGGATCGGGGGAATGGCACGAGGGCGCTTTCCCAAACCAATGCGAGCAAGCCCGCCGCAAGCGCCGATTTGCGTGCTCTGACAAGTTCATCGCGGGGGGGATCGCTGGTGATCCACCCGGAACGACTGCAAAAACAGCCCGCCGCAGGCGCCGAATTTTGGCTTGTTCAGTGAACGTAGTCTGGGTCGCGGGTGGGTCGCGGGCTCTCCACCTCCACCTGGAAGGAATTCAAGAACAGCCCGCCGCAGGCGCCGAAAACTTTGATTTGGACACTGAACGCGGTTTGGGTCGCAGGTTCTCCACCTGGAACGACTGCAAAAACAGCCCGCCACAGGCGCCGAATTTTTGGCTTATTCAATGAACGTAGTCTGGGTCGCGGGTGGGTCGCGGGCTCTCCACCTCCACCTGGAAGGAATTCAAGAACAGCCCGCCGCAGGCGCCGAAAATTTTGATTTGTACACTGAACGCGGTTTGGGTCGCGGGTGGGTCGCAGGTTCTCCACCTGGAACGAATGCAAAAGAAGCCCGCCGCAGGCGCCGAAAATTTTGGGTGGGTCGCGGGGTGGGTCGCGGGTCGGTCGCGGGGTGGGTCGCGGGTGGGTCGCGGGGTGGGTCGCGGGGTGGGTCGCGGGTGGGTCGCGGGGTGGGTCGCGGGTGGGTCGCGGGGCGGGTCGCGGGTGGGACGACGACAATAACAAACAACAAACAACAATAGCAACAACAACAAGAATCCGCATCGCGGAATTCCACTTCAGCCACGCACCCAGGGACAGTGAATGACCGTTCGGTTCAACCCCCTCACTCTGATAAACACTTGCAATGTTTTTTCTGGAGGTAATTTTCAAAATTTTGGGCCCACTTGGAAGGACCGAAGACTTCCGCGCTACAGTGGGAGCACGTTTTGGAAGAACCAGAAGCGCAGAAAAGGGACCAGCGCTACAGAGGGAGCAACATTTTGAAGGACCGACACGAACCAGATCCTCAGAACACACACGGAAACCAAGAAATGAGGCCAACGCTGCAGCGGGAGCACGATTCGGAACGAGCGGAAATTAGGAAATGATGCCAACGCTGCAGCGGGAACGCGATACGGAACGAGTGGAAGCCCGAAAAGGAGGCCAGCGTTCCAGCTGGGGCGACATGTTGAATGACATCAGAATAAAGCCCCATCATCATCTTTTTTAGGGCTATAGGGCTATGGGCTATATGGCTATAGGGCTATAGGGCTACTAGGGCTATAGGACTAAAGGGCTATGGAGCTATGTGGCTACAGGGCTATAGGGCTATAGGCTTATAAGGCTGTAGGGCTATAGGGCTATAGGGCTATAAGGCTATAAGGTCATAGGCTATATGGGGCTATAGGGCTATAGGGCTATTGGGCCAATCGGGCTATAGGACTCCAGGGCTATAGGGCTACAGGGCTATAGGGCTATAAGGGGGGCTGTAAGGCTATAGGGCTAGAAGGCTATAACGCTATTGGGAGATAGGGCGATAGGGCTATTAGGGCTATCGGGCTATATGGCTATCGGGCTATAGGGCTATATGACTCTTGAGCTATAGGGCAAGAGGACTATAAAGCTGTCGGGCTATAGGGCTATAAAGCTATTAGGCACCCGGACACCTGGGCACCTGGGCACCCCCGGGCACCTCCTGGCACCCCTGCGCGAACCTCTGGGCACCCCCGGGCACCCTGCGGGTACCCGGGCACCCAAGCACCCCTGGGCACCTGGGTACCAGGGCACCCGAGCTCCTGGGCACCCGGGCCGGCCACCGAAATCGGCGACGTAGGTCACCTACACAGATGAATCCGCTAAGACCCCTACAGAGGCAAGCTCTGATTGGGAAGAAAACCCAAGCGAAAAGCCAACTCCAGGGAATCCTGTGTGAAAAAACCATACGCGGAGGGGGCCGGATATCTTCCGGACGTCCTCGGGGGAGAGAGGAGAATAGTATTCACATGTTGAAATTGTGGAGGAGGGGGGAAAGGAGGGGAGGGACGGGGGAAGGGGGGCAGAGGACGGAGGAGAGAGGGGGAACGGGGAGGTGGGGAAGGACGGATTGGGTGGAGGGAAACGGAGGAATGGCGGAACGGGAAGGAGGGGGAGGGGGGAGAGCAGGGAGGGAGAGAGATGGGGAGGAAGGGAGAAGAGGCGAGGGAAGGAAGACTATGGTGGTGAATGGAAGGTAGAAAATGATGGGGGAAGGAAACAGAAGAAGGGAGGAAAACAAACAAGATGGAAGGAGGGAGGGAGGAATACGGAGGAAGGAGCGGCCAAGGGGGAGAACGAGGAAAGCGTAAGGGGAATGCAGAAAAGCAAGGGTGAGCGTGATGAACAGGAGCAAGGACAAATGGAGAAACACGACGATAATATGATGACGCCAGACATGGGGGGAATGCATGGGGAATGGGTGGCGAAGGGTGTGCGAAAAGGAGGATGGAGATGAGATGCCCTCATTCACCTGGTCTTGCCCCGGAATCCGTGAAATCCGATCGCGAGGAAGCGCGACCATAGCCTCTGACAACAAATTCTTGCTGCGTTTTTCACGCCAGGTAGACCTGCGATGGTCCCGGGGCCCGGAGCTGGGCGAAACGTCCAATGCGAAACGCATGCAACGCCCCGATCGCAGGAAAGCAGGCGCCCAGCGACGGCCCCATTCCCTTAGGCCCCCGGGCATACTGGTAGACGGGCGCCATGTCGAGGTACTCTGACTGGCCCTGCGCGGAAGGCGCCCCAGCCGTCGTCGGGCAGCGGGAGGGGGATAGACGAACAACATGAGGAGGAGTGACCAAGAGTGACCGGTGGGGACCTCGTCCCAGGATGGGAGGCCGCCGGCCTCAGGAGCCCGCGTCTCCAGAGGGTCGCAGCACACGGAAGTTAAAAGGTGCCCTCCGCGTCGCCTCCGGAGCACCCTGGGGGCAAGGGTGACGCCCCTGCGAGATGCGAACGAGGCTCTGGTGGCCTTTCTTGGACCGACGCGGAAGGCACACTCTCTCTTAGTGTCTACCACCAATGCTGGCAGTGAACCCGCAAAGAAGACAAAACAACCAATTCTCGTCCCTCCACTTCCACACCTGATGGCTGGGGTCAACTTTCCTTTTGCCGACCCACAGCTCCCCCGACAGACGTTGGATGGAGACCCCGGCCATATTCGGGGTCGTGGCCGCCAGGGCGGAAGGGAAGGGAATGCAGGGGCGGGCGCAGGCCTGCACCAGCGCCGTGCTGGTCGTGAAGGCCCCACAGGCCTCGCATGTCCACCTGCCTCCGACAACTCGGACGAACGAGTGGGACGAGGCCGCAAGCGCACGATTCCGACGAGAGATGCGGAGGCGAGGGGCGGGGGGCGCGATCCACCCACCCTCCCACGGATCCACCGCAGTAGTGTCCTGAAGGGCTCTACGCGCGCGCCTCCGAACCAGCCAAGCCGTTGAATCCACCTCGTCAGTGCGGGGGACAGGACCTTTGCCTGTGGCTAGCGCCCAACCTCGATCAGCAGCTTGCGACGCTAGCACATCGGCAGTGGCATTGCCGCAGGACCGAAAAAGCTGGAGGGCCGCCCGGATTCCGCCAGCCTCGTTATCCAGATGGGAGGCCGTCCATGCGACCGTGACCTGGGCGCCGCGACTGGATGCAGCAGCTCGAATTCGGATCAAAAAATCAAGATTTGCTTCGTGAGGGGCCGCTCTCTGACAACGCCCGCTCTCCCACGCTCTGTACAGCGCGAGGTGATCAGTGATGTACTGGAGTGGCCCCGACGTTAACTCAAGCGCCATGCAGAAGGCGAGCAGCTCGGACCTGGGAACAGTTTGTCTTCCCCCGACCAACGGCGAAGAGGCTCCCCAGACCATGGACCACTGAAACGGATGGCCCTCGATGGGCCCAAGGATGGCCACTCCAGCGCCAGCTCTCCGCCGACGGGGGTGGCTCGAAAATTGCCCCCCAGAGCCGTCGAAAACAACTAAATCTCCTGAACCAGGTCTGGCAACAGCGGCCCAGGGGTCCCCCATGAGGAGCAAACCTTGGGAAAGACACAACTCCCCATCGAACGACGGGACCACTTGCTTTTCTGGGGTAACCCCTCGGAGCCAGAGACTGGACTCGAGCTGACAATTAGCGAGTGCACGCGGGATGAGGGCATCACTTTTATCATAATCCTCGTGCCCACAGTTTGCAGGGCACTCCCAAATTCTGCGATTCAATGTCTCAGGCGCCTGGTGGCAGCGCCTGCACTGAAGCTGCGTCGCGTAGCCTTGTGCTCGTTGACGCTCCCGAGTCCATTTGCCTCCCGTCGTGACACTGAGGGTAAGGCGACAATTCTCCAGGTCATCCTTGCGCTCGTACTTGTGGAGGAGGAGGAGGAGGAGGAGGAGGAGGAGACTTAGGAGGAAATGGAGAAAGATGGAGGAAAAGGAGGAGGAGGAGGAGGTGGTGGAGGAGGGGGGACTCATGGATGCCGCCCCCGAGCAAGTTTCCTAACTTCACTGAGTAGGACCGAGCGGTGTCCGGCAACGTGCACGAGCTGCCCCCCTCGAGCATGCACAAGCCGACGCGCGGCCTCGGATGCCGCGCGAGGACTACTCTCAGCACGATTTCACGGGGCCCCGCGTGGACTACATGTAGCGGGGCCCCTGGATCTGCCCGCATCCACGAGGCACCCCGCCAAAACGTCTGATTCAAAAGTTTCCGTTGGCGCGCAAGGCACCGCATGACGGATCGCGGATGCTCAGCAATGGCGCGGAGGACGCC
>CAUYUJ010001288.1:27500-55000 GCA_963575745.1 Prorocentrum cordatum
TTACTCTGATCCTCCTCCTGCTGCGCGCAGCCCCGAGGCATTGGTCGATCGAAGTGTCGAAATATACAAGACACGCACGCAATCATATGCAAAGAGGAGGGGGGAGGAGGAGGAGGACCCCCAAACAAGGAGAAGGAGGAGCAACAAAAAAGAGGAAGAGGAGGAGGAGGAGGAGGAGGAGGAGGAGAGGCGGCGGAGGGGCCGGGGAGGGGGAGAAGGAGAAGTGGGCGAGGCTGGATGTCCACCTCCTCTTCCTCCTCCTCTCCTCTCCTTTTCCTCCTCCTCCCCCTCCTCCTCCACCTCCTCCTCCTGCCGCAGCGCGCCCCCCCCCCCCCCCAGCGGGGGCGCATCCGCGCCTGCAGCCAGCCCTAGTGGTCCACCTTATCCAGCTATCTCCTGCCGCACGGAGCCGAAACGGCCGGCATGGGGGAGGGGGGAGAGAAAGAAGCCGGGTGAGGTCTCTGGACAGGGAGGAAGAGGCAGGAGCATGGGGAGATGAGGGGAGAGGAGGAGAGGGAAGAGAATGAGGGGGGTGGATGGGAGGGAACCGAATGGGGGCGGAGGAGGTGCGAGGAGGATTGTGGGAGGAGGAGCGGGAGAGGAGGAGGAGGAGGACGAGGAGCCGGCGCCCTCCTTGCCGAGCGAGTGCACAGCGGTGCCAAGAGGAAGGGATGACGGGGGGGATCCTGTGTCCGAGGGGGCCTTCGCCCCGATGAGGAACCACGCGCAGGCGAGCAGGTGCGTCACGCTGAGCGTGATGAGGCACAGGCTGAACAGCTTGATGACCAGATTGAGACCAGCGGAGCCGTACATCTCCCACTCAGTTGGCGGCCCGATCCCTCCTCCTCCTCCTCCTCCTCCTCCTCCTCCTCCTCCTCCTCCTGCTCCGCCTCCTCCTCCTCCCTGCTCCTCCCTCTCCTCCTCCTCCTCCTCCTCCTCCCTCTCCTCCCCCTTCAATCTAGAGGGACCAAAGAAAACTGCATCAACACAATCTTTCTGCGCTCCGCGCGGACTTCTTGGATCGGCGCTGGGCACACCTGGCGGCGCCTCCGGCGCCGCCCCTGGCGAGCTCCACGCGCCGGGGAGGGGAGTCCAGCGCCGATCCAAGAAACCTGCGCGGAGCGCCGACAGTTCATGTTCATGCCACGTTTTCTGGCAGCGTCCAGAAGGGGGTAGTGAGAGGGGGAAAGACTTCCTAGAAGGAGGCTGCTCCTTAGAAGGCGCCGTGCCTACATCTGTAAACAAGGCCCGCGCCTTCTGAGAAGCAGGGGTGCTTCTGAGAGGCCTTCCCCCCTCCCCCTGCCCAACTGTTCCCGGCTCTCGGCGCCGCGCGCGAGGGGGGGGGCGCGAGGGGGAGGAGCCCTCCGTGGAGGCGCGTGGTTCCTTGGGAAGGCGGGGGCCTGCTCGGAGGGGCCCGCGAGCTCCTCGGAGGCTGGGGCGGTGTCCAAGAAGGCCCTCGTCTTCTCAGAATCGGCGACGCGCAAGCGTGACCCAGGCAAAAATGACTTTTGGTGCGCAGCGCAACGGGGGGCGCGGGATGCCCGCACCAGAAGTCACTCTGGCGAAAGGCCACTCTTACGTGTGATCGGCACAAACCCTCGACCTTCTTAGAAGACCGCCCCCCTGGCACAACCCCCCGGCGTGCGTTCCGCCAAGTCTCTGGGCCGAAAAGCGACATTCCCCGAACAGTGCTTGCACTCTGGGGTTCGTACTTGTCTTCTAAGGAACTGTGCCTGGGTGCCGGTCTGGCGGCTCCGTGGTCGTCGTTGCCCCCACGTCGCCGCCTCGTCGCCGCCCGTCGCGCGGGCCGATGTGCTGAACTAGCGGCTCCGTGGTCGCCGTCGCCGCCCCGTCGCTGCCCGTCGTCTGGGCCTGCGCGTCGGTCTGGATTCTCCTGTATTCTCCTTTCTAAAAAGAAAATACTCTACCCCCCCGGCGTTATCGGCCCCCCTTTCGGGTATGTAAAGCGTATATGATTATGACCACATGCGCATCCTAAATATGAGTTTCAACTATCCCAAGGGGGCCGGGATCGGCCCCCTTGAGGTTCCCTTGTGAAAAAAACAAGATGCGGGGACATTTTTGCTCTAACATTAGACTTTGTCGCGAATCCCTTGCAAACAACGGGACGAAGTGCACACGCGCGCGTCGTCGCGCGCGCATGCCGAAATCCTTCAAAAAGCTTCGGTGTCGGAAGGATTCCGCAATCGAGTTTCCAACAAACATACAAAAACATAAGGTTTCGCAACACTGATTTGCTAAACAAGCTTACGCGCGAGCTCTTGCGAAATCTTCAGGAAACCAAAGGTTTCTCAAGAGTTTCACAACCTGCTACCAAACGGGCTTCGCGCGCGCATGTCGAAATCTGTCGAACGCCCTTGCGCGTGTGCCGTCGCGGGAATCCTCTGCAACAAACGGGACGAAGTGCAGACGCGCGCGTCGTAGGAGGAGGAGGAGGAGGAGGAGGAGGAGGAGGAGGAGGAGGAGGAGGCAAGGAGGAGGAGGAGGAGGAGGAGGAGGAGGAGGAGGAGGATTCTAAGTTGACCCCGCGCGCGCCCCGAAAGGGCTCGAGGTGCTGGCAGGAAGAGGAAGAGGATGAGGTGGAGGAAGAGGAGGACGAGGAGGAAGAGGAAGAGGAGGAGGTGGAGAGCGGGAGGAGCAGGAGGAGGACGAGGAGGAGGAGAAGGAGGAGAAGGAGGAGGAGGAGGAGGAGGAGAAGGAAGAGAAGGAGGATTCGAGGTTGACCACACGCGCGCCCCAAAAGGGCTTGAGGTGCTGGCAGGATGAGGATGAGGAGGAGGAGGAGGAGGAGGAGGAGGAGGTCGAACAGGAGGAGGAGGAGGAGGAGGAAGAGGAGCAGGGAAAGGAGGGGGATCGGTAGCAGGCGGAGGGGCAAGCTCGGGCAGCGGGATGCGTGAGGAAAGGGGGGCGGGCGAGGGGATCAGCGAGGCGCGGGGCGGCGATGGTAAGAGCAGGGAGGTCAGAAAGGGAGCGTGAAGGGAACGGGTCCTAGAGAAAAGGGTTTCGAAGAGTTCGCTCGAGGTTCGAAGGCCGAGGTTCGAGCCGCTGGGGCCTTCCAGGCGAGGCGCCCCTCGCCGCAACGGCTGGGCGCAGCCCGAAGAACTCGTCAGGGCAGACCCCAGGAGGGACCCGGGGACGGATTTTGCACGGATTTCGAGGGATCGCCACGAAGGAAACTGATCGTGGAAGAAATGGGTCCCGATGTTTTTCCGCGCTTTTGGGGCCCCTCTGGGGCCCTCCACAGACCCAAAGACCGTCAACAGACCGCTTGGGGCAAACGACTCGACCTGGCGAGAGCTCCAGTGGTCGAGACTGGGTGTGTGTGTGCTCCTCCTCCTCCTCCTCCTCCTTCTCCTCCTTCTCCTCCTCCTTTTCCTCCTCCTTTTCCTCCTCCTTTTCCTCTTCCTCCTCCTCCTCCTCCTCCTCCTCCTCCTCCTCCTCCTCCTCCTCCTCCTCCTTCAGGACTTCTTCTCTTTCATGCAAAACGGACGGGATCGGGACCAATCTTTCCCCGCTGGGGTGTCCCCATGTTCTGTTGGAGCGCACGGACGCCCCGACGGCTGCCAACACCTCCGCTAACAAACAACAGCACATGTCGGCAGTACTCGAACGCTTTGTCCATTCGTGTCGCGAGTTTCACTGTTTATGGCGGGTTGGTGTCGTGCCGACTTCGGCGTTGGCTTCTGACACAGCGGGGATCCTTCAACCTTGAACGATCGGCCGCCTCCGAAACGTCAGATCGTTCAACATCGACCGATTCTGGGTCACTAGCGGCGCTCAACGTTCAACGCTGGCGGTGGGGTCGCAGCCGGTCGACACGACACGAACATAACGTGAGGTCTGCCTCGGTTGGCGGCTGGGCACCAGTGCAGGCGAGAGCATCAGAAGGCGGCCAGCTGCAGGCATAGGGCACCTGCACGTTAAGAAGCCTCGTCCTTGTGATCGTCCCCCCCTCCCTTTTTCTCCTCCTCCTCCTCCTCCTCCTCCTCTCCTCCTCCTCCTCCTCCTCTTCCTCCTCCTCCTCCTCCTCCTCCTCCTCCTCCTCCTCGTCCTACTCCTATTCCTCGTATTCCTCTCCTCCTCAACCTCCTCCACCTTCCGTCCTCCTCCCACGCGTCCTTGTCATGATTATCACCATGTCCTTTTCCGCCGCCCTCGACTTTCTCCTCATTCCCCCGTCTGCTCACCACCAGCATCCTCATCATTCATTTTCGAACTACCCATATTCCTCCCGCTCCTCCTCCTCCTCCGTCTCCTCCTCCTCCTCCTCCTCCTCCTCCTCCTCCTCCTCCTCCTCCTCCTCCTCTTCCACCTCCTTCTCCCCCTCTCCATCGCGCTCTTCATCACGATTCTCCACCTCCTCCTTATCGCTTATATTTGTTGTGCCCTCTCTTCCCTCCTCCTCCACCTCCTCCACCTCCTTCTCGCCTCCTTCCGAACCCGCTCCTCATCGTTATCCTCAGCTTCCCCATGCTACTCTTCCAACTATTCCTCCTCCTCCTCCTCCTCCCTCCCTCCCTCCCTCCCTCATTTCCCTCATTTCCCTCCCTCCCTCCCTCTTCGAAGTGGTTTGAAAGATATAGCCTGGATGCGATGCTGCTGGTCAGCGCCAGCTGTGGCGAAACGGGGATTCAGCACGTTTTTCAAGCTTTCCCCAGGACCAGAATCCGAACCACCCAGACGTGCGCCTGCCTCGGCTTGAGCGCTAGACTACTCCTTCCTCTGGTCCCTCCCTCCTCCCTCCCTCTCCTCCCTCCTCCTCCTCCTCCTCCTCCTCCTCCTCCTCCTCCTCTCTCCTCCTCCTCCTCCTCCCTCCTCCCTCCTCCTCCCCCTCCTCCTCCTCCTCTCCTCCTCCTCCTCCTCCTCCTCCTCCTCCTCCTCCCCCTCCCCCTCCCCCTCCTCCTCCTCATCCCCCGCCGCCGCCGCCGCACCGCCGGCGGGGGCCAGCGGCTGAGCGCCGCCACCAAGCGCTCCAGGATGACGCCGAACTTCATCACGCGGAAGGTGCTCGCCAGCCGCACCAGGCGCCCCAGCTTCGCGAAGCGCACGGTGCGCATGGCTCGGGCGCCGGCGGGACGCGAGGATACGGAGGCGGAGGAGGAGGAGGAGGAGGAGGAGGAGGAGGAGGAGGAGGAGGAGGAGGGAAGGAGGAGGAGGAGGGGGAGGAGGAGAGAGGGAAGGAGGAGGAGGAGGGGGAGGAGGAGGAGGAGGAGGAGGAGGAGGAGGAGGAGGAGGAGGAGGGAAGGAGGAGGAGGAGGAGAAGGAGGAGGAGAAGGATAACGAGGAGGGTATGGGCGCAAGGTACGGGGTTGACTCGGACGTGGGCTGATGTCTAGCCTCAGCTCCCAGCTCAACGTATGGGGCATGGGAGGGGGGAATACCCTGGGAATGCGTTGAGAAGTACCGGTCATGTATACACTCAGACAAAAAATCAGCGGGCAGCTCCCCCGCAAACCTTGCCTGACTTTTTGTCATCGTCACAACAGCTGCCACTCCCTGGGAAGACGCTACAATCAAAAAGCGGAGGTGCATAGCCAGCAACTGCTTCGCGAGGCCTTTCACGGAGGGCCAGAAAAAAGAAAAGCAAGGCAGCAACAGGCCGGCCAACGAGCATCACAACTCGCAGCTGCCCTCCATCCTTCACTCAGATTACGACACCACTTCTAGCGCCACTCCTACGCCACGCACTGCGCACTCCTGCGCCACTCCTGCGCCACGCACTGCGCACTCCTTTACTCCTTCCGGCTCTCCCCTAGCGCCACGCCCAGATTACGACACCGCTTCTGGATGCCGCCCCAGGCCCCGCAGGACTCGGGGCCCCCCTCGGACTCCGCGTGGGCGCCGCGGTGCGCGACGTCGCGGGGCCCAGCACCGCCCTCCCAGCCCGCAGGCAGGTGGCCCGCACTCTCGAGCCTTCCCCCGCCATCCCAGTGGTCGGGGCCCACCCTGGCCCCCACACCCTTTTCGACCCCGGCGGGCACACCAGGGGGCCACCACCAGTGGGACAGCACGGTAGGGAAAGACCGGGCCCCGAGGTCCTAGTCTGCGCCACCCAGGGACCAGTGCAGAGGAAGCAGTCCAGCGACCGCGGAACCCAGCCATTCCGCAGGCCACGACTTGGCGGAATCTAGCTCCCCTGGGGCCCCGACGCGCCGCCCTCGCGCCAAAACGTCCCTCCAGAGGCTGGGTCCTCGGAGGGGAGGAGGGGTATCCTCGAGTGTCCTGGGCGCCAGTCTCCGTGGCAGAGGACACTACGCAACGTACGAAGCGCCAGGCACGATGCGCCACGCCTGATCGCGCCGCACTCGGCTGACAGCAGCCTCCAAGACGGGGGCCGCTGGGCCACTATGGTTAGGGAAGAGACCTCGCCTGATGCGCTGGAGGTTCTCCCGACCCCTCTTTCTGATGGGGTGCATTCTTTACTCCACTGCCGTTGGTCAGCTGTGGCCGAACGACCACAGCATGAGCAGAAATAAAGAGAGTACGAAAGGCCAGAAATGCAAACGGTGACTGCAATGAGGTTGAGCTCCCCCCGCCGCCACCACCCCACTGGCCCGAACAATCCCATGACCGACAAAACCCTCACCTGCCGAGTGGCGGGGGCAAGGGTCCCGGCAAACCTCCAGTACATGAGACGAGGGACCAATCCTCGAACAAAGTGCGCAGATCTACTTGGGAGCCGTCTTCATTGGGGGGGGGAAGGGGGTTGGGGAGGAGGAGGAGGAGGAGGAGGAGGAGGAGGAGGAGAAGGAGGAGGAAGAAGAGCTCGGCCCTCACGGAGTTCGTGAGCCACCAGCAGGTCTCCTTAGGGCGCAAGGGGAAGAGGAGGAGGAGGAGGAGGAGGAGCAACAGCAGCAGCAGCAATATCGAGGTCTCGGGACCAGGCAGGGGAGGAGGAGGAGGAGAAGGAGGAGGAGGAGGAAGAGGAGGAGGAGGAGGAGGAGGAGGAGGAGGATGTGGAGGAGGAGGAGGAGCAGCAGCAGCAGCAGCAGCAATATCGAGGTCTTGGGACCAGGAAGGTGAGGAAGAGGAGGAGGAGGAGGAGGAGGAGGAAGAAGAGGAGGAGCAACAGCAACAGCAGCAGCAATATCGAGGTCTAGGGACCAGGAAGGGGGGGCGGAAAAAAAGATATCGAAAGCGAGGTAGAAGGAGCAGGAGGACGAGCAACCAACAACAACCGCATCGTCAGCTGCACCCCACTGGACCTGCACGGCCTGCGCACCCGAGCTCAGCTTAGACGTGAAGCTCTGCAGTTTAGGTTGAGCATGCCCAGTGGGTATCTCGCGGGGTATTTTTGTTCCCCCAAAGTATCTCGAGAGGGCCCGCTGAGTTCCCAAAGCCGAGGACACCCCCAGAGCCACAATCCCTGCGGCTCCTCAGCCTGTGCCAGAGGCCGTGCGATATCGCGGGGCATGTGTATATATATATATATATATATATATATGTATATATATGTGTATATATATACACATAGATCGTGCTTTCTGAGCCCTGATGCTGACACAGCCCACCATGACTGCACCAGCGGCCGTCGCGCGAGCAGCTGCCCCATGTCCGCCCCCCCCTCTCTCTTACCCCTTCGGCCTCCGAGCGGCAGGCGGGCCCGCGAGGCCTCCGATGCCCAAGCGTGGGACCAGGCTCGGCCGCAGCACCGCCTGCAGGGGCGCCCTGCCCGCACTGCCGACACCCGGCGCCCGCCGCGCCGTCGGCCCCGACGCGGCGCTCACGTTCGGAGGCGCGAGTGCGCCGGAGCGGCCTCCCAAGGGCCGACGAGGGAGCCGTCGAGGCGGCCGAGCCGTGAAGGAACACGGCGTTGTGCGCAGTCACTCACGCTCCATTTTGCGCCGTCGCGCCATGCACCAGCAGGGGGGGAGGGGGAGGGGCAGGGAGAGCAGGAAAAGGCGAAGGGGGAGGAGGAGGAGGAGGAGGAGGAGGAGGAGGAGGAGGAGGACGAGGAGGAGGAGGAGGAGGAGGAGGAGGGAGGAGGAGAGGAGGAGGAGGAGGAGGAGGGAGGAGGAGGAGGAGGAGGAGGAGGAGGAGGAGGAGGAGGAGGAGGAGGAGAAGCAGGAGGAGGAGGAGGAGGAGAAGCAGAAGGAGGAGGAGGAGGAAGAGGAGGAAAAAGAGGAGGCACACGAGGAGGAGGAGGAGGAGGAGACCAAGCGTAAGAGAAGGAGTCGTCCACGACCGTAGCTAGAGATCCCACGGCCTCCTGTCCCTCACGACGCCGTGCTCGCTCGAAATGTCAGTCCGCAGCGACGACGGATGAATTGCGGACGACAGACACAGCGGCAGCCGAGAAGGAGAGCATTTGTAAATTCGCGGCGATAACGGGCGGTGTGAGAGGGGGGCATAACGTAACGCCTCCCTCCCCCCCCCCGCCGTGTGCACCACAAACTGTGCCGGACGCACTGTGACAGTGCTGGGGACGCACTGGGGGTGGAGACGTGGGGGCGTCACGGTATAGGGGGAGGGGAAGTGGGAGGGGGAGCATGACGGGCGTTATGGTATGGCCAAGGGGGTGAAAAACACTCGGAGGAGACGACCGTAGAGGCGCCGATGAGGACGAGAAAGAGGAGGAGGAAGAGGAGGAGGAGGAGTAGGAGGAGGAGGAAGAAGAAGAAGAGGATGAGGAGGATTAGATTAGATTAGAACCCATCGGAGGCGGCCCCGAATCTCCCACGTGCCCGAACCCCTCTAGGATCGGGCTAAACCCGAGCTTAAGTATGCGATGCGCGACCACGCATCTCGCGGATGAGGAGGATGATGATGATGATGATGATGATGAGGAGGAGGAGGAGGAGGAGGAGGAGGAGGAGGAGGAGGAGCGCGATCACCAAGAAGAGCGGACGGCCAGCCACGAGCAGGGAACGGGCAGAGACGAACCGCCAGTCACCAAGTTGCCCATACACCTCAGCATCGCCTAAGAGGGAGGAGCGATGTGGCCTGCAGAAGTCCAGGATGCTCGACTCGTCCCACGAAGATCACAACACAGACGGAGTTCTTACGAGTCAAGCCAGATAGGAACCTAGAATCAATAGATACTGAATGGTACCACATGTAATCGTTGGTGGAAAACATATCCGTATCCACGGCCTCGTGGGTTGGGCCCCTGGGCCGCGACCACATGGATACGGACGTTATTTCGTGGATGCTCGCCCTGGAATCCAGACCGCGAGGGGGCGGATATGCGTACGTTCGCCGCTCGTGATATTGCAAGGTCGCCTATGCGCACAAATGCCGCCGGCCCTGAAGCGGGACCTCTGGGGCTGCGCACCGCAAACAAAACGCATCACCTGAGCATGAACACAAACATTAACTACACAAACATAAAAATCACAGGACATAGGATTCGGGGAGACGTAAGTCTCGGGTTCGCGGGACTCGGGCTGGCCAAACGGGGCCATCATGAGAATGACGAGACGCAGTCTGAAATTCGGCGCAAATTCCCGCTACAAACATCCCACGAAAAAAAGGACCGTCAACATCCAGGACGCGCTGGTCAAGAAGCGTTGGCAAACCCGAGTTCTGGCGCACTTGAGTCTTAGTCTTACGTTTCCCTGGTAGGAACACATACACAAACTGCACAAACATAAGATCATAGGACCACCGCCAGAAAACCTGCACAGACATACAAACTCGGAAACCCGGAGCAGATCTCTAAAGGTATGTGCTGGTCCCCCCCCTGACGCGCCAGTGGCGGCGCCGGAGGAGCAGAGCGGAGCTCCGACAGCCTCTGTTTATGCCGCTTTGTGTTCCTCGACAAGTGGCACGTCGTCGTCGTTGTCGTCGTCGTCCTCCGAAGTTATTGTCGTCGTCGTCGTCGTCGTCGTCGTCGTCGTCCAAAGTCGTCGTCGTCCGAAGTCGTCCGAAGTCGTAGTCTTCGTTGTCCGAAGACGTCGTCGTCATCCGAAGTCGTCGTCGCCGTCGTCGTCGTCGTCCGAAGTCGTCGTCGTCGCCGTCGCCGTCGGAGTCGTCCGAAGGCGTCGTCGTCGTCGTTGTCGTCATCATCGCCCTGGCCTAGCGACTGCGAGGCCACCAGGGTCACCCAGTCGCACAGCATCACGGCCACGTCCGCCACGAACCACGACCTCCGGCGCCCCCGGGGAGCGGTCGTTTGGGCGCAGCCTGGAGGCGGACACCTGTGCTGTCTGGTCAGACCGTCGCGCGCTCCACGCACGGCTGCCGTGGGCCATCCCTCCTTCCTCTCGATGGGGGCCACAGCACATGCCTCCCCCTGCCTCTGGGGAGGGGAGTCAGAAGTTGAGGCCGAGCCCGGAGGAGTGCGAGGAGGGCGCCGGCATCGAAGCAGGACGAGCTGGAGGAGGAGCAGGAGCTGCAGGGGTGGGAGCAGGAGCGAGCTCTAGCCAGGTCGAATGAGCCAGCGGCCCCTCCCCCCCCCGCAGCTCCCATCGCCACCCACCCACCCGCGCGCAGGGGGAGGCGCGCTCCCCATGAGGAGCGAAAGAAGGACACACACGACAGCCCAGCCTGCTGCTCTTCCTCCTCCTCGTCCTCGTCCTCCTCCTCCTCCTCCTCCTCCTCCTCCTCCTCCTCCTCCTCCTCCTCCTGCGTGAAATTCCTCGTTTTATTCGAAAGTAAGCACTGCGCGGACGTTCGCAGCACGAGGCTGGCCACGCGGACTCGGGGGCCGCAGCGATTCATGTGCGTGGCCGCGCGCGTACGTCGTTTGTGGGCTCCCTGTCCCCAGACCTCCTCGCGTCGTAACAAAAGACCACGAAGGTTTTCGGTGATTTTGAGGCTCCGGGGGCCCTCTCTAGGCCCTAGGGCCGTCAACGAACGACTTGGGATGAAAAGCAGGTCTGGGGAATGGGTCCAGACCTCAAGGAAGGGAAGCAGGATCAGTCAGCATCGAATCGGTAAGAGGAGTTGGAGGACGAGGAGCTGGAGGAGTAGGGGCATGAGTCAAGTTAGCCAGGTCGAACGAGTCAGCAGGTCCCTCCCGTCTCCACCCATTCTACCATGACGTCAGGGTCCAATGGTGGCGCAGCTCGATCTCGGAATTAGCGCACGTTCCCCCCAGCCAGCGGGCCGGAATTTGCATCGGATCGGCCTGCATCGGCACGGAGTCGAAACCGCATCGGATCGACTGCGCCGGGATGCACAACAGCACGACACAACCATTGGGCCGCATCAGGTCGCAAGAATACCAGGATCGGATCGGATCGCGCGGGCCACAGGCTCCAAGAGGCCCGCAAGAGGTCCTAAGGAAGCCCGCAGAGGCTCCCAAAAGGCTCCCAAGAGGCTCCCAAGAGGCTCCCAAGAGGCCACAGAACTCCTCCTCCGAGGCCCCCGAGAGCCTTCCGAAGAGACCCCACGAAGCATCCCTCTGGCCCACGTCAGCGTCGCCGTCGTCGTCGCCGCTGCCGCCGGTGTCGTCGTCGTCGGCCCCCTTCCAGGTCGGCGGCACCGGGCCGTAAGGCCTTCGCAATACTGGAATTGGATCGGATCGAGCGGGCCAACGTCAACATCGAATCGGATCGATCGGATCGAAATCACTAGGCCCTGGGAGCAAGCAAGGGGGGCGGGGAGCTGGAGGAGGAGAGGGGGAGACGGAAGAGCCAGACCTCGCAGAGCTCGCTTCACTCGTCGACCTGACTGCCGCCGGGGACCTAGTAGAAATCCCCAGGGGCAGGCCGGGCAGGCGTCGTAGGAGTTGCCGCCGTTTGGCGACGACGACAACGGGGGATGGCTCCTCCACAGCCAGGGAGGGAGGTCTTCCCCCACCCGACAGGCTGCGGCTGGTAAACTAAAGCAGAAGCCCGCCCGCCGGTCCTGCGTGCCGCAGCCGCCGGACCCCAATCTGCCCACAGCCCCGATGGTCCTCGAGCCTCCCGCCTCGCTGGGCCCCGAACATCGCGTCGATGAAAGCATTCCGTCACTGACTCAGGCATGACAGGCGTCGCGACGTCACGCCGTCCACATGCATCTAGAGCATACGCAGACACCGGCACCAGGAGCAGACATAATGAGGATACACCAGGGGCGGGCAAGCATGAAAAGCAGGCAAGACTAACAGTCATCTAGAACAGACGCCATCGATATTATGTCAACAGCATTCACCAACAACACTCAAGTGACAGACGCCATGAGCAGCCACCAACGGCAACCATGGAGCTTCGTGCTCATGCCCAAACAAGAGCATTCACCGGTATCATGCATCAAAGACATCATGTTCGACCGTCCAAGAACGTACATCGAGCATGCACATCGAAGACTGGCATCAGTAGCGTGCAGCCAAGACCGGGCATCAATAACATACACCAAGGACTGATATCGAGAACGCACGTCAACAGTATGCTTCCGTTTCAGACACGAGTGGCATCCATCAAGGACACCAGAGAGGGGGGTCAAACACGCACGCGTGCAACACGGCAGATTTACATCGCAAACGCAAATGTTAGTCGACCACATACTCTTGAATAACACGCTTGGCTTTCAGCGACCGCGCGCTCTGCTTCGTTGGCAACTCATGGGAGCCTCCCCTACCATCTTGCCGGCTCTTGCAAATCGACGCTGATCGGCGCTGAATCGACGCCAGAACCACGCCGATCGGCGCTAGACCGACGCAAAGAGGCCGAACTCCTTTAAACACCTAGGAGGAAGACAATGTGTTGGGCTTCTCGCGCTTTCGCCTCCGATGAGCCTCTTGGGCCCTAGAGAGGCCCGAGATGGGCCCAAGACGACCCCGAAACGGCCCCAAGGGCGCCCAAGAGGCGCCCAAGAACGCCCCGAGATGGCTCCAAAAGGCCACCTTGAAGCTTCCGAGGGGCGGGGGACTAAATTGGTTACCCCCATTATTTGATCGATCTCCTCCAGGATGGCCTCAAGAGAGCCGAAAGGGGCGCCCAGCATTACTAGGGAGGCGCCTAGCATCACCAGGGCCCCCACGAGAGACCAAAGAGGCTCCAAGAGGCTCCTCCGAGGCATCAAAAACACTCCAAGTGGCCCCAAGGACCACGAAGACATTTCCTCCTCCTCCTCCTCCTCCTCCTCATCATCCTCCTCCTCCAGGGCAATATGATCTTATGTTGTTTTTCGGAACCCGCTCGGACAAGCTTTGGCAACGAATGACACATCCAAGGCCGCATGCAACCTCCTTCTCCCCCTCCTCCTCCTCCTCCGCTTCCGCTTTCTCCTCCTCCTCCTCCTCCTCCTCGTCCTCCGTTCACGCCCGGGGCAATGTGATAGGATGTGTTGCTAAACCCGTTCGGACAAGCATTGGCAGCATCGTGGTGCAGGAACCCCTCCCCTATGACGTAACGTGACAGGTCAACATTTGCCGAAGAGGACCCCAAGAGGACCCCCATTGAGCGACTCATGCAACAAATGTCCCCTCTCCTCCACGCGCCCTCGAAAAGGTATCCAAGGCGGCTGTCGCACTTCATGCTTCTACGCTGCCCTCATCAGGGCAACGACCTGGCGATCATGCCTGGATGGGCAGGTGGGGAACGGCGAAGCGTCAAGAATTCACGTAGTTTCCCCACTTGGCGTTCGAGAGCGGTGACTCGATGATTCGTTGCAATTTGTTGCTGCTGAACGTCTCCGAAACGAGCCGCCATCCTCTTGTTGAGTTGGCCACAAGCGGTCACGACGGTCTTGCCAGCCAAACACCCCCGCGACTTCAGCACAGGTGTCGTCGACGATGCCGCAAAGATGTTTGACAGCAGCTGTAGCGTCACCATCATCACTGGCACGAGCTTTCTCCCATGCTTCCCCGCCCGCTGAGCGGAACCCGATACGATCGGAAAGTGGGCGCGTCCTCGAGCTCCTCCGTGAGAGCGCCTAGTCTTGGCAGGACGGGGCCCCGAACTTGGAATAGATGTTTGTGCTTGACATATACCCAGTCGCCAACTGTCTGGCGGAACCGTTGTTTTTCATGCAACGCCCCTCCCTGTCGAACAACTCCCCCAAAATAAGCATCTCATCTACGACTGTGTAAACGTGGCGGGTACCCCTCTGAGCTATAGCGAATTCATATGTAAATTCGCACGCGCATCTCCCTGCTGGCATTATTTCTAACGATGAGGCCTTCCAGTGCACGCCGTGCGAATGGAATCGAGTGGCAATGTCGTTGGTCACGCAGCTGAGGCTCACCTGGTCGGCGGCGAGTAGAACGATGTTGTCACACCACACGGTGCGTGTCACGTAAAAATCACGGCTCCCAAAATCCAGTTTGAAGCCGAATCATTTGGCCCCCCATGCTCGGATATGAAACCCCAGCAAGTAATCCATCAATGTGTTCCGTCGGTCCGGGGTCTCAATGCCACCCTGCTTGCCTCCTTTGCTGTAGTCGAAAAGTGACTTGCTCCCAACCTCGGGCAACTGGATGGTCGCCCGCAGTCCCGTGAGCTCGCGGAGGTGCGCCGCAGTCATCCCAGAGCTTACTCCCGGACTCCTCATGGAGGTGCGTATGTGCTCGTGCTGCATGGAAGCGAATGTGAACTCTACATCCGTGTTGCGATTAGAAACCCCATGCCCAATTGAGTAGCCAAGTGAAGGAACTGTCTCGCCAAAACCGTCAAATGTTATGTTGTTGCATCCTGGGCGGAAGCCGTAAGAGTGAACGGCGGATGGACATAATTGTCGACGCATTGGGGTCTCGAACTCAACATGTTCCATTTTTGCAACGACGCTGACTTGCAAATCCAGCGTAGGTCCTTGAAGGTCCGGACGTCCGTGGTCTTCGGAATCCGTAAAAAATCGAGGAGTCTCCAATACGGCGATTCGCCGCCAGGTTGGAAACCGAGTCTTTCCTTGAACATTGTGTGTATGTGTTATATCGCCGCCCACAGCATGGTTTGTAAACTTCGGCCAGAATGCCACCAGCACCCTCGCCATTACAGTCTGACAAAGCGGCTCGAGCTTGCAGCACATCATACAAATCTAACTGCGGATCTCGTCATATACGACCATCAAGACGGTCAGCCCGGGCAGCAGAATCGAGCTCGACCGATCGAGCCATTTGTTTTGAAATGTCGTTTGCTGCGTTGCCAAAACGGTCACGTCCGAACTCCAATAAAGCTCGCAACCATTGCGTGTGATCTGTCGATATGTCACCATCGAGCTCAAAACGTACAGGTTGAAACGACTGCTGCGGAAGAGCTTTGGAAAGTCTGGAAAGTGTGTGTGCAAATACTTCCTTTGAGCACGCCGTCGTCGCAGCCGTCTGATCTCTCGCTTGATCTCTTTAACTGCTGGTCCACGCGCTTGTCCTCGAAACTGCGACCGAAGTGAAGACACGTTCTCTGCTAACGCCGTATCTTCATCATCTCGGGCAGTGCGCGACGAAGTGTACGGGGTCTGAACGGCCAGGTCAAGGACTCATTTCTCCAAGACTGCTAGCTCGAACTTGCACTCCAAAACTGCTCGCTGAAATTGGTCCCGGTCCGTAGGTTCCTTGGGTTTCCAACCTTTGAGAAAATGAGGCCTCGGAGGGAGCGCGAACATGATGCCAGGGAGCTTCACATGGGCTACAACAGGCCTGTGGTCTCATGGGTACCGCTTGTACATATCCCTGATCTTGGAATGAACCAGCGGGTATGCCGAACCTTCGATACCATCCGATACACGCGCATAATCAATTTGATAACGTGCTTTGGGCGCACGCATGTCCATAAATATTCGCGGCTGGCAGTGGCCGAATAACTGTTGAGAGCGCGCAAACTGTATTGGTGTAACAAAGATAAGATGCCTTGCTGCTGTATGTGAGTATGGCCCTGAAGGTGGAAGAAGAGATTGTCTGGTAACGCCGTCGAAATTCCGAGGTAGGGCAACTAGTGTTGGCATCGATCCCTGCCACTACTGGCAGATCTCGTCTCGTTTCAGGACAGGCGTGCATGTAGAATTCGTGCGTATCCGCTTGAATCTGATCCAGAAGAATATCAGGAGCAACGTCATAAAGAGGGGAATGGAGCACATGGGTCGAGAAAATGCACAGGTGGTCGAAGAAAAGGCCCGCCCAGTACCTCCCGAAACGGACGCTACGGATGTGGTTCCCGACGTTTGCGGGGACAAGAGAAGCGCAGTCCTCCCCGGCGTAACCTTTATCGAAGTCAGACTGCGTAGAAGATGAAACTATTTTTGCAACCGCCGATTGCCTTCCCAGCTGGCCATCTGGGAACTTCCTGAAGACACAAAAGCGCATGGCCTAGACCCAATCCTTGTAGATTGCGCCCAATCGCCTTCCCTGCCCGTATCCCCTGCTTCCAGAGGTTCCAAGAAATCACTGTGAAGGTATGCTGCTCTGAACCTGAGCCCCCGGGGCACCCCTACCTCCTGCGCTTGAAGACTGCAAGAGCAGCGTCGGCCATCTCCGCCGACGGCTTACCAGGAAGATTCAAGCACTCACGGTCCCAAGTCACACGGGCGTCCTCCTCGACATGGGCGATGAAGACAGGCGCCTTGCCGTCCGAGGTCGCGGTCACGTTGCAGTCCGGCTTCCACATGATATTGGTGGTACAGGTGGCATCGATCTCGCTCGTCGCAAAGTCCGCCACCTTACCCAAGGTCGAGTTCACCTTCACCGCGGCTGGGTGAGGCTGCGCAAGGACCCATAATATCTGGCCCCGCCAATTGTTGGTCTCCTCCTTGAGGTGATCGTTCCATGTGTTGGCGATCTCCCAGAGATGGGTAGGTGTCATGGGGATGCGGATGCACAAATCCTTGGCCCTTCGCAGCTGGAACTCGCCGACGTGGACAGCCTTCAGCTTGGCTACGACGTTGGCGGCCTCGGGTCGGTCGACACCTTCGGTATATATCTCGCTTCTCCCGGCGCAGAACCCCTTCACTTCGATCCACTTCGGCACGAAGTCCTTCTGCGGACCCGTGTCCTCGAGGGTGCGGAGGCGGGCTTCAAAATTATCCTGTCGTGCCTTGACTTCCTGGACTTCCCCTGTTATTTGTGGTACTTCGCGCTTGACCTCATCTCGCAATACTTGGAGGGCCGCGTCGGTGTGATCATTGATGCTCGCCTGCATCTGGGTGGCCCATGCTGGTGCAGCCTCCGATCCCATGGTGCGAAGTATGAGAGGTGTAGTAAGAGGAAGGGGTAGATCTGGAGAATGTCGAGAATCTCTAAGATTGGGGGAGATCTCATCCATGCCTCTTTTCCTCTCTTCCCCTCCTCCTCCTCCTCCTCGCTCATTCCTTCTCCGTCTTCCGTCCCCCAGAGACACGGGGGAGAGAGAGAGAGAGAGAGAAAGAGAGAGAAAGAGAGAGAGAGAGAGAAAGAGAAATACTGCTGAATTCAAACCCCACACAAAGCCTCATGTAATTATACGCAATCCGTTTGGGGTCGAACACCAGCTCCTCGCGGGTCTGGTAGGCCGTTCTGAAGCTAACGAGTATGTCGAGGGTCCAGAACATCGTCACGGCCTGGCGTGTGAAACAGCATACCACAGCGAAAATAGACAGCTGACGCGAGAGACAGGGGGAGGGAGAAATGATACATGATACATTAATCTAATGTAGAAACAAGAAAACGAAAACAAGAAAAGAAAGGCAGACCCACACACAGAGACTGATGGACAACGAGAAAAACGATGGGGGCAGGAGCGATGGGGAGCCGAAGGGCACTGGGGGCGAGGGGATTGAGTGGTGTGGGGCCGGGTGGGAATGAGCGGGCCCGGGCAGGACGCGAAGGGTGTGTGTGTGTGTCTGTGTGTGAGTGTGCGTGTGGGATTTTTGTTCGTACAAGCCGGCTTACAGACCGAGTGGTGTGTTGACAAGCTGGAAAAAGAATGCAGACAGCAGCTGGCCGACAAGCTGAAACGGCCGAATGGCACGACAGTCGAAAACGGGCACATAAAAGGGCCGACGAACAAACACACCGAGGATCATGGACCGGCGGGACGACAGGCGAACAAGACAACAGAGGGACGGGCACACGGACGAACAGAGTCACCGGCAGGCTAGATGCTATTAGGGGAACGAAGGATGACAGAAACATAAAAACTCTGAGGTCCGCGCGGATTTCTCGGATCTGCGCTGGACCCCCCTGGCGGCGCCTCTGGCGCGCTCCGCGCGCCAGAGAGAGGGGGTCCAGCGCCGATCCGAGAAGTCCGCGCGGACCTCCGAGTTATTTATGTTTATGTCATTCTTCGTTCCCCTAATATATAAGATGGTTGACTACACAGACCCCGATCAGCATGCTCTCGCACAATAGCGCATCAGCCGTAGGGCACCACACGTGCAGCACCAATGGTGGCCACCAGAGCTCGCAGCAGACCGGCCAGCATGCTCGGCGCACCAACCTGGAGGGCGTCGGGGCGGCCAAAGGGAGCCCCGAAACCTCAGTGCAAGAAGCTCTCTGGGAACATAGATGAACGGGGAGGAGCAGGAGGAGTTGGAGGAGGACAAGAACAAGGACATCTGCATAAGGGGGTCAACGTCAACACCTACAAAGGAGCTGTGCCTGCGACTAGCCAAATCCCCTGCGATTAGATTGTGCCGCAGACCCAGACTTCTCATGGGGGCGAGTCGGAGGAGGAGGAGGAGGAGGAGGAGGAGGAAGAGCAGGATCGGGGAGGCGTCCGTAGCCATCTGGCTCAAGCCCTTGGCTCAAGGCCATTTCCCCTCCAAGGAGTGGGGTCAGGGCTCGAGGTGGCGCAGCGCCCGATTGTTGCTCACACATATCTGCTGCCCGCAGGTGTGAGCGAAGCACTCAGAACCTCCCTAGCCGCTATGGGAGGTCGAGGTGCTGGCGGCAAGGACAAGAACAAGGCCTCGAAGAGTGGAAAGGGCAAGGGCAAGGACAAACCCTCCACCGTGACGTCTGTGTCGCACGCGCCTGCGTCTTTTTCCTGGACATGTGCAGGATGCAGCGCCCAGGTGAGTCTTCAGCACCAATGGTGCTGGCGCTGTGGGGCCCATTGGCAAGCGGAGCCATCTTTGAGCCCAACGAGTGACCAGCACCAGGGCAGCCGCAAGAAGAACAGAGAAGAGGCCACCTCCGCTGCGAAGAGCCAGCCCCAGATCCTCAAGCTCCAGAGCACCCTAGACAGGCTGAAGAGTCTGCAGTCCAAGCAGGAAGGAGCAACGCTCGAGCATACGGAGGAGGCCATGGCATCTATCAACAATATATTGGGCAAGTTGCGGGCTGACCGCGACAGTGGCAAAAGTGAGTCCCAGCTGCAGCAGGTTATGTTCACAACGCTGAACAAGGCGCAGAAGCAGTTGGAGGCCCAAGAGGAGTATATCAACCAGCAGACCCAGGCATTGGAGGGCCTGGAGATCAAACGTGCATTGATGTTGGCAGATCTGGAACCGGCCAAGCAGTTGCACACGGACTTAGAGCAGAAGGTGGCGGCCCTGAAGTTCCCCGCACCTCAGGCCGACCCATACTTTCCTCCTCCAGGCATTCCCGTACCGACACCGATGCCAGCGGGGAAAGGCATGGCAGTGAGTGCGATCTCGTAGTTTGGACCTGGAGGGGCGAACATGGATGCTCAAGCGCTTTTTGAATAGTCTGAACTTTCTCGGCAGCAATTTGCACCCCAGTCTGATGCAGCAGCTGTGGACCCCCATGCAGGAGCTTGCGCAGCAGATCCGCTTGCAGGGTGGTTTGGATTCGTCGGGGGATGCGGCTTCGACGGCGACGAATGCATCTGGAGTTCGCGAGGAGCTCGAACACGCACAAGCTGAACTACGAGGTGCAGAAGTGGCGGGCGCGCTCGTGGCTGAGGCTGAACAGGCAGCTCGTCCGGCAGCGGATGCGCGTAAAGAGCAGGATGCAGAGATGCTACAGCAGCCTCTAGCGGGAAGGCGACCTGCTGATGCAGTTGGGGGCGCAGCAGAGAAACGAGCGAGGGCTGAGGGTGAGGCTGCTGAAGAGGGCGCTGCGGCTGCGGAGGCAGCGGCGTCTGGACAGCGGCTTTTGCACTCAGCAGGTGGCATGTGCCACCGAGGGGCTGCTGATTCTCACCGTCAATGCTAACAACTGGACGTTGACGGCCGCCTACATCAAGTGTTGTGAGGCACACATAGTACTCGTTCAAGAACACAAATACATGGTCAACGATTGCTGGAGGCAAACGGATCTACGAGGAAGCTGGGCTGGAAATCATTATGGTCGCAATGCGAGATCGCGGGCAAGGGCGACTCATCAGCAGGTGCAGCCATCCTAGTTCGATCTCATCTGGGCGCTTGGCAAGACCCCAGCAGAAGTCACGATTTAGTTCAGTATCGATTGATTCGCGGGTATGCTCGGTCAAAGCCTTTGGGAATTATCTCTCTCTACTGCGGCTACTTCCACGACAATGTGGGGCTGGCCCCCTAAGACTGTGCTCATGGGGCAAATCCGTGGCAGAGATGTGCTTCGCCAAGGGCTACCTTTTGTGTGCGCAGCTGGTTTCGATATGGAACCTCATGTATTCCGAGAAGGACTGGCACCACACAAGTGGAATGGACAATGCATTATATCAAGTCCGATGGCCACGTGCATGAGCTCTGACGCTGGGAAATGCTACGACTACTTCATTTTGGGCAAACAACTACTCCCGACTGTCAAGCCGGCTCGTGTGGACCTGGAGTTAGGCATCTTTCCGCACAGGCCGATCTACCTTCGGCTCACCGCCAAAGCGGACGGCATACGTGTGCAACGGCTGCGCAGCTTTGCGCGGCTCCCAGTGGACTGTCCCATTGGATGCAGACCGCGCTCGCCCGAGCATGGGGGCTTAGATGCGAAGCCCAGCACTCTCTTGCAACCTCTGGAAGTCGCAGGTGGATTCAGGCCCCCCATCGGCAGCGAGGCGAGCACCCTGCAGAGCGGCCTCGACGAGGCCTACGCGGGGTGGTGTTCTACGGCTTGGAAGGAGCTGGAAGGAGTCTACCAAGCGAGTCCCCCTCTGCTCCAAGGAGGCAAACCTCATGAGCTGTGCGAGGTCCCACTGTGTGAGCTCGCATGCACTAAGGGGTCCCCAGCGAGAAGCCCGTATAGAACGTTCCACTGGTTGGGTAGACGTTGCAATGAGATCAGAAGTTTGTTAGCTTCTGTAAGATATATGACAGATCCTGGTTGCTATTGGAAACCCCTGAAGGCCGCGCACCGATCGACGGAGTCGGGGGGCACCTTTCGCTTTCATCATCCTGGAGGCCTGGAGCTCTGGATGGGAACCCTCCGCGCCGCTCTGGGACCGCTCTGGGAGTCCATCTTCATCCAGTTTGTCCATGCGATTGCAGATAGTTTTTGGGCTCCCCAGCAGCTTGTGGATTTTAAGGCCGCTCTATCCCTGCCGAAGGAGAAGGCGGAGAATGCCCAGAAGTGGGCTGACTGGTGCACGGAGGCGCTGTCTGGAGGGGCGAAGTGGGCTCGCGCCTGCACCGAGGTGGCTGAGGATCGGAAGCAGGATCTCTTACCCACTGACGATGGCTCCTCCCTCGCCTCATCGCTTACTAGACAAGTGGAGGAGGAGGCGTTGAAATGGGGCAATGCTTGGGGGGGGGGGGGGCAAAGGAGCAGAAGGGGTTGGTCTGGCCTGAAGGCATGATAATCCCATCACCTCCCACCCCTGAAGAGACCCCGACATGTAAGCAGAAGTTTCAAGCGATCTACCATAGCAGCAGATGGTTTTCACCCTCGGCACTATCACGAATTGCGCGAGGGCGCGCTCTTAGTTTTCAGCCAGGTCATGGGCCTGATGACGGTGCTCGGCTCATCCCCGTCCTGGATGCGAAAATTGATTATAGCCCAATTTCAGAAGCCTGTATCTGGAAGACGCCCGATTGGATTTTATCAGAGTTTGGTCAGAATGATTTCCAGGTGGCATTCCAGGGCGCGCAAGGAATGGGGACATCGCGTCCGGGATGTATGGGTATTTTCGACGAGGGCGGGCCGCTCGCCTACGGACGCAGTTTGGAGGCAGCAGGCCCGAGGAGATTTGGCAGTAAGTGAAGAGCAACATGTACTATCTCTGTTAGTTGATCTAACCCAACGCTACGAACATGTTCAACACCCGCAGTCAGTGCAAGCGGCAATAGACTGGCAATGTCCTCCGTTTGCTCTTCGCTTCTCTCTGCATGCGCACGGGTGGGAGCGCGTGCTCAACATGGGCGGTGCCATGTCTAAGTTTATTCAACCGCATCAGGGTATAGTAGCAGGCAGCAGCACGGCGACTTTCGATATTCAAGTATATTGTATTCCAACAATCAATAAGTATCTTGAGAAAGGTTTCCTCCCGAGTCTGGCAGTCCACGTGGGCGACTTTGCGTTGAATTCGAGATGCGACACCATCAGGTCATGTATCAACAACATGGCGCTGGCGCTCGCGTTCCTGATAGATCATAGTTCGCAGCTTTTTCAATCTCACTTTCTCACTGAAGAAATTTTGCGTCACGGGCTCCAGAGAGCAGCTGGTGAAGGCTGCAAAAGAGAACCTTGTGCAGTACGCGGGCGAATACGACATCTCGGTTACAAATCTAGGTGTAGACTATAGCTCAGGAAAGCACAAGAAGCGGACGCATGTCCAGAAAAAGCGTCGCGAACGGTGGAACAAGCAAAAAGCTAGACTGAGCAAGATTAAGAGCTTCAAAAACCCAAGAAGGAGTCGAGCCAAGGTCTGGTTTTGCGGGGTGAAACCAGCCACTACCTACGGGGAGGAGGTGGCGGGATGGAACCCTGTCGAAATCCGTCGCCTCCGCTCGCAAGCCGCAGGCTTTCTTGGGCTAACTAGTTGCGGACCTGATTTGAATCTGGCCGTTTTCACTGGCACTGGAACCGAGTAAGGATCCATTACGACATGCAGGAGCAACCCTCAGACGTTTCGCCAAGGAGTATTGGTTGGCCTCTGATGAACAACACCGCCCTGGGGATTGTTTATCGATTGGGGAGCTGTCAAAAATCACGAATGCGACGCAGCTCTACCAAGATCGTCGACCGCGGGGATCCTGGGATGTATTGTCTTGGGGGCCAGTGGGCGATGTGCTGCTCTGGTTGGAAAAAAGCTTCCTGGACCATCAGAGGCCCTGGCATTTTACTGTGAGAAGTGGAGCTCCATGTATACTGACGGCCACACCGTATCGTCGAGTAGCTAGTTATTTCGCCAAGGACCTGGGCAAGGAGTTCGTGGCATCCAGTATGCGAAGGCATTTAGAATCTAGTGAACACGAGCGCGCTGGTGAAATTCTCTCCAGGGGCCTCTGGACCGATCCTCCAAAGGGCCATTTGGAACGGCAGAAGATCTAAGAATATCAAGCGCATCATCAAACACCTGTTCACTAGAAGCTACATTACGGCCAGCCGTCTTCATAGGTGGCGGTACCAGGTGGACCCTCTTTGTCCTTTCTGCAGGCAGGAGGCAGGCGGCTCCATAGACAGTGTATGGCACAGAGTTTTCGAGTGCCCGTATTTCAGCGACAAGCGAGAAGAGTTCATGCCCATGGAGTGGGCTCAAGCAAGATTAGCAGCTGGAGAGAACGACGTTTTCTTCAACAATCTCTGGCTTCCGATCCCTGATGAAATTCCTGAGCCGCTTTGGGATGGAGAAGTCAAATATGCGGGCCCAGATGGGCCGATTGCGGAGTTCAAGTTTCAGATTTCTGGTTTCATCTACCATGATGGATCGTGTTTCGGAGGCAAGTATGAGTTGGTAGCTCGAGGAGGATGGGCAGTGATTGCTGGTGACGAGGCACGTAACTTCCTGAAAACTGTGTACGGTAATAGTCCAAGCTTTTTACCCGAGTCGGCAGTGTTTGCAGAAGCCTACGGTCTCCTCCAGTGCCTCAGACACCTTGATGGCGTACCCGATGATGATGATGATGATGATGATGATGATGATGATGATGATGATGATGATGATGATGATGATGATGATGATGATGAAGATGACCCCGTTTGCTTCACCATTCACATCGACTGTTGTCGGGTGGGAAGGACCCGCTGCAAGCCACCTCGGGTCAAAGCCCGCTGGCAGAAATTTGGCGTGCGCTGTATTCTAACAACTTTCTGTGCTGGCGGCTGTTCAAAGTGAAGAGCCGTGCCACGGATGAGAACCTCACTAGAAAGGCTTTGAGGCATCGAAAAAGGAATGACCGTGCTGATGAGTACGCTAAAGACGGCGCCAAGATACATCCCAGAGTTGTTGAAAATATGCGTCGCTACGAAATGTTTCTGAATGGTTGGAATAAGGTGGCCTTAGGTGTAGCAAATATTCAGGTCGATATCCCGGGAGCCCAAGAGCTGTTCGGGAAGCTAAATAGAAACGTCTCTGAAGTATTAGAGCCGAGGCCACTTAGCAGCCGCGCTCACCGAGTGCTCTGGAATGGGAATCGTTGGCGATGTGTCAGATGTGCTAAGTGTTTTACTAACAAATCGGCCCCTGGAAAGTGTGCGGCCCTGACCCCGTCCCTGATGAAGCTCAGGGGCATCCAGGTGACCCCTCCCCATAGGCTATATGTGTGCAGAGTTTTGGAAACTGATCTTCCCATCGTGTCTTGCATGACGTGCGGGGCCTACACTTCGGGTCAGGCTCGTGCGTTAGGGTCCCCGTGCCAGAAGGTTTATAAGCAGCAGAGGAGTCAGCTGCTGAGCGGTAAGCTCCCGTGGCCGAAAGGCCAACATGTCTCCAAACCGTGGCCCATGACCCACCCTGAATCCGAGGGGGTTGAATGGTGGACCAGGCTGCAGCACTTATGAAGTAATTATCTCTTGTTGCGTGCCCGCCCCACCGTGGGCGGGCGGCGGACTTTTTGGCCACTGCCTACGGGCGGTGGCGGGGGGGGCAGCCAGGCACCTGGGCCTCAGCCCTGCCCCTGCACGGCGGTCCTGGCCTTCGGGCTCCGTCCTGCAGGTGCGGGGCTGAGGTGGTCGGTGGTGTTTGGGGGCCTTCTTTCGCAGCCCCTTCGATCATCGATTGGTGGGAGCCAAGAGAGAGCCACTGGAAATCGGGGAGGCCGGGGGCGACGACGACGACATGAACGAGGAGGAGAGGAGAAAGGGAAGGACCGATCGGGCACATCGTGCACCGTGCCAACGGCACGCTCAGGAAGGTCGGTGTGCCTGCTGGCTATCTGGCAGGGTCTGTCTGTGCACACAGTTGTTCGGGTGCGGCCCCCACTGCGCGGGACGAGGGCCAGCGGGTTGCCCAAGGAGCCCCCCCCATGCCAAGCCGATGTAGCCCAAAGCACCCCCAGATGCCCCAACGCGTCCCCAATAGGCTCGAGGCGGCCATGGAGCCAGTCAACAAGCCCCCGAGAGAGCATGGGAAAGGGAAAGGGGCCATCATAGCGCTGGCGAGAAAGTCGTGCTCGTTGGTTTGGATGTCCCAGCCAATCACGATAGGGATCAAAATGAAGTCCCATGCCATGCAGACGATCGCGAACCCGTCGTACACCATCTTCTTGGTCGAGTGTGGATTTATGATGGACCACCTGGCGGCGAGCGCGCAGAGGAAGAAGGGAAGGAAGTCAGGAGAAGGAAAGAGGGGAGGGCGAATATGAGGGAACAGTCAAAGGGTGGACGAGCAGGAGGAAGAATGATGGAGCAATCTTGCTCCAGCTCAATGCTGGAGGAAGAATGATGAAAGCTCAATCTTGACGAGCAGGAGGAAGAATGATGACGAGCTCAATTGCTCCAGCTCAGTCTTGACGAGCAGGACGAACGATGGAGCAATCTTGCTCCAGCTCAGTGCTGCCTCCAACTAGAACGGCTTCCCGCTGCGCCCCGCTGCACGGCCTGCGCCACAAGCCACCTCCGCATGCTCCTCAAAAGTGGGCAAGAGAAGGCGGGGAGGTGGAAGAGGATCTTAAAGATGGAAGGGAACGTGTGTGGGTGGGGGGGGGGGGGGCGTAACTCGCGTCGCGTAGAGGGAGGGGGGGGGTAACTAGCCAATGATGGGGTCGAGGACGGAGAGGGAGGGGGCATAGAGAGAGCACGGGGATGTGGATGGGGACGGAGGGGAAGGGCAAGGGGGGAAGCGACGAGAGAGAGAGAGAGAGAAAGAGGGCCAAAGGAACATGACGTGCAACGCGTGCTGCGCGCCACTGCCAGCCCTCCTCCTCCTCCTCCTCCTCCTCCTCCTCCTCCTCCTGCTCCTTCCCCCTCTCCTCCTCAGGGCGCCGCAACTGCCTTCCAGCCAACACCGAGGGTTCCAGCGGCACCGCCCCTGAAGCTGCACCACGCCGTCGGAGCGGGAACAACTGGGGGGATGAGGGGAGCCAGGAAGTGCGAGGAGAGAGGGATTGCACTCAATGTCCCCCCCCCAAAGGAGGAGGAGGAGGAGGAGGAGGAGGCGGAGGAGGAGGAGGACGGGGGGGAGGGGGACGAGGAATGGGAGGAGGAGCAGCAGGAGGAGTAGGAGGAGGAGGAGAAGGATGAGGGGGAGGAGGAGGAGAGGGAGGAGGAGGCGGAGGAGGTGGAGGCGGAGGAGGAAGAAGAAGAGGACAAGTTCCCCCCCCTTCCAAGGCCAATCCAATGATCTCTGCGCTTTTTGGAAGAAGCGACTTTTCGAGCTGACCCCGTGGCATTTTGTCGGCATGGGCCGGCACTGTTTGGAAGCGCTGCGCTGATGCTCGCGCGCGTGACCAGATCAGTCTCTCGCGGGTGGGGCCAGTAGCCGAATTTGTGACGACTATTTTGCCGACCAACGGGATTAGAATACGAACACCTCATGGAGGCACATGTCTCCATCATGGACGAAGTGTGGTTTTTAAGCAAATGCTCGACGAGTATGAAATCTAGGCTGTCAACGTCATTCAGATTCCCCCAAACGATGCAAGTGCTTTCTCGAATGTTCCTGCGAGTTACAAACCGAGACTACTGGCGGGAACTCGGATTTCCACCATGGCGATTTCATTTCTTACTTCTAAGCGAGCGGAGACTGGTGTATCATATTTTCCGCCATTGGGGGGGCGCCTGTTTTAGGGCGGCGGGGAAGCGCATCTGCATGCCCCAACGGCTGCACACGGGGAATCTAAACCGACCGACCACCCACGGGCAGGCATCCCTCGTGGCGGATCAAATCATGCTATATCGCTGCCAACAGGGCGTTGGATAAGGAACTATTGGATGAGGACTCCGAGGTGTGGAATCCGATGGAACCCCAACTGAAGCTTGGCCATGGATATCAACGCCACTCTCACCGGGTAAGGAACCGCCGAGAGTCTGCAGCCTCAGGGGCATATTCTTCAACGAACGCGCCCACCGCATGCGTCCGCTGAGAGCCCCCCCGTACCAGTCGGTTCAAATGCGGACGCATTATTCAACCAAACATCGGGAGACCAACAACGCAAGCGGCACCATGCTGAGACATACACACACACACACTCTCTCTCTCTCTCTCTTTCGCTCCCTTTCGTCTGGAACCATGCCCAGTGATAGTGCAATTGTTCTTGCATGCGAAGTGGGCTTAGCAAGCGTATCCTGCACCGTGAATGTTCCCAGTCTTCTTTTACCGCTGCCCCTTGAAAGCCAGCTTCTCCCTGAAAGGGATAACTGGCTCATTTTTGTTTCGTCGCGCCGGCACCGC
>CAUYUJ010001288.1:62500-67500 GCA_963575745.1 Prorocentrum cordatum
GAAACCGCGGAGCGCCGAGGCTTTCTTCTCGAGCTGCGCCAGCAGGTCAGGCGAGAGGCGAGAGAAGTCTGACGCTTGCTTGGCGTATTCGTCGGCCTGATCGTTGCCAGCCTTGTGGAAAGCAAGGACGGCTCCAGACTGGACATGGGCGTGGGTGGCATGGCCTTTGACCTTAACCAGGCAACCCAGACAACTGATCCCTCCCCAGTAAGAGATCTTGTGCCAAACATTGCGCCAGAGCTCAGCCCAATGCGACTTAGAGCTGCAACATTTGACAGGTCCGCGCTCTAACACACCGTCGACAACATAACTGGGGTCACTCTAAAACACGGTACCTGGCAGAGACACACACAGGGCCTGATGGAGGGCCATCAGCTCGAGCGCGTCGACATCTGCGGCGGGATGCTCGAAAGAGCCAGCATACACGGCAACGGCCCAATGACTGTGTTCGGAAACCTGGACGCACGCCCAACCCAGGCCCTGCTGGACCTGAAGGTGGAGATCCCTCAAACTGACTGCCACCTAGGAAACCGTGACCCTGCAAGAATCCTTCGCCCAAGAGCCAGAGACCTGGGGGGCGAGGCGCAGGGGGGAAGAGCAGCAAGCGGCACCAGCAGCCTCTCGGCGAGGAGCAGAGGGAGCGGCTCGATAGCAGCGGCAGCGAGGCGACCGAGGCAGGGGGGAGGAGTCTCGTCGAACACCTCCTCAGCGTAGCAACGCGATAAATGCCTGGGCGCCAGGGTGCCAGGAGCCGAGAGACACGCTTGGCACAAGAACTCGAGGGACAAGTTACACTCGTGCTGACGCTGCTGCGGCCACTAGCCGCCGACATCGGATGACAACACTGGCTCGGCGCCAGGAAGAGCGAGGACCGAAGTTTCTCTGTGCACCCTGGGCCGGCTCCTGAATCGAGGATGGAGGCGGGCTAAGACGAAGCTGGGACGAGGATAAATTCGGAGGAGGATGAATCGAGAATCTCTGAGATCTGGCGGCTCTGGAGGATGTCGCGGGCGCCCTGGCCTTCTCAGAGCCTTGCGGAAGAACGCTCTGAGAACGTTCTGGAACGCTCCTGGACCGGATTTGTCCTCGTTCTAGCCCCATCTGGTGGACGGAAGATGCGGGGTAGACGATGGAGGGTCGAGGTGGACGCTTTGATCTGTTTGGATCTCCAGAGGCCTCCTGAGCCTTCTCCACTGGGAACCTCCCCCCGAGCTCCTCCGAAGCCTTCGAGGTCCAAGGACATCATTTCGCAACCCTGCCCGGAGAGCACAACAGAACTTTCCTCAGAAGCGTCGACAGAAACAGGACCCTCGGTCCTCCTCCTCCTCCACCACATCCTCCTCTTCCTCCTCCTCCTCCTTCTCCTCCTCCTCCTCCTTCTCCCAAAGTGGGTTCGAGTAGATGGGGTCGGAGGATCGCGCCACATCGCCGATGCATCGCCAATGCATCGGCGATGTATCGGCAGCGTCGGCGATGCATCGGCGTCAATGGCTTGGAGAAAATCGGGCTCCGCATCGTACCGCATCGCCGATGCATCGGCCATGCGGCGCGATCCTCCGACCCCTATCTACTCGGACCCACTCTGGGAGGCCTGGACTCCTCCTCCTCCCCCTCCTCCTCCTCCTCCTCCTCCTCCTCCTCTCCTCCTCCCCTCCTCCTCCTCCTCCTCCTCCTCCTCCTCTCCCCCTCCCCCTCCTCCTCCTCCTCCTCCTTCTCCTCCTCCTCTCCTCCTCCTCCTCCTCCTCCTCCTCCTCCGCTCCTCCTCCTCCTCCTCCTCCCACCTCCTCCTCCTCTCCCTCCCTCCCCCCCCTCCCTCCTCCCTCCCTCCCTCCTCCTCCTCCTCCGTCGCCTTCCCAGCAAGGGGGAGGCTGCCAGTTGGGCTCCGTGCCCCCCTCGGGGGCGAGGGGCGGGCGCTTCCATTTGGCCCGCGGGCGCGGTTGCATCCCGGCCGCCATCCCAGGCGAGCGGCCCAGGAGCCGCTCCCCCGCCTGGCATCGGCGGGCGCGCCGTTCGAGAGCCGCCGCGCGCCGCGAGCTCGAGCTCGACGCTCGACGCGGCGGTTGCTGCGGAGGCACCACGGCGAGCACTTGGCAGTCAGGCGCGCCATGGGTGCGGACGCTGCAGGCGCGGGCGAACCACCCGAGGCCCCAGCGCCCTGGCGCCAATGCGAGGCTTCAGGAGCACCATGGGCGCGCAAAGCAACCACAGCTTGTGGCCTCAAGCACGACTTCGCGACGAGGTGGACCTGCTTCGTGCCGCAAAGACAAAGGCGGTCGTCGCTGCAGCAACAGGCCTCCATCGCGTGATGCTCGCGATCGCAGTGCTCGTGCTGACCGTGACGGTGCTGGCGACAGGGGGTCTGCAACCACCGCAACCAGCGTCGCCGAAGTGGTGCTCTGCAGGCGCGCGGTGCAATCCCGCCTACGCTGCGACGACAACCACGAGCTCATGCGCATGGCCTCGAGGAGCTCAACAGTGCAAAGCACAAGGAGCGTGAGCCTAAGGCTCCAGAGGACATCCTGCGCTGCTCGACCGACAGACTGGCCTCCAGACAGATCGAGCAGGAGAAGATGGCCCAGCAGGTGGGCGATCTGGAGCAGCATTGGTGGAGGCCACATCCAAGCTCGAAAACGTTGGCAAGGAGATCGCGACGCTCAACGCGGAGGCGGCCAGGGAGAAGGCGGCCATGGCGCAAGCTGCTCCAAACGCCGTCACCGCCCAAAGCCTGCAGTCCTTGGCAGCACCCGCGCGGGGGCTGCAGCACAGCATCCCAACGCTCAGCAGCCGGCGCAAGGAGGCCAGTCGAGGGACGTCTTCGGAGGCCAGCTGCTCGAGGCCCTGGTGGCCACCATGCAGCACCCTGGACCCACGTTTGGAAAAGGCTACGGCAGTAGCCAAAGGCATTGGCCAAGGCGACGGACACCGTTCGACAGCAAGCATCCCGAACACACTCAGCACACGTATCCGCACAACCAGCTGGCCTCCCTGGAGGAGCGGGGGTCCCAGCGCCAGGCGCTCCAGGAGACGGGCCAAAACCAACGGAAACGAACTCCCCACTGGCGTGTGGGCACTTTGGCCAGTAGGAGAAGGGCTCCGAGAAGGGGCTCGCAGGCACACGATGGGCGTGATTCCCTTCAATGGGTTTCGCTGGGGTACGCTGCAGCAGATCTTGTTTGAAGGTGTAGGGGACGCTCAGATTGTGTGCGCACGAAAGCTTCAACTGGATGGTGAAGCAATGGATCGCGCACAAAAGCGGGCTGCGCGTCATGGCTGGCAACTGCTCATATCCACCTGTCGCAGATTGCGATCAAAGGTGGCATCGGCTGTCGTCGAAGTTTTCGTGAAGGCGCACATCTCCGTCACCCTGCTCGCTGGCTGCAAAACTGCAAGGTGATGGGCAGTTCGACATATCGCTATTCAGGTTGATGGCCAGTCATGTCCCTACTGGACATATCTGGGGGCTTTATCATTGGCTTGGTGTGCATGAAATCGGTCGGCTCAAACGACTACCTGCGCATGAATTACGACAGACTCACGAGGCTGGCCGCCAGCATGCACCACTTCGCGGTACCTGTCATTTTCGGTGGAGACCGAAACGCGCCGCCAGAAGACCTGAACACGATCGGCATCACGGATATCACGACGGCTGCCGTCGTCCGTCCAAGGCGCTGCGAGGGGACAGGCAGAAGTGCGAAGGGGCGCTACAGCATGATCGACTACTGGATGGTCTCGGAAGACGCGATGACGACGACGACGACGACGGCGGCGGCGGCGACGACGCCGGCGACGATGCCACGCCCCAGGATACGAGCGAGAGCGAGGTCGCGCGGAACAGGTGCGAGAGCTTATTCAGGGTGTCCAACGATAATACTTGTTTAGGTCGTCAAGGCATGCGAGCGGCCTCGCATCCTCGAGTCATGGGCGCCACGCCCGCACCACCCTGTTCGCTTCGACCTGTCGGCACGGCCGCGGCGTTACGTGCAGGTCACGTGGAAGGCGCCCAATACGTACCCCAGGCCCCATCCTGCCACAATGGGATGCCACCCGCTGCAAGCCCACCTGTTGACCTAGGATGCCTGAGTCGTGTTCAAGATTATGCTCAACTCGGTCAACCAGCTGACAAACAGGAGGGGCAAGACAGGATGGCAAGGGGGTAGTTCGCTGGGTCGGCATAATCTCTTAGCGTACCTTTCGGGACATGTTCATAAAATTGCTTGGAGCCCCATTTTAGATTCAAAGCATGTATCTTGCTGGCCCCCGCCCACTCAGATCTGACGGATGCCCTCCAAACAGAACCAATAAGGGACCGCTTCTGGTGGCAGAAAACTACCTCGCCATCCCGCATTCAGCCTCGCACTCCCGCGCACGAAAATTCTGAACCGCACCAAGTAGACGAGGAAAGCTGTTCAAAGTGGCCAATCGGCCTCCGAAGGTCACCTTCGCATGGCTCCTGCATAATCAAGACACCCAGAGACTGTACTCTGGTAGGCCCATTGCTGACCACACTCATGGCATGAATCAGCAGAGCTTCGCAGTGCAAGGCTCGGTCGTGCAAATAAGCAAAATGACTGGGATGGAACCCGTATGGACGACAGGTTGCAACTCGAAAACGACGGGAGCAATTGCGTACACTATGACCAGCTGACGCTAGCAACGGCACCCTGACTTGGAGCTCAAAAGGGCATCAGGGGCCTCAAGCTGGGCTTGTCCGGCCTCACTCCAGATAGCCTTCTGGGCCTCCGAACGAGCCTCGATACAGAGGGGAATGAGGACCCTAGAGGCCTGAGGAAGACTACGAGGGATCGCAGAGCACAGCTCAGGGTTCCCTTGGAGAAACCTGTGGGCATTCTTGGCCCCACCTTCCATAGCTTTGTCGGAGAAACTCTTCCAGCGTCTCGTGACATCTTCCTCCTTCTACTCCTACTCATCTCCCCCTCCTCTCCCTGCTACGCCTCCTCCTCCTCCTCCTCCTCCTCGTCATCACCATCACCATCACCATC
>CAUYUJ010001288.1:70000-85000 GCA_963575745.1 Prorocentrum cordatum
TCAGGACTGTCAGGGCGCAACCATTATATTGATTGGCGGCGTTGAAGTCCCAGGAATGGTGTTCTGGATCGATTCTGGATCGCCAAGACGTAACAGTCAGGTTGCTCGCGGCGCTGAAGACCTGAAAACAGTATTTTGGCACGCCTCTGGATTTTCACACGGCTGTCCCCCAACGCGCCACGTACCTCAGTGGAAATGAGCCCGTGCAGGGGTCTATGAAGACGGAGCTTGGAGGGAACGTGTCTTCCAACATCGTTGGCGACTCTTGGGCTTACACTGGTCCTCCTCCTCCTCCTCCTCCTCCTCCTCCTCCTCCTCCTCCTCCTCCTCCTCCTCCTCCTCATCATCATCATCATCATCATCATCATCATCATCATCATCATCATCATCATCATCATCCGCCTCCTCCCCCTCCTCCTCTTCCCAATCTCGTTGTCTTCATATTATGTTTCGTAGTATTATAAATCCGCCGATCCGGCGTGTGAGTTTAAGAAAGCTACAACCTGAGCTTCAGCTCTGCTGGGGGGGGGGCCGGGGTGGCGCTCTGCCGGGGTAATTAGGGGGGGAGGGGGGGGGATCATCGGTCCATGCTTTCTTTCCCCCCCCCCCCCCAGGAATCCCAAACCGCCCCAAGACGGGCCAAAAGGGGCCCAGGAGGCCACCAAGACGGTCCAGGAGGCGCCCGAAACGGCCCAAGAGCGCTCCTGGACGCCCAAAATGGCCTGAAGACGGCCCAAGAGGTCTCCAAGACGCCTCAAGGAGATCCCAAGAGGACCCCCAAGAGGGCCCCAAGAAGGTACAATAATAAAGTTGCTAATAGGTTTTTAAGCATTTTAACATTATCGCCTTTTCCATCTTAGAAGCGCCGAAGACGGTCCAAGAGGCCCCAAAGATCGCCCCAAGACAGCCCAAGAGGCCCCCAAGAGGAGCCAAGACGGTCCAAGAGGTCCCCAATAGTTATAGCCCTGGAGGCCCCCCAAGACGACCCCGAGAGGCCCCCAAGATGGCCTCAAGAGGGTGAACCCGAACGGACCCTTCTAGTCCTCCACCCCAAGATGACCCCAAGAGCCCCCAAGATGCCCGCGAGGCGCCCCCAAGGGGCCCCCAGAGGCCTCCAAGAGGTCCCCAAGAGGCCCCCAAGAGGACCTCGAGAGGCCCCCGGCCCAAGAGGCCCCAAGAGGCGCTCACTCGCGCGCTGCCAGGCCAGGAGGTGCACGGCCTGACTTGGTATTGCTCGGAAGCGAAAGCGATGAACGAATAACCTTCCACCCGTCGCCGTCACCAGTCGTCGGTCGTCGGCAGCCGTTCGCCGTCAGTCGTCGTCGTCGTCGTCGTCGTCGTCGTCGTCGTCGTCGTCGGTTCGTCGTCATTAACTCCTTCGTCGGTCGTCGTCGTAATTATCCCGGTCGTCGACCGTTGGTCGTCCGTTGTCGTCGTCATCGTCCATTTCAACAACAATAGCATCAGGAACCCCCCCGGATCGGCGGCACTGGCCGGAGGCCACTACAATAATATTTGTCTTACTATTCTCACAAGTACTATCATTATGATTATTATTCCTATTCGTATTATCATTATGATTATATGATTGTTCTTACTATTATTATTATCATTATTATTATTACTATTATTATTATCAGCAGTAGTATTATTATTATTCCTCCTCCTCCTCCTTTTCCTCTTCCCTCCCCCGCCTCCCCCTTCTTTCGTAGCCCCGGCACGTATTCAATTTTGAAGTGCGTGTCCAGTCGGGTAAGGCGCATCGCGGCCGATAGTCTCCAGCTGGGAAACGGCAAAGCATCCACGAGTCTGCAGGCGAAATGCCCCTGACCCAAGCCTCCCTCGGAAGGGTCGCGCCTCCCCCGGGAGGGTCGCGAGGCGCAATTACCTTCGCGCCCCCGGGCGCAGAGGGGGCGGGGAGGGGAAAGGGAGGAAGAGGGAGAGAGAAGGAACCCGTGGCACGACTAGTGGGCAGGGGCGGCCGGCCCCGAGAGAGCGAGGAAGGGAAAGGGCAGAAAGGGGACGGCGGGGACGGGAGGCGGTCGTCGTCGTTGGCCGTACTTGCCGTGGTCATCGTCGGCGCCTCCGGCGGTGGTGGTGCTGCCCGCTGCGCCGGTGCTGCCCCCCTGCGCCTCTGCTGTTGCTCGCGGTGGTCTTGGTGCTGCCCGCTGCCCCGGTGCTGCTACGCGCGGTGCGTGTCACCCTCGCGGTCCGGCGCCGCTGGTCCCAGGCGGGGCTGTCACCGTGGTGCTGCTCGTGGCAACGTCAGCGCGGCGCGAGCGCACTTGTGGAGCGGTCGCCGCCCACGGCCGCTAAGATTGTCTCTGCGAGGCCAGATCTTATACACCACCATCGCGCGCAACAACAAATCATCGCACACATTGGAAGTGTGATGCCAAACGGCGTTGCGACCCCGCAGCGAAACGGAGCGCGGCGCGGCGCGCGGTCGCTGCGGTGGGGGAGTTCTCGACGAAGAAACAACACTTCTTGGTGGTGGTGTATAAAAACATCGCTCCTCTTTGTAACCAAAAATATACACACCACCGCCGCGCGTGTTTTGATGAATTCTGTTTCGGCGCTTAAGGGAGAGAGAGAGAGAGAGAAAGAAAGAAAGAGAAAGGAAGAAAGAGAGAGAGAGAGAGGGGCAGCCCGGTTGCCGTTGGCGAGGGGAGTGGGGCTGTGTGCTCTCCACCAATGCAAAACTGCGCCAAATGGGATCGTAGATCTTTCCTGGTTTCGTGGTGGTGGTCGTGCACTGTGCTCGGAGCCTCGGCGCTTCCGAGATGCAGCCGCGTGCTCAGCTGCAGCCATCCGCAGCGGATGACCTCAGTTCGCTCCGCGGGGGCCACGTCATGGCTCCAGGAGCAGGCGCGCGCCGCGGCAGCGTCTCCTGGGCGCCCGCCCGTTTCGAAAACGAATGGGATGAGCTACCTTCCTTCCGGCAGGTACCGGACCAGCTTGGCGTCTTCCCCGCTGGTAGCGGCGAGCCCGTCCTTGCTCGAGCGTGCCTGTTGGCGCGGCGCGTTGCCGCTGCGTGCGCAAGTCAAGCTCGCATCCATGAAGACCGTCTGACCAGTCACCCCGTCGCGGGTGGCAACGTCGAGCTGGGTCTCTTCGAGGCGCTCAGCCAGTCTGCGGGCTCACTCTGTCCCGAGATTGTTCCTTCATGCTCGAATCAAGTGAACCATTGGTGGTAGCTAGCGCAGAAGCCCCGCGGGCCGATTTGCTTGTTATTGCAGCAAGGGCCAGACGGGCACTGCCGCGTCGGGCCTCCCCGCGCAGGGTCCCGTCGGCCTTGGCTGCGGGAAATGACTGCAATTTAACGGGCGTCTCGCCCTCCCAACCACTGCGCGGTTCCAAGAAGCCCGCCGCTCCGGGGCCACCGCAAGAGCGGACATCCCATCTGTCGTTTGCTCCCAGGGACGCAAACAACCGCTCGCGGTTCCTGCTGCGATTGTGATTCGCCCACGCAGCCGTTCCAGTTTATGGCTTCGAAGAACCCGGAGTCGGTCCTCGATCCTGACCGTGGCCTCTGTCGCAGATGGGCAACGATACTCGGACCGCTTCCAGGAAGGCTCGCCCAGACAGGTGCTCACGGTGTAAAGGGTAAGTGCCCAGATCCCCGGGTAGGCGGCGGCCGCCGTCTGCGCTGCTGAAGCCAGCCCAGGACATCGCTCAGGAAGGCCTCCACACTCTGCGCGCGGGTCGCACCGAGCCTGGTCAGCCAGTCCTCGTCCTCCGTCCTCGTAGCTGGCGCGGATCAGATGCGTGACGCAATCGTTGCTGTAGGTCTGGAGCAGCCTGAAGCATTCCTGGGCACCTAGTCCAGCGCTCCGCAAGGCCTGCAGCCAGGTGACCCAGCGCTCCGCTGCCCGCGCCGCATCGTCGCCGTCAGCCTGCCCGTGGACAGCAAGGCGCGCAAGCGGGTCGTCTGGCTCCACCCAAGGAGCGGTGTGGCCCCCAAACAACGCAGAATTGGCTTCCGCAGTGCCTGGGGCCGCGGCGGAAGCTGCATCAGCGGGTCCCGGATCCACGGCGCTGTCGTGCTCTCGTTGATGGCGAGCCCGGGTGAGCTCGTCCACGACAGTCCCCAGCGCGGCCTGCCCCAGCGGCGCGGGCACCACCGCCACCACCACCACGTCATCCAAATAGGAGAACACCTGGGCGGGCGGGGCTGCGGCCCGCAGTCGGGTGTCGATGATAATCAGCGCCCAAGCGAACCCCAAGGCGAAGTATTGCACGCCGGCGAGAGCGGGCAGCCCTGGTCAACCTTGTTCGTGGCCCGCACCCCCTTGGCAGACCCGCCTGCGCCCCGCAAGAGGTGCGTGGCTCTCGCGCCCAGCCACGCAACCACCGGTTGGTACAATTCGGGGGGTCGAGCCGCCATTCCCTGGAGAACCGCACGGCCGGCATACTGTTGAACGCGCTGCTTGTGTCAAATGCTCAGACCAGGTCCGTGGGCGAAGGTGCTGTGAGTGAACCTTCTCGCACCCTGCTTGTCGCCCCACCTGTTGCTGTTGCGGCCCGCATGCCTGCGAGAGCTTCTCCTGAAACGCATGGCACGCAGCCCTCGCCGCAATGCGCCTCAGCACAGACCCGCACCCACCGGGCAGACCCTGCCCTTGGGCTTGCGCAGAGCGACGAGGCGAGCGCCAAAATTCGCTTTTAAGGCAGGCGGCGTCGCTGTCGGCCGCAGCAGCAGCCCAATGCGCACAACAGGAGCCGTTGGGGCCGGGCCCGGAGCGCGCCGGGTAGCGCATCGTGGCGGCGCACCGAGTCCACCCAGTCGGCTCGCTCTTCTGGCGGCAGCGGAGGGGGGGCGGGCAGGCCTTCTGGCAGAACGTCCCGCGGGAGCCAGCTCCGCGAGTGCGGCGTGCACCCCGTGGCCAACGGTCACTGCGATCTGGCGGATGGCCGCGGCCTCCGTCTTGCTCATAAGGCCCTCCCGCACCAGGGTGCCGACTGAACGGGCGTTCTCTGCCAAGGTCTTCTCCCGGGCCGTTGCGCGCGGGTCGTCGCGCGTGGTCGCGGCCGCGGCTCGCCAGAGACTACCCCAATCGCTCGTCCGGGCAAGCCGGAGCTGGGCTGTTATCGTGGAGGTCAGCGTCACTGTGTGCTTTCGGCCCCCCCTCATGGATCGCGTGGGGGTCAACAGCAGCTCGTCCACAAAAGTCAGGAGCTTGCACGCCCTGCTCTCTATGCCACAGCGTCACTCGCGGCTCGCGCACGGCGGACTTCCCGGCACACCGCCCCCCTGAAGATCGCCAAGCCGTGGTGTACATCAGTGGGATTGCGTCCCAGTGTAGAGACCCAATGTTGCAGCTCTTCGTGCTCCCCTGTGTCCAGCCACGCTATGTTCCGCAGTGTCTCCCCGAAGCCTCCGACGCTGTGAGTTGCAGGGTCCTGGTCCTCAGGGAGGTCGTCGAAGTGCTCGTTGGTGTTCGCCTCTGGTTGGCTGCGGTCTCCTGGGCCTCATCCCCCCCGTCGTTGTCGCTCAGTCCGTCGGACTTCTGCCACGTAGTCCGCCCTCGAGACCCCGTCGGGCCGACCGTAGCATTCCCTGGTCTCGTCGGACTTCCACCACGTATTCCGCCCTCGAGACCCCGTCGGGCCGATCGTGGCGTTCCCGGGCTCTGGCTTGGTCCTCCTGTCCCAGGTTGGCGAACCCTTCCAAGGCGTCCTCCCCAAACATGTAACGTCCTGATTTTTTCAGGACAGCGTCCCCGAAGTCCAGACCCTTTCCCTGGGGCCGGCTTTTCATCCTGAGTCGTTTTTACCTAACAGCTTTTGCTGATAGGGGTTTCTAGTGGTCTCAAAAAAGAAAGCATCTTGACGCCCCAAGGGGGTCTGGGCGGGATCCGGACAAAACTGGACAGATCCTGCAGCCCCAGGAATCCTTAGGAATCCTTAAGAATTCTTAGGAATCCTTAGGAATTCATTCCCAGAACACCATTCCCAGGCCACATTTTGAATACCGGAAGCCAACTGTAGGCCACTTCGTGTTCTTCGTTCCCAGAACACCATTCCCAGGCCACATTTTGAATGCCCGGAGCCAACTGTAGGCCACTTCGTGTTCTTCGTGCTCCCAGAACACCATTCCCAGGCCACATTTTGACTGCCCGGAGCCAACTGTAGGCCACTTCGTGTTCTTCGTGTTCCCGGAACACCATTCCTGTACAATATTTTGACTGCCCGGAGCCAACTGTAGGCCATTTCGTGATCTTCGTGTTCCCAGAACACAAGTTCTGTGCCATATTTTTAATGCCCGAGCTGACACAGGCTGAGGCCGAGGCAGGCTGAGGCTGAGGTTGAGGCACGCCGAGGCAGGCTGAGGCTGAGGCTGATGCAGGCTGAGGTTGAGGCAGGCTGAGGCTGAGGCTGATGCAGGGTGAGGCTGAGGCAGGCCGAGGCTGAGGCTGAGGCAGGCTGAGGCTGAGGAAGGCTGAGAATGAGGCTGAGGCAGGCTGAGGCTGAGGCTGAGGCTGATGCAGGCTGAGGCTGAGAGGCTGACGCTGAGGCCGAGGCAGGCTGAGGCTGAGGCTGAGGCTGAGGCCGAGGCAGGCTGAGGCTGAGGCTGAGGCAAGCCGAGGCAGGCTGAGGCTGAGGCTGAGGCAAGCCGAGGCAGGCTGAGGCTGAGAATGAGGCTGTGGCTGAGGCTGAGGCAAGCTGCGGCTGAGGCAGGCTGAGGCTGAGGCTGATGCAGGGTGAGGCTGAGGCTGAGGCAGGCTGAGACTGAGGCAGGCTGGCTGAGGCTGAGGCTGAGGCTGAGGCTGAGGCTGAGGCTGATGCAGGGCTGAGGCTGAGACAGCTGAGGCAGGCTGAGGCTGAGGCTGAGGAGGCAGGCTGAGGCTGAGGCAGGCTGAGGCAGAGGCTGAGGCTGAGGCAGGCTGAGGCTGAGAGGCTGACGCTGAGGCTGAGGCAGGCTGAGGCTGAGGCTGAGGCCGAGGCAGGCTGAGGCTGAGGCTGAGGCAAGCCGAGGCAGGCTGAGGCTGAGGCTGTAGCTGAGGCAGGTTGAGGCTGAGGCTGAGGCAGTCGAGGCAGGCTGAGGCAAGCTGCGGCTGAGGCTGAGGCTGAGGCTGATGCAGGCTGAGGCTGAGGCAGGCTGAGACTAAGGCTGAGGCAGGCTGAGGCTGAGGCTGAGGCTGATGCAGGCTGAGGCTGAGAGGCTGACGCTGAGGCTGAAGCAGGCTGAGGCAGGCTGAGGCCGAGGCAGGCTGAGGCTGAGGCTGAGGCAAGCCGAGGCAGGCTGAGGCTGAGGCTGAAGCTGAGGCTGAAGCTGAGGCTGAAGCTGAGGCAGGCTGAGGCTGAGGTTGAGGCTGTGGCTGAGGCTGAGGCAGGCTGCGGCTGAGGCAGGCTGAGGCTGGGGCTGAGGCAGGCTGAGGCTGAGGCTGAGGCCGAGGCAGGCTGAGGCTGAGGCCGAGGCAAGCCGAGGCAGGCTGAGGCTGAGGCTGAGGCTGATGCAGGCTGAGGCTGAGGCTGAGGCAGGCTGAGGCTGATGCCGAGGCAGGGGAATCCTTCGGAATCCTTAGGACTCCTAAGGTTTCCTAAGGATTCCTATGGATTCCTAATGATGCCTAAGGATGCCTTAGGAATCCCTAGGAATCGTTAGGATTCCATTGGATTCTAAGGCCGTTGCCACTGCGACTGTCATTGCGAATGCGACTGCGACTGCGAGAACAGCAGAATTCTACAACTGGATTCTCACCTGAATCTTAAGGGGAATGCTTCCAGATGTGCTTATACACATCGCTGTTAGGTTGCTTTGCCGGGATAATTTGACGGTCCTGGGGCCCGGCGAGGGCCTCGAGGGGTCGAAAATACTGAAAAACTTCCCGTCCTGATTGTTTTACGACGCCATCATGACTGGGTCGGGCCCCCCGCCGCCCTCCACGCAGCTGGCATGGTGCCACCGCGGGTTGGCGGCACCGCCAGCGCTGCGGACTCGGAGGCCCCCCTTGGACACTGGGCCCCTGCACGAGGCTGGCCTGGCCCACGTGGGCCCCCTGAACGGCCCGGCGCGCGGGCCAGGCGCGGGCGGCCGCCCCGCGAGCTCCAAACTCTGCACATCCTCCGGCGGCCCTGGCCAGCAGCACCGCCGACCGCCCCCCCCCCGCCGGCCTCGGGGCGGCCAGGCGCCCCGCCCGCCGCGCAGCCGCCCCGCGCGGCCGCCGCGGCAGGCCTCCCCGCGCCCGCGGCGAGGTGCTCCCGCCGCGGGCGCCGAGAGCGACGTCCTGACGCTTGCAGGACGGCGTCCAGCTGGAAGCCCCGACCCCTTCCCCGGGACCGGTTCTTCGTCCTGAGTCGTCTTGTGACGGCCCCGGGGCCCGGCGAGGGCCCCCCGCGGGGCCGAACATAGCGAGAAAACGCCCGTCCTGATTTTTTCACGACGCGATCATGTCTGCGTGGGTTCCCGCCGCAGGCGCTGCGGGCGGCCCGCCGGGCGCTCGGCTGCCCCGGGGGCGGGCCCGGGCGCGCCGCCCGGGCGGCCAAGCCGAGGCGTCGTACGCCTCGGCGTTGGCCCGCTGCAGGTCGGTGGCCAAGCTGCGGCGCGCCGCCGAGAGTTTGGCCTCCTCCTCCTCGTCCTCGGGTTCATTCTAGAACTTTCGAGTTTCCCGATGAGGTCCCAGGAGCATTACCCCCCGTCATGCCTCCGAACCCGCCAGACCTCCAGGGTGGTTTGAACAGGCTGACAAGCAGTTCCCAAGAGGCCTCAAAGAGACCCATCGAACAGCCCCCACAATAGACCCATATGGGGCAAAGGCCACATGGTAAAACCATGGCGCGCTTCGCGCGCCTACAAGTTCTCCATGTATCGGAGCCGACAGCGTGGGGCGGACGCAGGGCTGCGCTTGAATGCGCGGGAACCATGGGTTTCGGCAAACAAAAATGCTCCAGAGACGCGAGTCCAGTTAGCGTCCGTATGAGTTAACATTCGTATGAGGGTGGCAGGTGCACAACAGTCTGCATGTCTATGCATGTGTATGCATATATCTATATGTATGCATACACGCATACGTACATACATCCAACCATACACACATACATACATGCATACATACATACAGCCATGCATACCTAAACACGTACGTACGTACGTATACATAATTATGTACGTACGTACGTATTTACGTACATGCATGCATGCATGAAGGAATACATATATACATACATACACACATACATATATGTATATATATATGTACAGCTATACACACAGACACACACATACATACATACATACATCCATACATACATACAACCATACACACATACACACATACATACATACATACATACATACATATACATATATATACATATATATATATATATATATGCTCGCCCCCCCCCCCCACATGATCATACACATTCTCCCATCATCCCTCCAGTCATCATAACCCGTTCCTTCCTCCTGTTTTTCTTCATGATGGTTTGCTACGTTGCAAACCGCAATTCCGTCGATTGCAATCCAAACACTTCAGCGCGAAGCGACTTCAGTCTTTCGCGGCGCATTGCAATCCAATCTCACCATCTCATGTTTATGATGCCCCTCCTCCTCCTCCTCCTCAGCATCCTACTCCTTCTCAACCTCAAGCTCCCCCTCCCTCTCTTTCTCTTTCTCATCTTTCTTCTTTGAAGCTTTCTCCACCTTCTCCTCATAATTGTCCTCTCCTCCTCGTCCTCCTCTTCCTCCTCCTCCTCGATACCAAACGCCTTGTCCTCCTCGTCCTCCTCCTCATTCTCCTCCTCTACCGTCTCCCAATCCTCCTCCACATCCTCTTCCTCCTTATGTTTGTCTTCTTCCCCCTCCGCTTCAAAATCAAACGCATTGGCCTCAACTCTTCTCTTCCTTCTCCTCTTCCTTCTCCTTCCCCTCGTCCTCCTCATTCTATGAATCCTCATCCACTTCTTCCTCATGTTTGTCCTCATCATTCTCCTCCTCCTACCCCCTCTCACTTTCAAACTCCTTGTCCTCCTCTTCCTCCTCCTCCTCCTCCTCCTCCTCCTTGTCCTCTTCATCTTCCTTCTCTGAATCCTCCTCCATCTCCTCTTCGGCATGTTGTCCTCCTCCTATTCCGATTCCGCAAATTTAAACTCATTGTCCTCCTCCTGCTTCTCTTCCCCTCCTCCTTCTTTAAATTCTCCTCAAGCTCTCCCTCATGTTTGTCCTCCTCATCAGAATCCTCCTACTATTCTTCCTTCTCCTCCTTCTCTGAATCCTCATTCACCTCTTCCTCCTCCTCCTTCTCCTCCTCCTCCCAATGTTTGTCCTCCTGCTCATCGTCTCCTCCTCCTCCCCCTCCACCACCTCCTCCTCCACCTTCTCCTCCAAACCATATTTGCCCTACTCCTCAACATTGAGCCCCTTGTTCTTCTCCTCCTCCTCCGCGTCATCTGGTGAATGCCGAGCTCCAGTGGCACCAGCCATAGTTGAGCAACATCCTCCCCCATTTTCCACCGCCTCTTCCTAGCTGTGGAGCGGCGTGCACAACAAGTTTTGTGAATAATGATTCGTAGCGGAAGGTTGCTCGCAAGGTTTGTTGTGGAGTTGCATCCGCAATTAGATTGGAGGGTAACGCCTCGAAGTGGTGAGGAGGGGGCTGAGTGATCAGGAGCCGTAGCAGCAGGAGGAGTAGGAGGAGGAAGAGGAGGGTGAGGAGCATGACGAAGGTGAGGAGCAACACCTTACTCACAAAACTAGGTGCGGAGCGGCGTCCATAGCTAGTTGTGCGAGTAATGTTTCGTAGCAGGAGGCTGCTCACAAAACTGGTTGTGGAGCTGCGTTCACAGCTAGATTTGCGAGTGACGCCACGAAGCGGAGAGGTGGGGGTAGAGTGAAGAAACGAAGGAGGAGGAAGGGGGGAGGAGCAGGAGGAGTAGGAGGAGGAAGAAGAGGAGGGTGAGGAGCATGACGAAGGTGAGGAGCAACACCTTACTCACAAAACTAGGTGTGGAGCGGCGTTCACATTTAGATTTGCGAGTAATGTCTCTTATCAGGAGGCTGCTCGCAAAACTGGTTGCGGAGCTGCGTTCGCAACTAGATTTGTGAGTGACGCCATGAAGCGGAGAGGTGGGGTTGAGTGAAGAAAAGAAGGAGGAGGAAGGATGGGGAGGAGCAGGAGGAGTAGGAGGAGGAAGAAGAGGAGGGTGAGGAGCATGACGAGGGTGAGGAGGAAGACATCACTCACAAAACTAGGTGTGGAGCGGCGTTCACAGCTAGTTTTGCGAGTAATGTTTCGTAGCAGGAGGCTGCTCGCAGAACTGATTGGGGAGCTGCGTTCACAACTGACGGGGGGCAGCCGACGGCCAACGCTGCCCTGTTGAAGCTACACGATTTGATTATCATCCTCCTGCTCTTGAAAAAATACCGTTTACCAGATTTTCCAGATTTCCAAGATCTTCCCAGAGATGGCCCTGGTGAAAAACGCTGTGTTTTCCTGATATTCCTGACCTTCCCAGGGATTACCCCTGAGAAAACGCTGCGTTTTCCTGATATTCCTGATATTCCTGACATTTCCAGAGACTATCCAGGCGCCGAGGCCTCCTGGGGCTGCCGAAACATTGCCCTGGTGAAAAACGCTGTGTTTCCTGATATTCATGACCTTCCCAGGGATTACACCTGAGAAAACGCTGTGTTTTCCTGATATTCCTGATATTCCTGACAGTTCCAGAGACTAGCCCCAGGAGGCCTCGGCGCCTGGGTAGTCTCTGGAAATGTCAGGCATATCAGGAATATCAGGAAAACACAGCGTTGTCTCAGGGGTAATCCCTGGGAAGGTCAGGAATATCAGGAAAACACAGCGTTTTTCACCAGGGCAATGTTTCGGCAGCCCCAGGAGGCCTGGGCGCCTGGGTAGTCTCTGGAAATGTCAGGAATATCAGGAATATCAGGAAAACACGGCGTTTTCTCAGGGGTAATCCCTGGGAAGGTCAGGAACATCAGGAAAACACAGCGTTTTTCACCAGGGCAGTGTTTCGGCAGCCCCAGGAGGCTTCGGGAAGCCCCAGGAAGCGTTTCGGAAGACTCGGGAAGGCCAGGAGGCCTCAGGAAGCCCCAGGAAGCCCCAGGCCCTCCCCCCCCAGGGCGCGCGAGGAAGAGGAGTAGCAAAAAAAGAAATATGTATGATCATGTGGGGGGGGCTACATATATATATATATATATATATATTTTATATATATATATATATATATACACATACATACATACATACATACATACGCACATACATACATACATACATACATGCATGTATGCATGCATACATACATACATGCATGCATGCATGCATGCATGCATCCATACACATATACATATACATATACGTATACAAATACATATACATATACATACACACATACATACATACATACATAAATGCATGCATGCATGCATACATACATACATACATACACACAAACATACATGCATGCATGCATGCATGCATGCATAGAACATACATACATACATACATACATACATGCATGCATGCATGCATGCATGCATGCATACATACATACGAACATACATACATACATACATACATACATACATACATACATACATACATACACACATATACAGACAGACAGACAGACAGACAGACAGACAGACAGACAGACAGACAGACAGACAGACAGACAGACAGACAGACAGACAGACAGACAGCCATACACACATACATACACACATACACATACATAGAAAGAGCGTGTTCTACTGCTGCCGGCGGAAAACCGGGGGGGCTCACTGCAGGGGTTGCCAACCCGTCCCCCCCCCTCTCGAAAACCGGGGGGGGGGGGCACTACCGGTTCGAACCCCTCCCCCCCCAGTCCATCATGAAAAGGGAGAGGGGTCACTACCAGTTCGAACCCCCCCCGCCCTCCTCGAAAACCGGGGGGGGTCACTTCCGGTTCGAACCCCCCGGGCCCCCCCACCCTCGAAACCAAAGGGGGTAACTACCGGTTCGAATCCCCCCCACCTCTCCCTCGCCGCCGGCCGGAACAGTGGTGCGGACAGTGGTGGGAACGGTGGTGGGGACAGTGGTGCGGGGACAGTGGGACGGTGGTGCGGACAGTGGTGGGGAGGGTGTGGTGGGGACAGTGGTGAGGGGGCAGCGGGACACTGGGGGGGACAGTGGGACAGTGGTGGGGACGGTAGTGGTGGGGACAATGGTGAAGGCGGTGGTGCGGAAGGTGGTGGATACGGTGGTGGTGTGGACAGTGGTGCGGGGACAGTGGGACAGTGGTGCGGACAGTGGTGGGGAAGGTGGTGGTGGGGACAGTGGTGAGGGGACAGCGGGACAGTGGTGGGGACAGTGGGACAGTGGTGGGGACGGTAGTGGTGGGGACAATGCGGACGGTGGTGACCGGGACCGTAGTACAGTGGGAAGAGTAGTGGGGACAGTGGGGACAGTGGGACAATGGTGGGGACAGTGGGGACAGCGGGACAGCCCAGTGGGACAGCCCAGTGGGACAGCGGCAGGGACAGTGGGGACAGTGGGACAGTGGTGGGAACAGTGGGACAATGGTGGGGACCGTGGGGGAAGCGGGGAGAATGGGACCGTGGCGGGACAATGGCGGGGAGAGTGGGGACAGTGAGACACTGGTGGGGACACTGGTGGGGACACCGGGGACAATGGTGGGAACAGTGGGGACAGTGGGACAGTGGTGGGGACTGTGGGACAGACAACAGCGGGGAATGTGGTGCGGACGGTGCTGGGGACAAGGGAGTCGTTTGACAGCGGTGAGTAAGGGGGGGGACTCGAACCGGTAGTGACCCCCGCCGATTTTCTGGAGGGAGGGGGGTGGTTCGAACGGTTAATGAACCCCCCCCGGTTATCAGGAGGTGGGGGGAAGGGTTCGAAGCGGTAGTGACATCCCCCGGTTTTCCGGAAGGGGGGGTAAAGGGGGGGGGGTCTGCGGGGGGAAGGGGTGGGGGTCCAGCAGGGGGGGAGGGGTTTTCGGAGGGGAACCCCTGGGTTCCAGAGGAAGAGGGGGGGAACTTTCCATTGTAAAGCGGCAGTGGATCATGCTCTGTCCTATATATACGCGATTAGGTTGTAGGCGACTGCGAAGACGTTACATGTAAGGTCAAGATGGCTCCCACGATTGCAAAGGAGAGGCCGATGAGAGGAGACAAAAGGCCCTGGATGGGGCCCCAGGTCGCCCCAAGATGAGTTTCTAGGGCCTCGCTTGAAGGGTCCCTGGGTTCTGTGGACGGGCGTAGAACCGTCTGAACGGGCCATGGGACGCGTGAGAGGGCTCCTAGACAATCGCACAAGCTCTTGGACGCATGCTGGCGGGGTCCGTCTTTGAGGTATCGTGCAGCCGTCTTGGAACCGCCGTCGGCCTATCTTGGGCCGCCTTGGTACGTTTTTTTTCAGGACGGGGCTCTCGCTGGACCTTTCCTCTTACTAGATGACCAGAGTTTTCAAATTGTGCAACAGCCCACTGCACGGAGGCACCCTGCCTTAACGCAACAAATCGGTTCGGCTTTCGCTCTTCTGAACTCTCTTGCCAAATCTGCGGCTTCCTCCCAAACTCGTCTTCTTCCTTGTCCTCACGCCGTTGCCCTGGAACTCCTTTCTTCCCTCCCGTCGCAATGCTCCGCTTCCGCCCTTCCTCCCCCTTCTCCTCGGGATTGCCTGCGCACTCTTTCAGACGGATCAGCGCCCCTGACATGACTGCTCCCGCGGGAGGTGCGTTAATGGGGGGCGAGAGCGGCTGCGGAACCGCGGCGAAGGGTTCCCAGTTCAGCCGCGCTGGCCCTCGACGGCCACGCCCGCGGAGAAACAAAGCGGCCGGCGATCGTCACCGGGAAGCCGCCTTTGGCGATTCGCCAGCCGCGTGAAACGATGCCGCGCGCCGCGCCCGAACGGCGGGCAGATCCGCGCACGCCAGGGGGCGAGCGCAGTGCAATGCCGCCAGGGCGGCGCAGAAGCCGAAGCCGTCGAGCCGCGCCCGCCGAGGCGCAGCGGCAGCCGGCAGCGGACGCCCTGG
>CAUYUJ010001288.1:90000-102841 GCA_963575745.1 Prorocentrum cordatum
TCGCGCCTGGTCGCCGCGCACATTCGTCTCTAAACTGATTTCGACATGTTCGCGGATGGTGGGCGGCTCCTTTTCAAAAAGGTGGCTCTGGCTCTAGCGCCGCGCACGGTCGTGTTAAGAGCTCACAACAGTTTCGAGGATTCCCACGCTTAACGTCTAAGGAATGGTTGTTTGGCACGAGGTTGGACTGTCACGGCCCAGCGGTTACGTTGACTCGCGGCGTTGAAGTCCCAGGAATCCTGTTCTGGCACGGTTCACGATCGTCAAGACGCACCAAAAACGTAGATTCGCTGCGTTGAAATTCCAAAAACGGTGTTCTGTCACGATTTAGGATTTTCAAACGGTTGTCTTCCAACGGGGCATTTACCTCAGAGGAAATGATCTTCTGTATGAGGTTAGTGAGGAAGAAACTTGAAAGGAGGGCTTATGCCCACATCGTTGATGACTCTTTGGTTTGCACTTATTCCTCCTCCTTCTCCCCTTCTTCCGCCTCCGCCTCCCCCTCCTCCTGCTCCTCCTCCTTTTCCTCCTCCTCCTCCTCCCTCCTCCCTCCTGCCGTTCCTCCTCCTCCTCCTCCTCCTCCTCCTCCTCCTTTTCCTCCTCCTCCTCCTCCTCCTGTTCCTCGTCCTCCTCCTCCTCCTCCTCCTCCTCCTTTTCCTCCTCCTCCTCCTTTTCCTCCTCCTCCTGTTCTCCTCCTCCTCCTCCTCGTCCTGCTCCCTCCTCCTTCGCGCGGGAGTTGCATGTCTCCCCCCTCCCCGCATATGTTGTCGCCCGGCGGCAGGCCCCTGGCAGATCGACCTGGCCCGAAGGACGCCGCAGAAGGACGAGGTTTGGGTCTGGGGCTCTGGCCGTGCTCTGTCACCGTGTCGCACGACCCCAGGCCCGCGAGAATGACCCCATGGGGATAGTCGATGAAGATCGGGGCCCCGGTAGGAGAATGAGTTGCTCCCGGAATCACTGATGATGAGCGGGCGCGTTTCACGGGCGCCTGCCTTGCGAAAGTTCGGCGGCGCGTATCGAACTGGGGGGGGCCTCACCATTCGGCGCCGTCGATCAGAACCAGGAGGACTTCCCGCCCCCCTACCCCTCCCCGTCCGCCCCCCCCCCAAGGCCCCTCCCCCCCCGAACCTCGGGCCTCCCCCTAGCGCTGCCTCTGAGCGTCTACTTCCTCCTTCTCGCCCCCTTGCGTGAGCGTTGGCCGCAGTGACCTCTGAGGTGCGGGCCCACGGGGCCCACCCCAGCACAGGTTTGCGCGTTAGAGTTCCCCCCCTATCACCCTCGTGGCCCCCCGAGCACTAATTGCCACTCTTGCCGAGGGCGGACCGTTCTTGCGTGTATCCGACCTTACGTGCGTATCTACGGCCTCGCGGCCCACAGTGGAGGCTAGTCCACAAGGAACCTTCCACAAGAAACCCAAACCCCAGGACGTCCACTGTTTCTTGGTGTGGGGACGCCATGCCTTCCATAGCAAAACCGTCGAAACCCAAGAAACCCAGGGCACCCTGGAGGCAAGCAGTATGTTTCTTGGCATGGGCCCCCACTGCAACGTTGCCTCTGAGCGTCTGCCCCCCTCCCCCCCCCGCGACGCGACTGCCGCCGCCGCCGGAGGGACCGCCCCCCCGCAGGGGCCCCCTCATGTGACAGCCGCGGGGCACCCCTCGCGCGGGGTTCCGCGCACGGGGGGGGGGCGGGGGGAGGGGAGCAGCAGGAGAGCAGGAGCAGGAGGCGGAAAAGAGGTGCGAGAGGAGGAGAGGGCGAGAGGAAGGGAAGGGCGGAAGGGGACGAGGCAGGGTGGAGGAGGCGGGGACGGAGCAGGAGAGAGGAGGAGGGAGGAGGAGGAGGAGGGGGAGAGAGGAGAGGAGGAGGAGGAGGAGGAGGAGGAGGAGGAGCAGCGGCAGCGGCAGCAGCAGCAGCAGGGGAAGAGGAGGCAAGAAGGCCTCCCGGCTTCTGAGGAAGCCTTCTCGGGCGCCCCGCAAGAGGCTGACCACCCTCGGAGCATGTAGCGTTGCGCCCCTCGCGCCACCCCCGCGCAGAGAAAACGCCGCCACTTCTGCGGACCCCTCGTCGGAAGGAGATCTCGGTGGGAACGGCAGGAGGGAACCGGCTCGGGGGAGGGGCTGGGATCGGCGACGCGTCACTCCCCACCCTCGGAGGGAGGAGGAGGAGGAGGAGGAGGAGAAGGAGGAGGAGGACGAGGAGGAGGAGGAGGAGGAGGAGGAGGATGAGGATGAGGATGAGGAGGAGGAGGAGGAGGAGGAGGAGGGCTCAGGGGGAACGGTCGGAGGCAACTGGCTCGAGGGGGGGGGGGGTGACACCGGCGATGCGCCGCTGACGGCAATGGGCGACGGGCCCCCGACAGCGAACCCGCCTGCTCCCGGACGGGGTGGGCTGTCGAGCTCCTACCTCGGGGGCGCGCAGGCACGGATTGGCGATCCATGGACTTGGCGCGCGGTCGCCACATCCCTGGATCGGGGGAGATGCCCCCCCCCCCCAAAATGCGGCCGGCGCCGCCTCGCTCCGCGGCGGAAACCCGGGATCTCCAATGGAAACGGGACCCGAGGCTAATTCACGTCCCCTTAATCCATGTTCGCGATCGTCGGACTGCCGTGACACATGGGCGGCTGGGGGCGGGTGCGTTCCCCCCGGGGTCCGACTTTCGCGCCACAGCGCTGGGCCTCGACCAGCGTGGACGAGGCCCGCCCCCGGAACGCCCTCGAGGAGGCGCAGCTGACGGAAATCATCCTGGGTCTCGTAAGCTCTCGAGGCTTCCCAAACCCGCCGATCTGCCCTGAGATCCGACGTCGCGAACAAAATGCAGCATCGCCGAAAATCACGACCGGAGCCCTCGAACCCAGACGCCATCTTTCCGCGGCACTTTCCGAGCCGGACCGATCTGTGATGGACCTGAACCTAAAACCTGGTTGTACTCTTTTTATGTAATGGTTCTGCTAAAAAACGGCGCGCATCGCTGGGGGAGACCTCAGTCGCAATCTAAGCGCTGGCAGCTGGCACCAGGCAGCGCGACGCGTGACCAGTACAGTGTCACCAGGGCCCGAGGAGAAGGGACGAGGATGGGCAAGGAGGACGGAAGGCAAGCACAGAATTCGGGGGGCAAAAACTGGGTGGTGTCTGCACCGGGGGATGCTACAGCCCAAATCCCATAGCAAATGCGGGCGCAAGGTAAGGCTTCAAGACCCTTGAAGTCCCGTTTGCCATTTGGAGATCCATCGACGTCAACATCGGCTAAGGATGGGCAGACGAAGCAGCGATGCAAGGGTAGCCTTGATAAAGCAGCGCATCCTTGCTATGGATTTTGATTGTGCTGTCCATCACCGACATACCATGAATAATGCCTATCGCACGAGCATCAGCTTTCGGAGGGCCAAGAAATCAATGTTCATACTTTGCGCAGACTTGATACAGCATGAGAATCATGACAAGTGCGTGGGCCCCCCTCCCTGGCGCCGCCCGCGCGCCAGAGAGTGGGCCCGACGACGACGACGACGGCGGCGGCGACGACGGGGGCAGGATGGGCGTGCACGGTTTCCCCCGGGGCCGCAGGCGACCCGAGGAGGAGGAGGAGGAGGAGGAGGAGGAGGGAGGAGGGAGGAGGAGGAGGGAGGTAGGAGTGAAGAAGGAGGGAGGAGAGGAGGAGGAGGAGGAGGAGGCGGAGGAGGGGGGGAGAGGGGAGGGGGAGGGGGAGGGGAGGAGGATATGGAGGAGGAGGAGGAGGAGGGGAGGAGGAGGAGGAGGAGGAGGAGAGGAGGAGGAGGCGGAGGAGGGTTGAGGAGGAGGGAGGAGGGGAGGAGGGAGGAGGAGGAGGATGAGGAGGGAGGAGGAGGGAGGAGGGGGATGGAGGAGGAGGAGGAGGGAGGAGGAGGAGGGAGGACGGAGGAGGACGAGGAGGAGGAGGAGGCGGAGAGGAGGAGGAGGAGGAGGAGGAGAAGGACGGGTCGCCAAAGCCCTTCGGAGAAACCCTCCAGATGGGCGGGGGCAGGGCAGGGCAAGCGGGAGGCGGCCCCGAAGAGAAACGCTCCCCCCATGGAGTGGATCTTGGCTGTTTTGGGCGCCTGCTTCGAGCAGGTGGAGCCCCTCCCCACAGCACACACTGTTGCAAACAGTCGCAGTAAGCAGAGGTCCGGAGCCAGACCCCCCACCTTCTCTTCCCCCTTCCGGCCAGTGTCGAGACGCCGAATAAGGAAACGTTCACGTGATGGCTTTCGGCGTCGGGCCAACATCCGATCAAATCGGCCCCTGGGTTCTCCATGGGTCCATCCCAACTTGCTTTCTGAACCGCGTCCATGTGGCGAGGGGGCCCCACCCCCAAAGTCGAGGGCCACAGAAAACAAATGTCGTCTCCGTCGCCGTCGCCGTCGCCGCCGACGCCGCATTTGGTCGCCGTCGCCTACGCCACGACAATCGCCGCCATGGGCGACGCCGCGGTGGCCGACGGCGTCGCCGTCGGCATAGTCGAAAGTGAGCCTGGTAGCTCAAATATGGCATATAGCCTGGCAAATTGCATCCATCGCTCTGCTGTGAAGGTGCAGTATGAGGGGTGGATGAATAAGATAGGATAAGATCGATGTAATGATCTTTCCAGCACATAGCGAACACTCGCGGTGTCCGGGCAAATAGGGCGCGCGTGCCTTGGGCCAAAGGCAACGGCGCGCGGGCTATGCTCCCGATACTGTAACATCTCCCAAAGAGCTACCCTTAAAGTCGGGAGGGGAGGAGACGGAGAGCATAGTCGCACGCAAAGATCGCGCGCACAACTGTTTGCAAAGAAAAGAAAACAGTGCGTACAGTCTGGTCAAACACCAGACTGTAAGGCGAGTTTCCTCGCAAAGTATTTCGCGCAAATACAGGACAGCCCCTTCAAACAATGAAGGGCTATCGGCTCAGTTAGAGGTAAGCCAAAATTAGGCCATACCTCACCAAGCAAATGTGTATTAAGGCAAGGAGCCTGAGTTGTACGAAGCCGGCTCGTTGCCAGGCGTGAAATATAAGGCTCGTTTCCGAGCAGCTAAAGGGGCGCCTTTATAGTAGGCGCCCGTGCTGGCAAACTGGACCGCGAGGGCAACAAGGACAGACTAAAATTGATTAGACTTAGGTTTGTCTCTGTCCTCGGGACCCCGAAAGGGAACAAATTGCTTCACGTCATACTTAAATGACTGAGTGCCTGACATCACTTCCAGAAGCAGCTCCCGATCGATGCTTCCCTTTGTATGCCCATCTGCGGTCATATCCCTAGTATCACACCATTGCACGTTATGTACTATACCTATATCCATGAGCTCACGTATCCAGCTGATATGTCCAAGCAGAGTCCGTTCTGTAGGTATTTTGAGATCCCTGCTTGATAAAGATTTGTAGACGGACTCGGCGTCTATGGTAAGAGGGACTTTGATAGCAAGGCCTCCAACTTCACGCATGTCTCGTAGTTGTCGTGGAGTCAAAGCCCCTGCCTTAAGCTCGTGGAGAGTAATGAGCGTAGGGTAACACTCATCAAGGTTATGTGCGGCTGCAAGTGCCTCCGCAGCATAACTGGACCTCACCTGTAATCGGTGTGATTTGCATAGTCCGTCACAGAGGTGAACGACGGACTTGCCTTGAGGCGAGTTTCCTCGCCGTAGTACGTTGGCCCCGCGTATGCCGTAGCCCTTGGTCTCGTCATCCTCCTCCCCGGTAAGCTTCCGATACCCCGAATCGCTATGGATGTCAACTTCATTCGTCGGCTTCATCCGAGGGAAGGTGATGCGTTTCGGGCTGCTGATCAGCTTTCGCGTCACAGCATTCAAACGTCTGACTTGCAAATTGGTGGGCTCTTGAATTTTCTGAAGAGAGACCACATATACCATAAGCCAGATTTGGGTAAGAAGGGCATAGGCGAGGGCTCCTCGCAGGCTGACGAACATGTCGGTAATGAGTTTCGTGGCTTTGGCGTCGGCCGCCGCTCCTGTAAGTTCTAGGTGTGTGATAGGACGTAGTTGTTTAATATACTCGTCCTGGTCCATGATCACATCTCCCTGATCATTCTTAGTGTAGCGAACGGCGCAGTTCGTATACGTGTGCTTGTTGAGCTTGCATTTGCCAAATACCTTTTCGACACGTTGTACATAGTCGTCTATATTTTTCTCTAGACCTGTCATGTTAATATCGTCGACATGTTTTGCCGTCAGAAGGTCTTGGCTGAATTCAAATTCAGGATCGTAGCTGGTCGGTGCAAGTCCTATAGCTCGTGTGGTCGTACGAAGTTTGAGAGAGAACGCTCTTGGAGCGTCCTTAGTACCCGTTCCTGGTTTGAGGCATCTAAGACAGTGTCGACTTTCGTCGTAGGATGAGAAGCCGGGTAAGGTACGAAGTACCTGAGCGCTTCCTGGTGGAAGAGTAAAGCAAACCATTCGAGTTTCCTCGCCGGTGGCATGGGCAAGTTCCTCATAGGTCAAACCTTTTAGGAACGCCTTGTCGATATCCATGGATGCTAAGATCCACTCTGTATGACATGCCGCTTCACTTGCCAGGAGTCGTTGGGACTGCCTTCGGGCGGTTCCCGAGAATGTTTCCACATCAAAAGCCTCAGTATCCATAAATCCACGAAGGACCAGTCTGAGACGAATGGTTTTGACGTTCTCGGTACCCATCTTTACGAACTTCCACTTGTATACGTATCTGGATGTCATGATGTTGGAAGCTTTGGATAAATCGTACATCTCAAAGCATCGGTTATCAATCCAGATTTTGAGCTCAGTATATAAGGCTTCACTAACCTCCTTTGGATGTGCTGCTATGTCGGCTTTGGTCAGTAGATCATCTTCTTTGACAACCACAGCACGTTTAGCAGCAGAGGATACATATACTCTCATCGTTGCGACCATATCGGTATCGAGCTGTGCAAGTTGAGTCTGATCCAACACTATTTTTGACATTTCTGATGTAAACATAGTTCAACGTAAGGACCGTATTCATCACTGTCTAGAGAGTAGCTCTCGTCGGTTGTGTTTGAACAAAGAGATACTAGACAGGACTCACATGATTTCGGCTCGTCTCCGAGCATATCTGATGATATAATATCATCTTCGTCCACAAATGCTGAAACCAAAACACACTGGTCGGGCAGCATAGTTGTTGGGACGCAATAAAGATAATCATCGGTAATCGTCGTAGGATGAAGGTCCATACGTAGCTCGTCGTACCACTCTTCCAGCATCATAGCTTCAATATTGTGTTCCTCATTTTCCTCATAGATTGTCGACAGACGGCCTTCGCTCGGCGATGAAGCATCTGGTGTGTCTGGAGAAGGCCTGTTTCCAGGCGACTCGTGTTCTCCAGACGTGTTGCTTGGATGCTGATATTTAGCCAAATCGTCGTGAAATCCTAAGGAAGGGACACGTGAAGTCAAGCATTGAATAAGTCTGGAGTGAGTGCTACCAGTGATCTGAGAAATGTGTAAGCCAGTGCCCACACATTCGTAATAGTGGAACGCCGGGCTGATGTCGTTGTCATAGTGGATCAGCGTAGACCCGGTGGCGTACTTTACTGCAGGTAGGCTTGACACACTCTTAGCCAATCGAACTGCTACTACATGTTCTACTCGGAAGTAATTTCGTACGAGATACTGTAGTGCTAAGTGTACGCGCGGGTGAAACTTGCTGTCGTCTGACAGATTAAGGTTTCCCTTGTAATCGGAGATGTACCCGAAAACTTTGGCAGGTTTCCCTGCGTTGAGGTGTGCCACATAAGCAAGGACGGTTTGCATAGCCATATTATCCATGCCAAGTTCCCGTGTGAGGAGACATTCGATGTATAGTGTGTGACGAGCATCAGGATACATCACAATTACCTCACGAGATCCTGCCTTGACAACAATATGTCCTCTTTCAGGCACATTTCGGATCACCGGGAATGGGCCATTCCAGCCTCCATGGTCGTCCTTGGTGGCAGTAGGTCGGTGGTAGTCGACCAAATCCCCTGATGAGTAGAGGCGAGCACCATCAGGAGTCGTCTTAGCCCTAAGAGCCCGATTTGTCTTGGCCACAGCAGTAGCCTGAGTTATAGCTTCTAGGCTGACTTCCCTTACACGACGTTCTCGTTCGTGTCCTGAAGTCTCGGGTCCCTTGGGAAAGTCAAGGGTATCGAGATCAGGAAAGAAGGAGGGCTGACGTCCTGTGTGTGCCTGATATGGCGATACTCCGTTATAAAACGTAAACGCATTAGTAACGAAGATGCCTTCCGCCAATACTCTAGTGAATACAACAGGGATGTTGTGTCTGTTCAATTCTTCCTCAATCATGTGGAGGACGCCTCTGAGAATGCCGTTTCGTGACTCAATTGAAGTCGCGTGTTGGCCAGGTGCTCGGATACGAAGTTCCGTGCCCTTATTGGCCATCATGGTTTTAGCGGCATCGTTATTCAGGGCGCCTTCTCCGTCTGAGTATAAAACTTTGAAGGGTCCGTGATAGGCAATCCAGCAATAGTGGTAGGCGTCGATGATAGCGTCACGTTCTCTGTCGGAAATTTCTAGGCCTGCTGCCAGGCGAATACAACGATCCACAATATGAAATATGGTACGTTTCTTGTAAAACATGAGGTCCATTTCCCCTTCATCGAGCCAGTTACCAGGAAGGCTCACCGATGGTAGTGTTGAGTTTCCTGGACGTTCCCATGCTCTACATTCCCGACAGGTATCACAGACTTCCTTGATCATGTTCAGTCGAACGTTATCAAGCCCCACCTTTTCGAGGATTCGCCTCATCTTTGGCTCCTTCGCATGATGCCATCGCAGATGCAGTTTTCGGAGTTCCTTTTTCACGACATGAGGTTCGTGACTACGGAGACTCTGTAGACTGTGTTGGATGTCGAATCTCGCCCAGTCGGGTAGTCGTGGAGCCCCAGAGCCGGTGGAGGCAAGAGGGTTCCTTGTAGCTCTCCGTAGTTGGTCCCCTGTGTTAACTGCGTCTGGAGGTGGTGGTACGCCTTGCAGACGGCCGCGGCGGGCCGCTACCTGTGGCACTTCGCTAGAAGACGCAGAAGGCGTGTTTCCACGCTCGGGGGCGTCTCGTAGCATGTCGTAGCTGCTGGCACCGGATGTCGGATCGACGTTGCCGAAGGATCGTGGTCGTGGTGGCCTGGCGTGTGCGCCTTGACGGCCACCTGAAGCTGAAGCTTGGCCCTCACCAGGTTTAGGTAAGGGTTTCCACCAAGCTGGCACAGTTTTGCCTTCGGGGTCGTGGTCGTCTGGTAGTTTAAATGGTTCAGCAAAACGACATTTACCAGGTTCGGTATCGAGGTGGTTCTTAACACCCTTGCTTCTCGTAAGATCCCTCTGGCATGCGGGACATGGCCAATATACAGAGATGGAATCATGATATTTACACTGCGTAGGGTCTCTGTTATGGCTAGGACTGTCCTTTCGGACGTTGTCGATGCATGCCGGGCAAGTAGCCACCTTTGGGATGATACGATCACCGATGCGTCTCATTCCTTCGCCTGGTTCAGCTTGATCGGGAAGGTCTGTAGGATAAGCATGTGCGGTACTTATAGGCGCGTTTCCGCGCGTGGTGTCAATGGCTTTCGCCAGATATACAGCTTCCACGAAGGCAGACTGCAATTGTCGGGTGTATTTTTGTGCCAGTGAAAGCTCGATATTGCACGGTTGTGCGTGCACATGCTGACCGTTACACTTGAGTCGCTCAAAGGGTTTAAGAATTGTCTCGTCGTTGCTGGTGATATTTGTCGGCTTCTTAATATAGTCACCAGTCCTGTCTTTAAGTCCCGTAGCGCATTGGTCAATGCGCACGGTTATAATGTGTGGTCGGTTGGCAAGCTTCTTCCATGGAGGAATATCATCTACCCGTGTTCCTGTAGGTTGTTCGCGTATAAACCACCTCTGAGAGTCATCTTGGGTTACAACAATTTTACCACAATAAGTTATGTGTGGTAAGTCTTTTTTATGGTGCTGTTCCCAAGTGTTGTAGTTGACTTTGTAGTTGTAGTAGGATGGTGGTCCTGTGGTGCGACAGCTGGGTTGCAGCATGGCAACTCGTACGTAGCATATAGCAAAGTAATGGTCTATAACCTGCTGCACCGAGGGGTCTCCCAGGTCGACATATGTAGTCTTGTCCAAGTTGCCGCCTGAGGAAAGTCCCCTTGAGAAGGCAAGCTCTGAGATGCCACCCTCACCGCCACAAAGCTCCACGCAGTTGTTATGGCCATAGCATAGTGTAGCAACTATGCTGTATATGTTAGCGTGTGTGTCGGGCATAGATGTGGGGAGGGTAAGGAACAGGTCATCGTCCTCGTCGGAGCTTATCAGCTCAACAGGGACGTCAGTACTCCAGGTTGCCATAAGATCCTGTCCGAGTCCTGACAAGTCGTCGCCGCAATCATCGTTTCCGTCTTCAACGTGCTTTTTAATGCGTCGAGGCTTGATGCCTGCTTCCTTTTCGGCTTTGAGCCTCTCCTTCTGCTTTATACGCGATTCAGTGGGTAAAGCTTGCTCGTCTTGTTCGTCGGTCTGTGTACTCATTGTCGTGGTTGAACGGGTACATGCGTCAATCGCCAGAGTCGGGAGGGGGAGAGAACAGTCATCTATGATGACGCGTCGATGTTTCTGTGGTGATTGAGTCGGCTCGTTTCCGAGCAAGACCGGTTTCTCGGGTTGCCAATACAACCGAGTACTGATGTTGGCAACCCCTGCAGGTAATGGTGCATGCAAATCATATCCTGTTGGTTGATCGGTAACTGAGATATCCTGAATAACCGCATTGGTATCCAGGTTGATTGTTACACGTCGGATGACTTCAGACCATTTTGGTCCTCCTTTATTGGTCGTCACGTAGTGACGGATGTTATGGTCTGTACGTGTATACGTATTTAAGTATACGGGCACGTTTCCGTGCGTGGTGGTGCTCCCCAGGATGTTGTCGTTCAAGTGACGGATGAGTGTAGTACGTGTCTGAGCTCGCCATTCAGCATGCCGTACTGTATGGCCGTACCAATCCAACACATGTTGTGGCATTGCCTGCTTGCAGGTACATGCCCACAGCTTCGAGCTAATCGGTATTGATGATGCTACCTGCATATAAGTACCGCTTGGTGTACTGTCTTGCATATTGAACCGAATACCGAAATGACACAAACGCATCCGTATCACTGACAACTTTAGATCTTCCAGAGTATCACGTACTGGAGATAACTTCCAAACATATCCTGGGGGACCAAATATTATGATCTTCGTGCGGAGTTTCTTGGCTTTTATCAATAGGTTCTGGATACGTGACCAATGTGGGGCCACTCTCTTTCCTGGAGTTCTTACGTACCAGTCACCCGGAGTACTGATCCATATGAGAGTGTAATCTCCACTGATCACCGCACCTAGGTAGTTTGTGCCCACGCTTGTCATAAGTTCGTTGAGGGAAATACGATCACAAATATAACCTCGTGTGCGGAGGTCGGCACATGCCTCCCTCGTATCTTCAATGACAAAAGCCCTTTTACTAAGGCAGGTTACCCCGCTGTCCTTGTTACCCCCCGGCTTTTCAGCCAACAGGCAAGACGACGAGGGGGCGACGTCGCCCTGCCATCTTCAAGATGAAGAAGATGTGCCTACAATATCTGCCAGCATCTGGGCTTCCCTCAGATGCTGGAGCTCAGCACTGCAGCGCGCCGTGGCCTCAGAGGCGGTTTGCTCCGCAAATGCTGTCAGCATCGATGGATTATCCATCAGCTGTTTCAGCACGCCTTTGGACCTAGCGTCGCTGACCGTATGCAATTCACGATTAGTGTATCCCATCACTATTTTACGGCGGGACTGTACAGCGTCCATGGGTACACTACCACCATGCAGGGCCAGTGTCCTGGCAACAAAACAATCGAACGTCTCGAGATTCTCGATGTTGTCGCCTCGCATGGTGGCCTTGGCGAGCGTCTCCATCAACCCCTGGGGCAGGTTTCCCTGCAATTGATTGCGCTCCTGCGCTGGGGTCGGCTCGCCTGTCAGCACTGTCTGGAAGGACGTGCTGCTTGAGCTCGAGGCGGGTTGCCCCGCAGCTCCAAAACAATCACACCTGATCGACAGATGCCCTGACGGCAACTTTGTCGTCGGCAGGATTTTGGAGCCTTCTGGGAGCTCCATTTTGACCTGCCCCTTACCAGGGAATATCAGCTTCTCCTGGCCTCGTTCAAGCACGATGATCGTGCGTTTGTCCTGCATACTATCGAGGCCTAGGATGGCTGGCAGGTCCTTGCCACAGCCTGACACAATGTTCGTCTTGTATGAATCGAGCTGGGCCGACCCCTGGTACTCGCAGGCAATACAGAATGTGCCTACGGTATCCGCTGGGGCCGACCCTTCTCCCACTCCGTTGATATTCAAACGAGAGCGGGGCTCGAACGTACAAGTGCGGCCATGTGCCTCGGCAGCCTGGACGAACTTACGGCTCGTGTTCTCGCCCATGATGTTGATCTTCGAACCGACATCGATGAGTATGGAATTTCCACCATCATCCAAGAACGTCTTACTCGGCTGCTTGATGTGCACAGTTTCTGAAGTGTCGGCTGCGTCGGTAGGCGGGTTTCCCCGCGGCACAGTCGTACTCCCTGGCGGGTTACCCCGCATGACACTGGCATGCGACTCGCTCTCGGCCATGCGTGCCAGGTCAATGTACTGGAAGTACGACACGTGCTGGGCGTGATCGCCACGCTCCCCCCGCCAGTTGGCATACTCATCACGTATGCTCATATACTGCTCGCGGGTCGTGCGCCTTATCAACGTTAGGTACGAGTGAAGGGCGATGTCTTGCAGCCCCTCGTTCGTGATGTGATCCCGGTACCGCAGCCACTC
>CAUYUJ010001289.1:0-52340 GCA_963575745.1 Prorocentrum cordatum
CCTCCTGCCTCTCCCCCTCTGCCTCCCCACCTTCATCATCCCCGTCCCCCTCTTCCTCTCTCTCCCTTCCTGTCCCCTCCCCACCACCCTGCTCCCCCTCTCCCACCCCTCAAGCAACGGGCCCGAGTCCGCATTTTGCACAGGGCACTCGGGTCCACCCCGCCCCCTCCACGTGGGGCGTGAGGGACATCGCGCTTCCCGTTCCTAGTTTCTCGAACAGGCAGTCGCGATGACGAAGGCGGGGAAATTCTCTCCAGGGGCTCCACGGGCTTGGTCGACATGCGCGGGTTGCGGGCGCCATGAATACAATGATGTTCTAGTCTCCCAGGCCAGCAAGTGTCGAGGCTGCAATAGACCAGTCAAACTATACAAACCCAAGGGCCAGAAGTCTGATGTCAGGAACACTTCGACGACGTCGGAGAATACGCTGGCCATGTCCGTCCCTCCACCATCTGGCTCGTCGTCCTCTCTGGAGTCGCTGCTCGCCCAGGCGCTGGCAGCCACCGACGACCCAGACGTCAAGAAGGTGCTCGCGGCGCAGGCGGCCCTTGCGGCCCTGGCAGCGCAGCAGGCGGCCCCGCCAACGGCCATCTCGGCGGAGGACGCCGTGCGCAAGGCCGCAGGCGCCTGGCGGGACGCGAGCACCAAGCACGACCAAGCTGTCCAGCAGGTCGTGCGGTGCAGGGAGAACCTTCGGAAGGCAGAGCAGAAGGAGCAGGAGATGGCCACCTACCTCGCGGAGGCCGAGTTGCAGCGCAAGCTGGCGGCTCAAGTCTTGCACGAGGCAGTCAGTGGCGACAGCGGAGTCGCAGGCCGCAGCAGCCAGGGTGCAGCTTGCACAGGACCAGACAAGGGTGACCTGATCGAGCTCCACTGGGACCCCAGTTTCTTCACCGAGCTGCGGGAGCTCGGCTGCGACCCCGCTGAGCTGGAGAAGTTGGACAAGTTCGAGAAGGAGCTGCGGGAGGCCAAGGACAACCTCACGCAGAGGTCGGCAGAGCTTGCTTCCTGGCGGAAGGAGGCGCTGGCCATCCAGGCGGCCGTGCAGGACCGCATGAAGAAGAAGCGACGTGTTGCAGGGGAAGCTGCCGAGGAGGGACCTGCTGGAGGTGATAGTGCTGCACCTCCCTCGGCAACTGCAGCAGCATCGTCAGGGCCCACCCCAGACCAGGTGGCAGCGGAGGCCGCGAGGATCTCCGCAGCCAAGCTGGCGGCGGCCACGGCGGCGCAGGAGGCACAGAGGCAGAAGGCTGCGGGCGCAGGCGGCCAGTGAGGCCCCGCGGCGAGCCGCGACGACAGCGCTGGGGGAACAGCGCCAGCGTCGCCTCTTGCCGCGCCCGCAGACGAGGAGATCGATGATCATGATGTGAGTAAGCTGTTCTTTGCCAACATCACCTGCCTTGGTCAAAGAGCTTGGGATTTCCTCACAGATCGTCAGAGACTCCAAGAATATACGTATTTTGGGATTGTTGAGACTCATGTTTGTGGACGCACTCGGGATGAGTGGGTTAACAAGGCCCGCAGGCTGAAGCTCAAGTTCATCGACAACGGTGCCAGGCCTACAGGCCGAGGCACTACACGTGCTGCACGTGACCGGGCGAACGAAGGAGGGGAACTCGTTCTTGCCCAAGGCCACCGCTACCTTCATCGCCTCTTTGAGACACCAACAGAGGTCACTCACCTTTGCGCAGACGGGCACGACCAGCTCGACGGTTTCCTCCCTGTGGTTCTGCATCAGCAAGGTTTCAGTTTTGTTCTCGTCACCTTCTACGGACACCCGTCAGTTGGATTCTCTGGCAGCAATATCCAGCGGTATTCAAGGCTAGGATCCTTCTTGAGGACCCTCCAGATGCCGTGGATGGTGGCTGGTGATTGGAACATCGATGTTGAACGCTTTCGCACCTCTTCTTTTTTAGACAAGATACAGGGGCACATCATCAAAGCCCCAGTGCAGTACACTCAGGTGGGCGGCAACGGCGACTCTCATATCGATTTTGTGGTTGCCAGTGCTGCCTGCCTTCCTTATATAGTTAGTGTTTCCGCAGTCCAGGACGTGTCCTGGGCACCGCACTGCGGCCTGAGCGTCACACTTCGCAGTTCAGGGAAGCAGATGATTGCACGCAGCATGCCGACTGCCCCTCGTTTTCCTCAGATGCCGAGGCCCTCTCCTGTTGCTCAGCCTGACTCCAAGTCTTGTCGGCCCAGGCAGCAGCAGGCTTTTCGAGTGGCGATTGCACGTGAAAAAAGGCGAGATATGTGCTACGCTCTTCTCTGATCTCTTTCCGTCCCAGCAGCAGTTTCAGGAGGGTGAGGGGACTGCTGCTGTCGACGATGGCGGCAGTCCTCTCGAACTCGAGGGCACCTGCGACGAAGGAGAGTTTTTTGATTTTGATCCTGATGTTTCTGGTTCGGGGTTCCCCGACGATGACGAGGAAGACCCCTGGGCCGAGGAAACTTGGTTTTCGCATGCACCTGTTATGGCACCCGCTCCTCCAGGCATCAGTCGCTCCGAGGATGTGGTGGAGAGGCCACACTTACAGCAGGCCCCCGCCCGTGGTGTGCTCAGCAGACAGGTGGTGCAGTATCCTTGTTCTCTGGAGGAGGAGACTCAAGTTGGCGAACTTTCGAGGGAGCGTCGGGCCCACCCCAGCGACGGCACTGCCCAGGACCCTCTGGCCAGGGACGTCTCGGACGCCCGTCCTACTCCGACTGATGGTGCGCCTGCTGCCTCCTCCCCCTCTTTTGCTCTTCCGTCAGCACTTTGGCCCAAACATCAGAACCAGGTTGGTTGGTTGACACACTCTCTTCAAGACGTCTGGCCAGCGATCCGCTCATCGCTCGCGCATGCAGCTGGCGGGCCCCACATCCTGGTTATCAGTGGGTGTTTCGCTGCATGGGTGTCTGTGGCGGAACGATGTCTCAGCGAACACCGTCACCTTGATGCTCCAGTTCGGTCTAGAGCTGCAGGGCCATCTCAGGAGGTGGGGCCAGTTCACGCTGCAGCCCACATCCGCGACCAGCCCATGCGGGACGTGGCAGCGTCCTGATGGGCTCGCATCCACACTCTCGTTCAACGTGTCGAACGGCATCGGCGACGGCGCAACGGCACAGTTCAGGTTCAGCAGCTGGCGACCGATGCACGGAGGCTTGCACTCGACGTCCCTGCTGGTGTTCAGTCTCTTGTCCCAGCAGGTGGTGGCGCCTGGACCGACTGGCTTGCCGCCATGCGGCAGCTCGAGTTCATGGAGCTCCCAGCGCTCACGGCTGCCGCTGCTCTTGCTGACCGAGGAGCACGGCGAGGCCGTGCGAGAGCCACGCGGCAGTCTCTGCAGGAGTTCCAGGAGTGGATCGGCTCGCAAGGTGCTCTGGGCATTGTCCATAGGAGCATCAAGCGGGACCCCCTTGCTTCAGACGAGCTGTATTTCGAAGGAGGTTGCGCTGTACATCCTATTGGGATCGTGGATCGCAAGGTTCTTCGCTGGCACAAGCTCTGGAAGTCCACGGAGCTCACGTACACCAAGTATTTGGCCACCATGGACCGTATCCGTCAGTTGGGTATGGTCGAGGAGCTGGTCCCCTTGTCAGTGGCCGACCTGCGACATGCGCTTCGGCGCATGAAAGCGAGGGCTGGCCTGGGCGCCGACCAGCTGTCACCAGTGGACCTGGAGCGGTTGCCCGACGAGGGCCTCGACGGCCTGTGCCAGCTCTTCCTCATGGTGGAGCAGGGCATGTCCTGGCCCTGGCAGCTGCTCATTGTCATTGGCCGCCTCCTTGCCAAGAAAGGAGGAGGCGACAGAGTTATCGGATTAGTTACCATGATTTGTCGAGTTTGGAGTATGGCTCGTGAAGAGCAGATGTGACAATGGTCTTCAGACTCAGCCCCACACTGGGACGCTGCAGTTGCTGGCAACAGCGCGCTGCGGGAGGCCTTTCTCAGGAGCCTCAACTCTGAAGTGTACTCCCGCATGGGGGTTGCTCATGGTGAGGCGCTACTGGACGTCGCTTCTTTTTACGACAGTATTGAGTTTGAAGTTCTGGCAGACACGGCTGCGAGGCTCAGTTTTCTTCCTGTTATCTTGTTTCTGGAGATGCAGATCTGCGCAGCCCCGCGTGTTGTCCCCCAGATTCAGTCCTTCTCACTCCCTTTCCAACCCACCCGCAGCGTGGTCCAAGGGCTGAGGAGTGGCACCAGATTCGGGCGGTGCCTCACATACTTTGTTCTAGAGAAGTTGTGCACGGCGCATCCCAACATGACGGAACGCATATGGATCGATGATCTGGCTCAGAAGGTTGTTGGCTCTCGACATCAGGTACGGACGACCTTGATCGCGGGTGTTACCGACACAGTTGAGGAGTTCAGTCGTGTCTCTTTGGGTATAGTTGCCAAGAGCGTCGTCGTGTGTTCCCATCACGCCGACGCCAAGACAGTCGCTCGGGCACTCAAAGCAAAGGGCATTGTTCTCAAGGCGGAGCTTCAGGCGGCCTACCTGGGAGTTGACCAGGGCGCAGGCAAGCGAGGAGCTCGTGCCACTGCCCGCAAGCGCGTGGTCAAGGCCCGAGCCCAGCACGGACGGCTTCGACGCTTCGCGGCCGCATCACGGCGCTTCTGGGTTACGGCACGTTTGGAACGTGCTGGACCACAGGCAGCCGCCATGTACGGACACCAGATCTACGGGGTGTTCGGCTCGGCGATGCAGCAGCAGCGGCGGAGCTTGGCAGCAGCATCTGGCAAAGTACGCCGCGGCCGCTGCACCACTACCTTGCTGGGGATTCGAGCCCCCACAGCTGATCCAGGCGTACTCTTTCCACGGCAGTGCTTGGCTCAGTGGCTTCAAGTATGGATTACCGAACCCTCTCTCAGGGCGGGCGTCTACCGTGCATGGCCACAGGTGGCATCTCATCTCAAAGGTATCCCTGAGAGCCAGAGGTCACGACACATCCGCGGCCCACTCTCCGCTGTGGCGGCGTACCTACTGCAGGCAGGCTGGGACCCGAAGACTCCTTCTGAATGGGTTTTGCCGAATGATTGTGGGCAGCACTCGTGGGTCTTTGACGACGAGGCTCTCTGCTCGCTTGACCAGGCAGACGATTTACTAAGGGAGTTTGAAGGGTCTCTGGCCTTGCGGCAGTGGCGTATCGCTGCTGAGCTGAATTGCGGAGCAGGGCTGGAGGGAGGTGCTGATCTCTTGAGTCTTCGGAAGTTCATTCATAATCTTCAGTTTGTGGATCGTGGCCGTCAGTTATCAGAGCTGATGGTTGCTATTTCAGTCGCAGGTGTTTGGACTAAGGCGAGGAAGTATGAGCTCCAGTTGTGTGCTTCCAATGTGTGCGATCGTTGTTCTGAGGCTCCCGAGTCCGACTTCCATCGCAACTGGGTTTGCGCTTGCAACACTGATTCTCGTGCCTTCGCAGACTCAGACCAGTTTGCGGCTGAGGCCATGGCCGACCAAGAGGCGCACTCATGCTTCTGGAACCGTGGTCTTATTCCAGCGGCATGGACCGCAGTCCCTCCCCCAGCAGGCGAGGAATGTTGGCGAGGCGGGAACCTACTCACGGCTGAAGCAGGGCCAGGATGTCTGGGCCATGGCACAGCCGACCGTCCTGTTCGAGTCTATGGAGATGCGTCAGGAGGCCGAGACACTCATGACCCACGCCTCCGTCGTGTTGGACTTGCAGTGTGTGTTATTGCGGCATTCGACCCCTTCCGTCTAGGGCCACATTTGTTCGGCCCGCTGGTTGGAGGGGTACAGACTGTTGCGAAAGGTGAACTTGTGGCTCTGGAGCTGGCGATACGATGCACCACGGGCCACTTGATTTTTATCACAGATTGTGAGGAAGTTTGCAGAGGATGGTGGGCCAGAGCCTACAGTCGTCCCGCAGGCCAACTTGCGGGCATCTGGAGGCTCATTGGTCGGCATCTTCAGTCTCGTTCCCCGACCGAGATCGCAGTTGTGCAGATACCTTCCCACCTCGAGGCCGAAGAGGTGGTCCGACACAACCACGCGAGCTGGATGGTGCAGGGCAACGAAGCTGCAGACAGGCTGGCCCAGGAGGCCGCCACAGACCATCGTGTGTCGGAGGTCGATCGGTTTCGTGTTCAGTCAGTGGAGCAGAAGGCACTACTGGTACGACGGAGGCTGCTGCGGGCAGCGCTGTGCAGCATCCAGAAGGAGCGTGAGCTGGCCGTGGTGAGTCTGCGGCAACGGCGCGAGGCACGGCAGCTGCAGCAGCAGCAGCCCGACGGCAGCGAGTACGAGGCCGCCACCTACGTTGCTGCCCCGCCGCCTCTCCCTCCTCCTGCCCCCTCGACCATTGCCCGTTTCGGAACCAGTCACGTGCTCGGTGATGACGGCAGGAGTTGTGTAGTGTGTAAAAGCTTTGCGAGTCGGGCGTCTCGGGATGTCTGGCTTTCTAGTGAATGCACGCCGCTCGAGAATGTTGATGGCAGGGTGTCTCGGGTCCGTCGGGGGTGCCGTGTACATGTCGCTGGGGGGTGGGCCCACCCCTCGCACGCCCTAATGTTTCATCATCGTCTTGGAATATGGTTCTGCAGTGATTGTGGCTACTTCGGCCAGGCCCAGCTCAGGGGCCTCGGTAGCCCCTGCACCCTCCCCATCTCCAAGACCAGGCGCGAGTATCTCGATCGGATATCTCGCGACCTGTTTCCCAAGTGTAACTGAGCCACGAGTATTGTTCGTGTTAGAGTTCTCTTTTCGCTACGCGAAGGCTGTAATCCCTGTAATCCCTCCTCCTCCTCCTCCTCCTCCTCCTCCTCCTCCTCCTCCTCCTCCTCCTCCTCCTCCTCCTCCCTCCTCCTCCTCCTCCCCCCCCCTCCTCCTCCCTCCTCCTCCTCCTCCTCCTCCTCCTCCTCCTCCTCCTCCTCCTCCTCCTCCTCCTCCTCCTCCTCCTCCTCCTCATCTTCCTCCTCCTCCTCCTCCTCCTCCTTCTCCTCCTCCTCCTCCCCTCCTCCTCCTCCTCCTCCTCCTCCTCGTCTCCTCCTCCTCTTCCACCTCCTCCTCCTCCTCCTCCTCCTCCTCCTCCTCCTCCTCCTCCTCCTCCTCCCTCCTCCTCCTCCTCATCGCCTCCTCCTCCTCCTCCTCCTCCTCCTCCTCCTCCTCCTCCTCCTCCTCCTCCTCCTCCTCCTCCTCGCCCTCCTCCTCCTCCTCCTCCTCCTCCTCCTCCTCTTCCTTCCCCCAATCCTCCTCCTCCTCCTCCTCCACCTCCTCCTCCTCCTCCTCATCCTCCTCCTCCTCTTCCTCCGCCTCCTCATCCTCCTCCTCTTGCGCTCGTGCGCTCCTCAGCGGTCGTCCCGATAACACAAGACGCCCGCCCTTTAAAGAAAAACGGAAACTCAGCGCCTGAGGGGGGCAGGGACAACCGCCTCCAGTCTAGAGTTCGAGGGACCCTTCCCCTGCTTCAAAAACCCCAGGGCTTCCCGTTTCCACTCAGTGTCGGGGTTCCCCGAACATTCTTTGCTCAACTCTTTGACCTTCAAAAGGGCATACGCTCCACAGCGCACGCACCAGGTCAAACCTCCATTCTGTCAGAGACGATGGGTGGGGTGGGCCTGGGACACAATCCTCGGACGCCCAGGGCACGGCAGCTGCACCAGCCGAGAGCGAATCGCCCGCGACATCCCACAGACACAGCATCCCCACCCACCGCCAGGAGCCTGCGAGACAACGTGACCCTTACCATCTGGGACTATCTCGAGAATCGGGGCCTCCGAATTATTAGGCTCTCGTTTGGCACGCTCTGAGTATGAAGACACATCAGGATAACCCAGTTGATGGACATGCCTGAGAACAGCCACCATATATCTGGAGATGAGCGTACTCTGATCATGATGATGCCGCAGACGATCCCGAAGGTGATGATTTGCTGGATGCGCCTTGGCACCTGTCTTGGCCCAGGAGTCCGCCTCCTGGTTGCCTCTGAACCAATGAGGCTCATAGCCTCGTCGTTGCGCCGCCGCCTTCGACATATGCGAAGGCATCCAACACACATTCACCGAATTAACTCCGACGTCCTCGATCCTCATCCAGATGAGGCGCCAGAGCTCCGCGTAGCACTTGTTGGATTTTTCCGTCCCCTCCCTTCCCATGTTCCACCCGTCGTAGACCATTTTACAATCCGTTATGATGTGGATACTGGGCCCCATGAGGCACAGCGCCATGTAGAGGGCGTAAAGCTCACTGGACGGCACGTCCTGCACTGGGAGAGGGGAAGGCCCGTAGGCCACTGCGTCTACCTGCATACTCGGGCTGATGGAGACGACCGACCAGCCAGCACGTAAAAGTCAACGTATATCTCCGTCGTAGGCGGAACTGTCGATGCAGACAGTGTCGCCTAGCACTCCACTCGCGGGCTTCACAGCCCATCTATACTCAGCACCTTGGAGGATCTTGGGGAACTCGGTCCTCTTGGAGTCCACCAGGGCTCTCGTGAACAGGATGTCAGGCTGAGTCAGGGCCATGGCTGCGGCCCCCATCCCACTATGGTCATGGTCCCTCCTGATCAGCTTGGAGCCATCACAGCCCCATATCCGGTGAAAAACCGTACCCTTCTTCTGGAGGCACCACTGGCACCGATCATCGATCACGTACCTCTTCCTGAAAACATCAGCCTGAGTCCAGAGACCTCCAGAAACCTGAGCGATAAGCAGACTGGCCCCAAGAAGATCTCCAGCACCTCTTAACCTAGCAAGTTCATCACGCAGAGGCTCCACGTATGGCTCCCAAGAGGCATTGTAATGAGCTCCCGCACGTATACGTAGCAACCGTCTAGTCGTTTCATCCGCTAGGGTTTGCACAGTCCTAGGCCCTACTTCTTTGATGTTGATGGTCACTCCGTCGGTGTTGACCCAAACATCCCAGGAGGCAGCTTCCCACTCGAGTCTCCGGAGGGTGAGCACTACCGCTCCTGCTGGGCCTAGGACCGTCCTCCACCCTTGAGACCTAGCCTTGACCGCGTAGTCGAAGGCGTGCTTCATCTGGGCATCCGTGGCCCACGAATCAAATACTGCTCTAACCCACATCTGCAGAGGCAAAGAATTTGCTGCGAACATCGGGTCGAGCTTCTCGACCTCAGCCAAAAGGAACTGCAAGCTGCGGCTGCGGCCCTTCACAGGCCCGAAAATAGCCGCACCTGTCGAGGCGCGCTGCTGCTCCAACTGCGTGTCGCCGAGTCCGACGACCGAAACACCATACATGACCGCCAGAGTGGGGCCTCCTCGATAAACATTATGAAGCGGTTTCCGAGAGAATCTGAAAGCCCTGAACCGTCGCACCTTGCCCCTGGTCGTCTTCAGTCGCTTTTGTTGTGACATTTCTACCCTTTCCAGCCCTGAGCTTGAAATCGACCCCGAGGTTTTTGGTCGCCTGAACATGCTTGAACCCGAATGCCCGAAGCGCCCATGCCAGCTGCTTTCCAAGTTTCGGGTCCGAGGCCACCAGGATCGATTTACGTCTCGAAACCTTCATCTCGAGCTTCTCCAGGGACCTGCAAACAAACAGAGTGCACCTAACTAGCTGAGTCCGAACATGCTTCTGATCACCCACGGCCTGGAGACCAGTGTCGTCCACCATCAAAGAAATACCGATCCTCGGCCACTTCTCGGCCGCCGCGTCGAAAACATCTAACAGCACTACTTTCAGCAGCGTCGTCGCATACGAGCAGCCTGCCACTATGGTGGTGTTCAGCTCAAAGGGCATGGACACCGCCTCTCCCACTTTAATGACCCGCTTGCCCGAGTAGACTAACAAGAGAAACTTTAACCTCCTCAAACTGAACCCGTGCTTATTGCATGCTCGTACCAATTGCTCGTGCGTGATGCGTTCGTGCGCTTTTTCCAAATCAATCAGCGTGCATCCACTGAAAAATTCGCTGGCTCGAGCGGCCTCGTTCAACAACGCCTGCTTCCAGATAGCCATCTCGCAACTCTTACCCTTTCCTCCATACATATACGTGCGTGCGTGCTTGTCCTCCCACCTTTCCGCCTCCTCATGCCGAAGCCGACTATAGAGTCTCACAGGGGTGGAGATGATCCCGATGGGCCTCCCCCCCCTTCAGGCTTCTGCAAAAACGGCAGAATGAGCAGCGCAATCTGCTCGGGCATCTGGGTGCGCGTGTCCCACAGATACATCAGGACACTGAGAGCAAGCAGGCCAGAGGTACATAGCTGCTTCAGCGCGTGCGGGGCCCAGTTACAAACTCCCACAGCAGTATGCTTCTTGAACTTCCCCAAGACGGACCTGATTTTTCCTGGCTCAACTGGCGGCTTCGGGTCCTCGAGGGGCATCTCATTGAGCATCCTGGGAGCGACCTTGGGCACCTCCCCGAACCTCCAGATGTGCTTCCACTCCTCCTCCAGGGCCTCCACCTGATCCTGAAAACCTCCAGGGGCCCCGTCGAGGCCAGGGTCCGCGGGGATCCAGTCGTTGGGCTGCTTCGTACACTTGTGAACTTTCCCTCCGCCATTTTCCAGGGCCGAGCGGGCCCATTGTCTCCACTCTTGTTGCCGAGACCTTTTCCAACCCTGCTCCTCACCCTGGATACACTTTACATGGCCCTGGATCGCTTCATGCAGCGCCTCGGCGTGGTAGCCTTACAGAGAAAATGCTTTTGCCTCCAGTTGACCCAGCGCTCGCACTCCCACAAGATCGTGGGCGGCTCCCTTGCCTTTTTCAGCAAGTCCTGCACCTGCTTATCCTGGCCTGAACGGCCCTTGCGGAGCAGAAACAACAACTCCTCCACCCTGACGTTATACCTCCTCATTGCCCTGGATACTGGAGATCCCAGAGGGTAGGGGCCCCCGGCTTTCGTTAGAGCAGGCCTCCAAACGAACCTAAGGGGGGCTCCTCTTCCTTTGTACCCATCAGCCTGCGCTGGAGCGATCTGGTAAGTGTTCACCAGCTCCTGCTCAGCCAAAGCACAGAACTCAGCCTACGTATCCTTCGCCTGCTCAGCCGTGAATACCGAGCCTGCCACGAAGGTCTCCAACCTATCTAGCAACTCTTCCCAAGCTGGCGGTGGGGCTGGTGCAGGTCCCACTGGTAGCTCACCGGGAAACTGACGAGGTTTGGCCAAAACGCGAATCTGAGCAAGATGCGAATCCGTGCGAAGTACTAGCTTAACTAGAAAATGTGTCGAAAGCTCTGTCTCTTCGATCCTATCGCATCTTACCACTGCTGGAACAAGGCCTCCTGAAACTATGAAGTAATCGATCGTTCTCCATTCCTTACCCACTCTGCACGTAGGCTTCCCAGGCTGGATAATAACACCTCCGAACTTCTCAAGGATCCCAAGAGCTCTGATTTCATCAGCCGTCGCATTGAAATCCCCTCCAATGACAAAGGGCTTCCCAGACGTATACAGGGTCTCTCCGAGCTGCATCAGGATCTGGCGCCCTTGGGCACCTGCACCTTCCCCCGACGGTAAGTAGACCGAGACCCCAATGATGCCACCTTTCAGCAAACCACCTATCCACGCTGAAGCAACTCTCGAGGTTGGTCTCGGCAAACCTTCCATGGCACCCATGCCTACTCCTACTCTGCAGGCGACTCCTACCCCCGAAGACAGGCCTCCAGACTGGGTCACCTCACAGGCTCCTAACCTTACATCCCATCCAAACTTCAAAAGCGTGCTGCTGGATTGGGCCAGATCGGCCTTCTCGACTTTGCACTCCTGAAGGAAACATGTGACTCCATCACACTCCTTCTCCAAACAGCTCTGGCATCTCGGCCAACTTGTGACATTGGCCGAGAAAAAACTCCACAGGCTAGGAACTGGACAGCTAGGATCTCGATCCTGGGCTCCTGCTGCGGCTGTCTCGTTTTGCCACCTCTGCTTTCTCCTCCTCAAGTCGCTGGGCCGCCTTGCTGAACAGGCTCTGGATGGTGGCCTGCACTTCGGGGTCCTTGAGCTTGCCATCGGACTCCAGCTGAGAGCGAAGGTCAAGAAGTACACCACCATCAGCTTCCACCATCTTGACGTCGCGCGACGTGTCGGCGCCGCCGCCTGCGGCACCCTGGGCGCCTGGTGGCGGGGCACCAGCGCCAGCGCCTCCCGCGCTGGCGGCGCCCGCGCCCGCTCCCGCGGCGGCGGCGCCAACGGTGCCGCCTGGCGCCGCGGCGCCCCCAAGCGGCTTCCCCTGCATCGCCGCCGCGGCCTGCTGCGCCACCACCGCCATGGCCGCCCTGAGCGCGTCGACCGCGCCCTGCAGCTGCGGGGCAATATCCGACGGCACCGCCTGCTCGAACTTACCCAGCGCCTCCTTGATCGGCGCCTCGAACGCGTCGGTCGCGACCTGCTGCGCCAGCCCCTGGGACCCCAGGTGCTCCGCCGCGCGCCGCTTGGCCTCGCACAGCTGCTTCTCCGTCTCCTGCAACTGCTGCTTGGCCCCGATTGCAGCCATGATCGCCTGCTGCGCCTGCTCCTCCAGCTTCGCGAGCCTCTGCTTTTGATGCAGCACCTGCTGCGAGAACTTACCAATCTGTAGATTTGCCTGCTGCGCCTCCGCCTGCGCGCCCTGCAGCCCGAAGTTGGCCATGGCACGAGCGTGGGCGAGCTGATCTCTGTGCGACTGCGACAAGCTTTGACCCAGAACGGCGAACTGCTCTTCCGACATGGCCAACCACATCTCGCGCTCCTCCTGCGCGAGGGCCCGTGGCGGTTGCCCGCCACCTGGCCCTTTGCCGCCCTGAGGGGACTTGCCCCCCCCAAGGCCCTTCTTGCCGCCCTTGTCGTACTTGCCGCCACCTTTGCCTCCATCACTCTGACGAAGCACTGGAGGCCCTTGATACCACACCCCGCCTGGCACCGAGTACTGTGCCCAGTAACTCTGATCAGGCCGAACTGCTTGAACTGGATTGCACCCATCACATCCACTCTGGCGGCAGACGCGACGGTGCCCGTAGTTGGAAAACCCGCACTTGCCACAGTACCATCCTGGCGACATGGCTTGAGGGGTCCCTGCTTCCTGAAACCGGAACCACGTCCGCGCTGGCGGCTCGCCGTGGTGGGATCGATCGTGCTCGCGAAAAACCTGGCCTGAATCGGCCTCGAGGGTGGCCACGGATGGGCAACAAGACCAATCAGGTTACCTCGCAACTTCGTTGCTTCCCCCCGTTTGGTCTTGAGCCAAAATGGCTACGGACTCCTCCTCCTCCTCCTCCTCCTCCTCCTCTTCCTCCTCCTCCTCTTCCTCCTCCTCCTCCTCCTCCTCCCATGGAGTAGATCCTTGGCTGTTTTCGGCGCTTGTTTCGAGCAGGTGGAGTCTCCCCGATCGGACGCACTGTTGCAGACAGTCGGACTGAGCAGACCCCCCCTCTCCCCCCACCCTTCCGCCCAATGGCGAAACGACGAATAAGAAAACGTTCACCTCGAGGCGTGGCCAGTCGAAAGAGCGCCAGACCGATCGAAGCCTCAGAGGCAGAAGCGCTGTCGATCATATACGCCGACACGTGGATTCGAAATGGTGCCGGCGCTGTCAGGGAACGATCGAAACGGCCGTTTGGTGATTACTATTTGAACATTCGGCGTTCTCTCTGCGTCTTGTTCGTGACGCAGGTTGGTCGTGTTTCTGGGTCGCCCAGGCTGCCTTATATTTGAGGTTTATCTCGCGTATGGCATTCGCGAAATCGATCTCCGTGGTTTCGTATCGCGTGTCGTTATTATCTGATCGCCAACTGTATTGGCGAAGGACGAAGTGTATCAAACTTGTCCAGGCTGCTTGCGCAAACCCCATTTTCCCATTTTCGAGATTCGTCAGCGAGCGAGGGGGGGAAGTGAGAAGGGGCGGGCCTTCTCAGAAGGCTTGCTTCTGAAAAGTTTCCTGCACCATCTCCGAAGACACAAAAACTGTTCAGAAGGCGCAAGGGCTTCTGAGAAGTCCTGCCGCCTTCTGAGAAGGCCCGCTCCTTCTCACTTCCCTCCCTCGCCCGCCGCTCGAAACGCATGCTGGATCATGGCAGACCACCGACCCTACGGGGCTCTGGCACGGTTCGAGCCATGGTCGCACGGGCTCCGCGGACTTCCCAGGTGGCAGCCCCCTCATTGTGCGGGAACCCAGGCGAGCATCCGAGACGCGTTTGGGCACGTCGGTGCCGCCTGAACCGGCCTTAGATCGTCTCGGGGTCCTCTTGGGGCGGTCTTGGGCAGTTTTGCAGGGTCCGCGGGCTCTCTGGAGGTCTTCTTGGACTGCCTTGGGCCGTCTCTGGGGGCCGCTGGCGCCGTCTTGGGGCCCGCCGGGGCTCTTCTGAAGTCGTCTGAGGAAGAGGAGTTTCAGACGAAAGAGCCTGAGAAGAGAAGTTTGTCTGTGTGTTCGTGGCTTCCCAGTGCCATTCGAGAGCTCGTCGGGGGCTGCTTGAGGTCTCGCAGGGCGTGCTGAGGAAGTCTTGGAGCCTCGGAGGAACATGGGGCGTCTTGGAGCGGTCTTGGGCGTTCCTGGAGCAGCAAGGGCGCCGTGGAGCACGCGGGCGCGGTTCCGGGTGCGCGCCATGGGCTTGGCATCGCTCGGACGTGTGCATTTTCTCTTCGGCGAGGACCATCGAGGAGCATCCTTGATCATTTCGCGAAAAAACCACGCACGAAACCGAAAAAAGCACAGGGAATGGACGTCCGAGCGATGGCCAGGGGGGGCGAAGCCACCAGGAAGCGAACTGGCATCCCGACACGCCGCAGCGCGCCTGAGCGTGGCCGCGGACTTGTGGGGCAGGGAGGCGGCTGTGGAAGCTGCGATGCAGGGGATAGTGCATCTGGCCCGTGCTCCCGTCACGCCTCTCGGGCGACGAGATCCATGCCCATCCCCTGCCCCCTGGCCGGGCCTCTCCTGGGCCCAGGAGCTGTGCATACGCCCTCCTGGCCAAGCCAGGAGGGGGTGGCGTAGACACGGCTGCTGCTGGTTTCAGGTTGGGCCTGGCCCGGGAGCGGTGGATACATGCATAGATCTCGTCGCCCTACCCCTTGTACAGGCTCCCTTTACTCGAAGAGCAAGAATCGGCAGAAACATGATATCTTGGAGGTCCGCGCGGATTTCTTGAACCTGCGTTGTGCCCCCCTGGCGGCGCCTCCGGCGCCGCCCCTGACGGGCTCCGCGCGCCAGGGAGGGGGGGCCAGCGCAGATCCATGAAATCCGCTTGGACGTCAGAGAAGCATGTGTTATGCCTGTTTGCTGTTCCTCTATGCATGTTGGAAGCGGCTGGAGGCTCTGCGCTGGACGGGTCCCGAGAAACGGTGTCAAGGGGGGGGGGAGGGCGAGGGCAAATGCGCTCAAGATAGGTCCCTGGACCCATCCTGGGGTCGAAACTGACAAGTGTTTCGAGCCGCGTCCACCCGTGGCGACGAGGGGGCCCTCTTTCTCCCCCATTCCTGCTGGGCAGAAGCAGTGCTGGGCCGCCTCAGCCCCCAAGCCGGCTCCGACTTTCATGAGTCTCCCTCGAGGCGTACGTGGATGATCCACGAACCGGCGCCTCCAGCCCGCAGCGTTGAGGCGGAGCGTCCCAGCGCGCCCCGAGTGCTCCTCTCCTCGAGCGCTCGACTCGACGCGGCGGGAGAAGCAAAACGATCGCTCGACCTTGTGTTTGCCCTGATACACTCACTCGGTTTGGAACGCAACACGTGCGGTGTTCAAAGCGTCCGTGACAACACGCTGCGTGTTGGCTCAACGTGTTTGCCCACGTGTTGGCGAACGCATCGCGCCAGACATACGTTTTCCATATATATATATATATATGTAATATATATATATATATATATATATATATGTGTATCGATGCATGCATATATACATATATTATATGTGTGTGTGTTGAGCTCCGCGTCAACACGCTACATGTTGCGTGTTGCGCATCGGGGCAGCTGCGGGCCCGAGTGCTCCTCTCTTCGGGCGCTCGACCCGACCCGGCGGCAGAAGCAATTTAAAACGATCGCTCGGCCCAGGGCTCCGCAGATGGCGGGCCCGGCCGCCGGTCCAGAAAGGAGCCCATGCCAGATACCCGCTGTCCCTTGGCCTGGCATCGCTCGGACGTGTGCATTTTTCCTTCGGCGAGGACCGTTCAGGAGCATTCTTGATCATTTGGCGAAAAACCACGCACGAAACCGAAAATAGCACAGGGAATGGACGTCCGAGCAAGTGTTATCCATCTGACAGCACTTGTTGTCTGGGCAAGAAGGGCGGTCAAGATCACAAGAGCTTCTGCCAGGGGGGATCCGGCGGACATCAACTCATGTTCCACACGAACAGGCACGGCTGCTGGGCATCGTACCAATACTTTCCGTACCCATCCCAGGCGTACAAATGTCAGAGCCCGATTCGGGGGAGGCAATCAGACGGGCGATTCTCAGCTCAGCGGCTCGCCGCTGAGCCTAATGGCCGCAGAGTTTTGGTTGTTTGTTGCCTGAGCTGCTGGCGTGCCACTCTGGATAGTGGGCGTCATTTGATTCCTGGACCTGTCTAATTAGCTTCTTGCCGACTCGTTGGCGCCCGTGTGCTGCGGCAGTCGCGTTCGCGCTTTGCTTCGTCGTGTATTGCGGTGCGTTCACCTCGCGACAGCCATCTGGGCCCATGCCTGACGAAGGGGCTGAGAGTCCCCGAAACGCGATGCATGCACTACCCTCGACCTCCACCTTCTGCACCTTCTGGGCGGCAGATGCCGCGCAGCGGCCGCCGCCAGCGCGGCCGCAGTGGCGGCCGCCGTCCAGGCTGCAGCGGCGGTCTCGGCGGCTGTCGAGGCCGCGCCGCGGCGGCGCCTGCTGCGCGGAATGCTCGGAAGGTGGAGGTCGAGGGCACCCTGGCCGTTGCACCTCCTCCTCCTCCTCCTCCTCCTCCTGGGATTTTGCCTGGGATTTTGCAAAGGCCTACACCGTTCAAGGCCTCCAGCTCGGCCAGGGCCACGAAGTTGTCGACGTGGCCCGTCACGCTCGGGCGCCAACATATCCCTCTCGATTCGGGGTCGAGGAGGAAGGGGCGAGGATAGGAAACCTTAAGCCGCTCCTCCTCCTCCTCCTCCTCCTCCTCCTCCTCCTCCTCCTCCTCCTCGTCCTCCTCCTCCTCCTGCGTTCTGCGTTTCTCCCTCGGAGCAGCGTCTCGCGCGCGCCCAGAGCGCGGAGCGCGCCACAGCAGCTCACAAGGCCGTGCGGGCCGTGAGGGCCAGGCTGGCCGCTCGGCTGAGGCTGGCCGCTCGGCTGTGGCTGGGCTCCCTTCGGCGCGGAGCGCTGAGCCCAGCCGCTGTGTAGGGCAGGCTGCCCCTTCTTCGGCTGGGCCTGGGTGTGTGGTCCCTGCTCCTGACCACCTTTCCCCAGGACCAGCGGAGTGTGGGGGAGTGGCTCTCCTGCCCACCTGTCCCCAGCTCCCTTCGGGGCTCAAGGTATGTGGTCCCTGCTCCTGACCACCTTTCCCTCGAGCCTGCTTCGGTCTGGCTGGCCTCTCAGCGACGCCTGGGCTCCCTTCGGCGCCTCGCGCTGAGCTCAGGGTCGGGCGGGCTGCCCCTTGGCCTTGGAACAGAGTGCGGGGTCCTTGGGCCTGACCACCTTTCCTCCGTCCTCTGCCATCGTTGGGCACTAGTTGTGTGGTCCCTGCTCCTGACCACCTTTCCCTAGAGCTCCCTACTTCATTGACTCCATCTTCTTGTGCCCGGGTTGTGGCCCCTGTTCCTGGCAACCTTTCCTCAGGTCGTCGTGCTGCGCTGGCGATGTGGACCCTGCTCCTGTCCTTCTTTTTAGCTGTGTTTGTGTGGGGCTCGAGGTGTGTGTGATCCCTGCTCCTGACCACCTTTCCCTCGGGCTCCCATGTGTATTGTCCTCGTTGCGTCTTATCGTCCTGCGTGATCTCCAGCTCCTTGCGCTGTTCTGTGTGGTCAGGTTGTTGCAGTCGTGCTGCTGTGGTGGCTCCACCGTTCTCGCACTCTGTCGTCGGTCTTTGTGGTAACATGTTGGAGTGTGTGGATGTGCGGGTGGGGCTCGCACCTGGTGGCCTCCATGCACCGACTTCAAGTGGGGGTCTTAGCTGTCCAACCTCGTCCCGCTATGGCTAGGGGTCACTGTGCCCTCGGTGGGGGCGAACCCCAGTCCTGGTGCTGTTATAGTCGCGGTGGGGTTGATCATGCTTGCCCTATGCTCTGCCATGTCGGCGTACGGGTGAGCTCCTTCTCCGTCGTGGGGATGGTGGGGGTGACGATCTAGGGCGGACCGCGGGGGCGCGGGTAGTGGCCGTCCTACCTCCCCCCGTGCCCCTCACCATCCCCCCTGGTAGGCGCGGGCAGTGCTCGTCCTGCCCCCCAACTCTTCGAGCCCGTCTCGAAGTTTGATCCTTGCCTCGCCAGGGTAGCGTAGACTGGTGTCGTTGTGTTGGTGGGGCTGTCGTAAGGTTGCTGGTCCTGGTTGGTCGTTGGTGGTTGGCGGTCGTTGAGGTCGTCTGTAGTCTGGGTAGCTGGTAGCCGCTAAGACGTGTGCGTGTGAAAGCGCTGCGTGCCTCTGTTCTGTTAAACGTGGCGACTTGTGCTTGGAGTGCTCCCTCGCATCCGGGGCTTCCCCAGGACTTGCGTCCTCACGCCTCCAGCAATACGTGGCGATACTGCCTGAGGTGTTCCCACGCATTCGGGGCGTCCTCAGGACTTGCTTCCTAACGCCATTGGGATCGGTTGGCGGAGTGATGCGCGCTTTGATTCGCGGGGCATATGGTGCGGTGTCTGGCTGCGAGGAGTTCGTGCGCGTGGTGCGGGTGGCGTCATTGGATCGCAGCCGTGGTGCTGTCGGGCTGGTAGACACTGGGTCGTCTTGTAGGGCCTGGTGGTTGGTGGTTGGACGTGTTGTTGTTGGCAGGGTGGTTGTTTGGGCATGTTATTATTGGTCTGATGGCTGGAATTGTTGGGCGTAGTGGATGTGGTGCGGTGTGTAGTGAGTTCGGCCGCTTGTGTGTGCCATACTGCGCGGCCTGTGTCTGTGCCTTTTAGCGCCCTCGGGAGCCCCACTCCCTCTGGCAGTCGTGGCCAAGCTCTGCAGTCCCTGCGTAGTAGTCCAGTGGTGCGTAGAAGTTGTGATACTCCTCATCGGCCATGGCCCGTGGTGCATTGTCGTCTGCCAGCTGTCCCCATCTCACCGCGAGAGCCGCCGCCATGGCTCTGCGCAGTTTCGACTGGTATTATTTGAGTGGTGCCGTCGTCCATCCACCTCTGTCATCGCGTCCGTAAGCTCGCCATGTCCATTGTGCGTACGGGTCTGCCCTCCGGGTACTGCCGGTAGTTCTTGTCGTAATGCGCGTAGACGTGTTGCGAGCAGGCATGTTGGTTTCTGCGTTGCCTGTCGAGTTGGCACTGGTCGATGTAGTGGAGCTCCACGCTTTGATGTTCCAATAGCCACTTGGTCACCGCTCTGTGCCAGCTGCTCGGTGCTTGCGGGCACCAGGTGGCAGATGCTAGATGTTCGAGTATAGCTGACACGTCGTACTTCAGACCAGTCGTGATGAGTAGAGGTCGCTGCCCAGTGCAAGCTGTTGTAGTTATGTCTGGCTGGCTGCTTGCACGCCCCACGGGTGTTCGTGGGTTCTGGGGGGTCGCGGGGCTCTTCCCTCGAGGGCGTGCCACCTTGAGGAGCATCACGTCTCACAGGGCGGTCCAGCCAAAGTGCCGAAGATCTTGCCAGCCCATATAGCGTTGAGCCAAAGTGCCGAAGATCTTGCCAGCCCATATAGCGTTGACCCAGAGCGCCAGCGTGTCCCGCTCGGTGAGGTCGCCTTTGTCGGGGTCGATCTGCACGTCGATGGAGAACACCACCAGGTTGCAGCAGGCTACGTGCATCTCGAAGTGGTGCTGGAAGTCCTCCATCCGCCTTCTTCCCGAGAAGAGGTGCAGCAGGAACATGGCCGTCGTAACCAGCGGTCTGGATGTCGTGAAAGCTGTAGGCACAGGTGCCTCGGGCTCGATACTCGCGGCTTCTGGTGGGATTGGTGATCTCGGCAGCCAGTCTGGGTCGATAAGGTCGGCGAGCTTCAGGCGCAGAACTTGTTGAACTGGTACGAGTGCGTTTGTCGCCCCATGTCATTGAGCCTTTCTCGCGGCCACTTGGAGCTGTTCCTCTTCCCGTCGGTCAGCTGCTTCTCTTGGGTCCATCGGTAGTGCTCGTAGCACCGCGAGGCATGTAGGACGTCTCCTGAAGTGCTTCAAGATGCGCGACCTTGTGATGAAATCTTTGCCGCACCCAGGGCACGCGGTGGATCTGGCGAGGCGCTCAGCTAGGTCGTAGCCAACGTGCTCCATGGTAACGTGCCGCTTCCACGCGCCCTTGGTCATCAGAACCCTGCCGCACTCGTAGCAGACGTATCCCTGGCGCTCTTCTGCTGGTCTGCCTTCGAAGTTGGGCATGGTCAGGCCGTACTCGCGGGCCAGTGGCGCAGTTGCCGTTGCCGAGCTCGGTGCCTGAATATATCGTGCTGCCACTGACGGTATCTGAACCGCGTTCGCGCAATCAGTGCTTGTGCTGCATGTTCTGGCTGGCCTCGCGCCCACTCAGCGAATCCTCGAAGATCAGCTCTGATGCCTTCGTCCTCCCGAAGAAATAGCTTGTGCCAGTCTATGTCATCCTCCATTTGTGTATTCATGTCTTTGGATCGCCCCGCAATTCGTCGACCAATCTGTGCAAGTACGGCGTGTCCGCATGAAGCATCCTCACGAAGTAATGCAGTCTCCGCTTCCGAATGGACATATGTATCGGCACTTCGTCGCACTTGAGATAGATGTCGTCGTCAGTGGTAAGATTGGCTGAGTGTGCATTATGTTGCTGTCTTACCACTGCTCTCAGACTGGCTATGCGAGGGCTCTGGAGCTGTTGTCGTTGTTGCGCTGTCAGCGGCCCCCCAGACTTCGCTATCGTATATGAGCTTGCTGTAAGCCAATGCCGCCAGGTATTGGGTCTTGGCCTTGGCGTGCACCTGCTGTAGCCGAAAGACTGACTTCTTCAGGGGCCCTTCGGCCGAGCGGTGGTCGATTCCGATGATTATTCGCATCAGGTTCGGTCCTTCACTGCCGTCGGCGGTAACCACATTTCCCAGTGTGACCCCTTGTGTGGTGACTTCGGCCGTGTTGGCGTCAGTGCCAGTCGGGTCCTCTCCCTGGTCGGTCTGCAACGTGATCGGGTTGCTCTTGAATATCCTGGCTTTGGTGATTTGCTTGGCCTTCCCTTCGATCGGCAGCAATGCCTTCGTTTTCTTTGGGTGTAGTTCGTGTCCGAATATCCGTAAGGGCTTCGCCCTCTGCCGCCGGCCCCCTCTCCATCAGAACTGGACATATCAGAGCGGTGTTGGGATGTCTGGGCGCCGATTTAAAGACATCTGGGAAAGTCATGCGAAGACGGCTGGCAATGAACAAAACACGTTGAGATGTTGGAGCTTTGAGATGTTGGAGCTGTTGTCGAAGGGCGCATTGCCTTCTCGGGGCGTTTCCCGCTTCTTGTGTATTGGGCGCCCTCTTGGAACAACTGGGGTTGCATGATGTCATCTAGGGATATAGTGGCGCGTGGAGGTATTTTCGAAGACTTGCGGCTGCGGGTACAGCGCAGACTTCAGGAGACAGCGGGGGAGCCGAAAAACGCACCCCGAACACATGTCCCATTACACAAACTCGCACAAACTTACGTTTTTCTTGCTCTGGAGAGAAGGGAGCGCTTGGGGGCAGCCTCCGCGGGGCGTGTCCGTAGCTTCGGGAGGGATTTTGTGCAATGGGATCGTGGCCTCGGGAGCGCGAATGTTGCGTAATTTACGCGGGATCGTGGCCTTCTCAGGCGCGAATGTGCGTTATTTACATGGGGTCGTGGCTTCGGGGCGTAAGCATGACGTAAGTTACGAGGGTTCATGGCCTCGGGGGCGCGAATGCATGTAATTTACGAAGCATCGTGGCCTTGGAGCATTCGGGCCCACAGCCAGATTTTCAAGAGACGGCGGGGGGCTCCAAAAAGCGCACCCCGAACGCATATCCCAATACAGACACTATTGTTTTTCTGCTCTGCTGAGGCGGGGGGTGGGCAGTCTCCGCGAAGTGGATTCGTAGCCTCGGGGGCGCGACTGTGGCGTAATTTACAAAGGGTCGTGACTTCGGGGGCGCGAATGTGGTGTAATTTACAAGTGATCGTTGCCTCGGGGGCACGACTGTGGTGTAATTTACAAGTGATCGTTGCCTCGGGAGCGCGAATGTGGAGTAATCTACAAGGGATCGCGACTTCGGGGGCGCGAATGTGGTGTAATTTACAAGGGATCGTTGCCTCGGGGGCGCGATTGCGTTGTAATTTAGGAGGGATCGTGGCCCCGGGGGCGCGAATGAGGTGTAATGTACGAAGGGTCGTGGCCTCGGAGGCGCGAATGAGGTGTAATCTACAAGGGATCGTGGCCTCGGTGTCGCGGATTCGGCGTAATTTACGAGAGATCGTGGCCTCGGCGGCGCGAAGGTGACGTAATTGCTTCGGAGTCGCGAACGCGGTGTAATTTACGAAGGGGTCGTGGACTCGAGGGCGCGAACGCAGCGCAACTTACGAGGGGTCGTGGCCTCGGACGCGCGAATGTTGCGTAAATTAAAAAGGGATCGTTGCCTCGGGGGCGCGACTGTACGATAATTTACAAGGGGGTCGTGGCCTCGGGGGCGCGAATGTTGCGTAATTTACGGGTGATCGTGGTCTCGAGGTCGCGAAGGTGGCGTAATAAATGCGGGATCGTGGCATCGAGTGCGCGAACGTGGCGTAATTTACCAGGGATCGTCGCCTCGGAGGCGCGAATGTGAAGTAAATTACGAGGGGTCGTGGCCTCGGAGACGCGAACATTGTATAATTTACGAGGGATCGGGGCCTCGGGGGCGCGATTACAGTGTAATTTGCAAGGGATTATAGCCTCGGGGGCACGAATCTCTTGTATTTCTACGTGTCGCACGCCCCCCCAGGAATTCTGAGAACCCTCCCGGGGGACGCTAACCAGAGCCCTTTTCGGCTCCCCCCCTCGCGCGGACAGTAACAATTTACAGTAGGAAGCAGCAAGCAACACTGTAACATTGGAAACTGGAACCTGGAACGGGTGCAGGGAACAGCAACCTTATCCTGGCAGCCTGGTGGCCCCCAAGGGGGCCGGCGGATCTTTAGCCGTTTCTTGATGATGGACAGTACGCTGAAGATGTCGCTCTCTACGCGCGCATTGTCGCGCAGCACGCAGAAGAAGGTGGCGTCGTCCATGAAGGATATTTCTGGCAGCGAACCTTCAGTATCTTTGAGCGGTCCTCTGGTCAGGATGGCTTGTTGTCCAAGCGGTTGGAGGTCCAGGGCATGCTTTCCTTCTTGCAGTTCCATGTCAAGCGGGCCCAGCGCTTGGGCGAAGCTAATGTTGAGGATGAGGTCCGCCAGCCCGTTCCTTGGCCTAGTACCCTCCAGGCTCTGCGCGCATAGCTCGTCGCCCCTCACCTGGAAGAACGTCGTTTCGTTGGCTTCCTCCAGCTGGTAGCGCAGGTTCTCGTCGACATCGTGCAAGGCCATGTACCCTGGCGAGTTGACCAGGTGCTGGATTGCCGGCGTGAGCCACTCAGGAGGGTGACATCTTGCGATGATTCGGCTGGGCTCGGGCTTCTCGCCTCCCTTTCCTAGTACGAACTCGCGGATGACGGAGTAGAAGGCCTGTCGTAGATCCAGCAGAATGGCTACGGCGGTGAGGCCCTTGCGCTTGCAGATCCTGAAGAAGGACTTGATGGTGTGAGTCGAGTAGGCGCCTGACTTCTTCGGGATGCCGCCGCACTGCGAGGTTCGTAGCAAGCTGCCCCAGACCTGCAGCGTGATGGCTCTAAGCCACTTGTGGTAGTGCTTGGCCACGGCGCTGTTGAGCAGGATCGACCGGCAGCAGAACTCGAATTACGATCTAGTGCCGCTGCCCTTGCACAGCTTCACCGCGATGCCCGCCTTGAGTTGAATAGGCTCCCTGCCACGCATGACCGCCTTCATGATGACTGGGTGCCAGTGCCTCGCCGTCTCTTCAGGCGCTAGCTTGAGGGAGGAGGAGGAGGAGGAGGAGGAGGAGGAGGAGGAGGAGGAGGAGAAGGAGAAGGAGGAGGGGGGGGGGGGAGGGGGAGGAGGGGGGGAGGAGGAGGAGGGAGGAGGAGGGAGGAGGAAGGAGGAGGAGGAGGAGAGGAGGAGGTCGGCTGCCGTCGGGGCCTCCTGCCCTGCCCTCCTCGCTGTCCGCGAGGCTGTCCGCTGGCGCGCGTTGAGCGGCATGAGGAGGCGGTGCGACGCCTCGTCTGGTGGCCTTCTGCCGGCGTGGCTGCGGCTGCATGTATCTCCTCCTCGCGCGGAGGGGAGGAGGAGGAGGAGGGGGGGGGAGGAGGATGAGGAGGAGGAGGAGGGGAGGAGGAGAGGAGGAGGAGAGGAGGAGAACGGGGCGCTGAAGAAGGAACCCTTTTCGCTGAGGAGGGGCGCCGTGTTCCTCGAGTGTTGCACAGCTTGCTTCGGGTTTTCCTGAGGTCTTCGATGGGGAATCGAAGTTCAGCTTCTGGAAAAGAGGGGCCCCGCTCCTTATTAAGGCCTCCTTAGGTCAACGCCTCGACTGTACGATGCCCAACAGCAGTTCCTGCTCGTTTTGAACCGGACTCGCTGTCCGCGCCGCCGCGGCCCGTGTCCATTTGAGGCAGAAGGCCGCCTGCCCAACAGCGGCCGTTGCCGTTCTGGGACAACATTTGGTGTTGGGCATTGTACCCATTTTTTCCGTACCCATTTCGGGCGTCCAAATATTTGTGAGGTCGTATTTATTTGTGATGTCCGCGCACCCGATGCTCGCGAAGTGATTGAGGGTGGCCCTGCGGACCTCGCACTGCGTGGCCATGACTGGGCCGTCGGGGTACTTGTAAGTGGGCAGGGCATTCTCGTGCTTCGGCTTCCTCCCACCGTGTACCAGGATCCCCTTCGCGGTTTGCCATTATGTCCTGGCGTCCTTCGCACTTCGACTGTCGGCCAGCTTGGCGGCTAGATTGGTGAAATACTTATTGCGGTCGCTGCTCAGTTGGTGCTTGAACATGTCTTTGATGATGGAAATGAATGCCCTGGCTGCGTCGTGCGCTATGCCCAGGCAGTCCGCATTCGTGCTCAGCTCGCAAGCTTTCGCCAGCACCCCCGCCGCGTAGTACCAGTTGTCCTCGGGGTGCGCGTACAGCAGGGCCTCGTGACACATCTTCTTTCTGAAAACTTCCAATGGTGCTTGGCCGCCTTCTTTAGCATAGGTACGTGTAGAGCTCTCGGCGTACCTGCGCAGTCTCAGAAGACACATACTTGCCTCCGTGATGGTGGCGTTGCATGGCGTGAGTGGTCCCCTCCCGAAGTGTTTCGTGGTCCTGTCGGCGATGAGCTCCGAAGTCTCGTGGTAGTGGTCGTTCACGTCCAGGTTCCAATGTGGTAAATATGCCTTGTTGAGGTCCTGCTGGAAGGCGTTGATATTGTCGGCGTCCTTCATATTGTTGCTGTCGAGCTGTGTGTTGCCTTTCAAGTTTCGATGCCGACCTTTTATCTGACCCTCGATCTCCACGAGGACTGGCAGGTGGTCGGTGTTGTGCTGCTCTCTGTTCGTTGTTTTGTAAGCCCTGACTTTCGTGTGTTGCTTGATGTTCGGCTTGTATACTGCATGCGGTCACACAGCGAAATAAGCTTGGGGCCATTGCCACGTTGTCGATGCGGTTGGCGACCCCGTCCTTGTGGTACGTGAAATCGTCCGCCTCCCCGAAGAACGTGTTGACGATATGGAGGTTCCCGTTGGCCGCTGTTTCGTATAGCTCCTGTCCATTGCTGTCGGTCTGCTGGTCGGGGCCGCGCTGCCCGATCCAAGTGGAGTCTTCACCGTCCTTGTGCCTCCTCCTCCTCCTCCTTCTCCTCCTCCTTCTCATCCTCCTGGCGCGATCGGACTTCTGTTCAGCCCCGGCGCGTTGTTGTTCACTCACGTGGAGGTCGAGGGCAGCCGACGTCCGACGCAGCCGACGCCAACCCCGGGCGCACGACCGCACGAGGAGGCCGCCCACGCGGCGCATAAGGAGGCGGCTTCCAGACGCGAGCCGGAGCCCGAGAACGGACCCCAGAGGCCGAAATCGAGGAAACACCACGAAGAATGACATAAACATAAAATCTCGGAGGTCCGCGCGGATTTCTCGGATCGGCGTTGGACCCCCCTGGCAAATGTTAATGTTTATGTCATTCTTCTTTCCCCTAAAGACGCCTGGGTTGAAAAACAAAAAAAAAAAAATCGTCCGAGATGTGGAGGCCATAACACAGGCCTCTGGCGGCCATTCGGGACGATCCTGGCACCCCCGGAACGCCCTCGGCGAGGCGCAGCTGCTTGAGAGCATCCCGAGGCTGGAAAACCGCCGAGATCCGACGAAAGCACCCGAAAACCTCGAAGCTCGAAGACTCCCGAAAACCTTGAGCCTGGAACCCTCAGCAAACCCCGCGCCGATCCTCCGTAGCCACTTTGACTCAAGCAATTCTCACTGAAAGCTCTTGCCCTGCGTGCTCCGAGGCCGCTTCGTCTTGCACCCAAGCGCGTGATAGCCTCAAGTCGGGCACGCCCCTCTACAGGAGGAAAAATTGAAACGTGGTCCAAAAAATAGTCTGGGGGCGATTTCTAAAATGTTTCCTCAAAAATCCGCCTGCAGGAGGACATGCCAGACCTAAGTATAGCCTCGTCCGATGAGCCACGGCCCCCAGAGCACGATGGCGGCACCGGCCGAGGGGCGCGGACGCAGCCCGGCGGGCGCCGCCCCGGAGAGCGGGACGGGGCCCTGGCGCCCGCAGGAGCTGGCCGCGGCCAGCGGCCTGGCGCAGATGGTGCGGCGGCTGCCGCTGTCGCAAGGCTCGAAGAAGGAGAAACGCCACGAGCATAAGCTCTTGGCGCTCCGCGCGGATTTCTTGGATCCGCGCTGGGCCCCCCCCCCCCCGGCGGCGCCTCCGGCGCCGCCCTCGGCGCGCTTGGCGCGCGCCAGGGAGGGAGGTCCAGCGCAGATCCAAGAAATCCGCGCGGAGCGCCACAGGATCATGTCTATGGCGCTTGCTCTTCTTCCGAAGACGGCAGCCCCGACACGGATTCGGCGTCGGGCAGAGTGGCGATGAGCTGCCTCCTGCGCAGCCTGGACCTGGCCAGCCGCGAGCTGGGGGTGGCGCTCGCGCCGAGGGACTACTGCGCCGGCCTCACGGAGCGCCACCGGGCGCGCTGGACGCAGCCGGGGTGCCTGTACAGCCTGCAGGTGCTCGCCAGCAGCTTCCTGTGCCCCGGCATCTCCGAGGGCCACAACGAGGTCGTGGTCAATGGGCAGACATTCCAGCTGAGCCAGCACTGTGCTCGCTTGTCTGGAAGGCTGCGGCGCTGCTGGGCCGACGTCTTCTGGTTGCTGAAGCAGCTGCGCAAGTTGCCGGCTGAGACCTGGGAGGCGCCTCAGCAGGCGAGCCTGCGCAAGGCCCTGGGCGCCCTGGACCACGCTTGGGCCGCTTTCGAGGAGAGGTTCTTCGCGGAGCTGAAGTTCTACGACATGCAGGTCCTGAGAGATGTGCCCAGTGCCTACCTCGTGCGCGGCTTCCGAAGCACCGTCGCCGCGGCGCGGAACGGCGGCGGCGGCGGCGGCGGCGGCGGCTGGTGGGCCAGCACGGGCGGCGGCGCGCAGGAGGCGGCGAGCGGCTACGGGTCCAACTGCAGCCGACAGCTCGTCGACTACATATCGCAGTTGAACGTGGCACTCAATCCAGGCTGCACGGGACGCACCTTCGGAGCCGAAGTGTTGATGGCGGCCAAGATGGTCGTTGAATCTGGTCAGGCGGGGAAGTCGTACCAACAGGGGGCCGTCTTGGACCCAGCCTGCCTTTTTCGCCCGCTGCGCAATCGAAGCGTTCGACAAGCTGTGTGACCACATCCTCTGGTGCGCGGACACTGGGAACTCGGGTCAGGAATTCCGCGCTGGCTTGATCGAGCTCCTGGTTGCGTGGGAATCCAGCTGGGAGCTGGCTGCCGCCTACGTGGTCGACGAGAGCGGGCGCTACGCGCTGCGCGCCCTGGTGGACTGCCTGCGCAAGGCTCAAGCCGTCTCGGAAGACTTGGCCGCCATCTGCGACGAGCGCGATCCAGAGCTGTTCTTGGTGCTGCCTCGGATCGCGTGGCTCTGCTTCCTGGAGAGCTGGCCCGAGGTGGCCCCGCTGCTGGCCCCGCTGCTTCCCCAATGCGGCACGGAGGAACTGCAGGCCGTGCAGCGCGAGTTTTGGCGCGCGAGAGCCGAGCTCGCCAGGGCCTCCGTGGAGGGCCAGGGTGCCCGCGCTTCCGCGGGCGGGGCCGTCGGGCAGGATCGCGCCCTGCTGACCGCCGCCGTCGTCGGGGTGGGCGGCGACCTCACTGGCCTGGGGCTGCCGCAGAGCACGGAGGAGGCGCTCCGGTCATTCATGCGCACGATGGAAAAGTGGAGCCTGGAGCTCCAGAGGCACCGCGCGGTGGGCTGGAACCGCCTCTGCGGGGTGATCCTCTGGTGCCTCGATCCGCGCAGGGATGATGAGTCGGAGCAAGAAGGTCAGTGAGCCCGAAGCAGGGCTGCCACTCTGAGAAGCCATCGGCCACCGGGCCCTTCAGAGCCGAGCTCGTTAGCCGACGTGGTTGAAGGTTCTTTGGCCAACTAACGTGCAGAGTCTTGCAGCAGGACCGATGCTCAGCTACAGTAGATATCATCAGCAGCTGTGGCTACAGTAGATATACGGCTACTGTAGGTGTCAGCCACTACCACCCAGGCGAGGCTCCCCTGTGGACCTTTTGCACCAATCTGCGCTTGTGGCGATTTTCGGCACATTTTTCCCCAAATAGGCTTGTCTAAGGGGTTCTTATTTGGTTAATTAAGGTTGGCGCCTGCCAAGGTTATTTTGCCCGTTCCTCGTGGGATCTTCGGGTTTCCTCGGGTTCCTCGCCCCCAGTGCCTCCTATTGTTACGTTTCCCGTTGCTCGGGGGTTCCTCGGGCTGCCCGGGGCAATGCCGAGCAAAGCCAAGCAAGGCCAAGCAAGGCCAAGCAAGGCCAAGCAATGCCAGGCAATGCCAAGCAATGCCAAGCACGGCCAAGCAATGCCAAGCACTGCGCCCATGCAACAGGAAGCTTTCCCCTAATTGGGACCGCGCCAGGCTTACTTGCAAGACCAGTCTGCACCCACCAACTCTGTCTATGTTTGTTTCAAGTTTACCATGTTTCTCAAATGTTTCAATCACTTGGCATCGCTCGGACGTGTGCATCTTTTCCTCGGCGAGGAGCATCTTGGATCATCTTGGGAAGCATACACACGGAATCGGAAAATGCACAGGGGACGGACGTCCGAGCGATGGCGAGACCACCCCTGGGCGCAGCGGCTCTTCCGCAGCGGAACTTCTCGTTATCCCGTGGCTTTCCCGATCTCGCAAGGGTCAATCTCACGTGCACGGGAAGACAGCAAGTGTGGCCTCGTGTTCGGGGCGGTGGGCTCCCCGTGGCATTTTGCAGCGGTCGTGATCTGACCGGCGTGCGTGTGGTGGCGCTCGCTCGTGGCACGGCGCAGGTCCCAATTCGATTAGTTCGCCTCTCACTTTGACGAATGGGACGGCTGCCTACCAGGAGCGAAAGAAGGACGTACGCGTACATGAATCCACGTTGGTTTCGAGAGTATGCATTGCGCGAATGCTCGTATCACGCGGACGGTCTCGCGGATCGAGGGGCCGTGTTCATGTACATGGTTGGGCGCGTACGTCTTTTGTGGGCTCCCTGGTCTATTTTGCAAGTTCGACTGCAGCTCCGGGCGGCTCCGCCATGCGAGGAGTGGAGGAGCGCGACGTGAGGCGAAGTGAAGGGATCGGGCCGAACGAAAGGGGGGGGATAAGGAAAGGGGGGGGTACGAAATCTGCTGCATGCAGCTGGTTTCGGCCCCGCCGCCGGGCCCAGTCCTCGATACATGGGCGCCTCCCGGCTCCGGGAGGCGCTGGGAAAGTCAGCTACGCGAGGGCTATCCCCCCTTTCGTTCCCCCCGAAGGGATGTGGGGCCGAGCCGCAGTCGAGCGCAGGCCGAGCTGCCTAGCTGGACTCCGCCTCCAGTGCTCAGCTGGACTCCGCCTCCCTAGATTTTGAAGCCCAGTCGCTCGGGCATTTGAGTACTTTTACTCCCCATATCCTAAGATGGGGTTCTTGTTATTACTTGGACGCCTCCTACTGCCTCTTCCTCCTCCTCCTCTTTCCTCCTCCCCTCCTCATACTCAGACTTACTCATACTCAGACTTACTCATACTCAGACCTACTCAGACTCAGACTTACTCACACTCAGACATACTCATACACAGACTTACTCATACACAGACTTACTCACACCCAGACGTACTCATACACAGACTTACTCATACCAGACTTACTCATACACAGTATTACTCATACTCAGACTTACTCATACCCAGACGTACACATACACAGACTTTCTCATACACAGACCTACTCATACCCAGACTTACTCATACACAGACTTACTCATACACAGACTTACTCATACTCAGGCATACTCATACTCAGACCTACTCATACTCAGACTTACTCAACACACATCAGATTTGGAGGATGTCTCAAGCGGGGCGCTGGTTTCAGCACCCCTAAGGGGAGCCGCCAGGGGTGGTTGCACGGGCTCGTTCGCGGCCATTTTGTGGGGATGTCTCAGGCGGTTTGCTTGTTTCTGGGCTCAACATCCTTCGCTTGGAGAGCAGATTGTGAGGATGTCTCAGGCGGGGCGCTGGTTTCAGCACCCCTAAGGGGAGCCGCCAGGGGTGGTTGCACGGGCTCGTTCGCGGCCATTTTGTGGGGATGTCTCAGGCGGTTTGCTTGTTTCTGGGCCCAACATCCTTCGCTTGGAGAGCAGATTGTGAGGATGTCTCAGGCGGGGCGCTGGTTTCAGCACCCCTAAGGGGAGCCGCCAGGGGTGGTTGCACGGGCTCGTTCGCGGCCATTTTGTGGGGATGTCTCAGGCGGTTTGCTTGTTTCTGGGCCCAACATCCTTCGCTTTCGGAGCAGATTTGGAGGATGTCTCGAGCGAGGCGCTCATTTTCACCCCCCAGGTGGGCCAGATTTTGAGGATGTCTCGATCGGTTTGCTTGTTTTGGTGGCCAGGCTCGTGGGCGCAGATTCTTCTCAGGATGCCACAGGAGGCTCCAACAGGCTCCAGGAGGCCCCAGGAGACCACATGAGGTCCCAGGAGGCATCAGGAGGCCACAGAAAGACTCAAGAGGCCACAGGATGTCCCAAGAGGCTCCAGGAGGCCCCAGGAAGCTCCAGAAGGCCTCAGGAAACCACAGGAGGCCCCAGGAGGCAACAGGAAGCGCCAGGAGGCCTCGGAAGGCAACAGGAGGCCCCGAGAGGCCCCAGGAGCAGGAGGCCTCAGAAGGCAACAGGAGTGGCTCCAATCCCATGTGTTTTACGTATGCTCCTATCGATTGGGCCTCACCTGGAGCACGATTCTTTGATGTTCTACGTATGTTTCTATAGATGGTCCTTCTCCTGTGTACACAATCCTAAATGTTTTACTCATGTTCCTATGTATTGGGCCTCTCCTGGGGCACGAGTCCTTGGTGTTTTACGCGTGTTCCTATAGATTGCCCTTCTCCTGTGGCTCTAATCCGCAATGTTTTATGTACGTCTGTTGCTATAGATTGCGCCTCTCCTGGGGCACGAAACCTTCCTAGGAGGTCCCAGGAGGTCCCAAGAGGCTCCTGGAGACCCCAGGAAGCCCCAGTAGGTTTCAGGAGGCCCCAGGAGGCCCCAGGCTCATGCACAGAGACGCGCTCGTACTACTGAGGCTCATTCACACTCCAATTCATTCGCAGTTAGATTGATGTCCAGACCGTCACAACTGAAGCCCGTCAATATTCGAAAACTCTTGCGCCTAGACATTCACGGCGGACAGGTCCATGCGAGTAGATGCACATATGGGGAGCTCCACGCAGTGAATAATCTTTTTTTCCGTTGGAAATCCCCCTGCAGGGGGGCAGGCCAACAAGAGGCCTCGGCCGCTCCCGCTCCCCTCGGCTCGGGCTGCGTCCCGACTGCTCTCGCTTGCCTCCGAGGGCGCTCGTAGAGCCAGGCTTCACTCTTGGCAGCAGGAGCGACAAGAGGCCTCGGGACGCCCTTTTGGCCCCGATCCGTACTCCGCCAGCTTCCGATTCGCCTTGAGGTTGCTCTAGCTTCGCGTCCTCGGCTAGCTCTCGGCTGTTTGAAAACTCTGGCAGAGCCTCAGAGGCGGTTCGAGCTGCCTAGCTGGACTCCGCCTCCGGTGCTCAGCTGGACTCCGCCTCCCTGGATTTTGAAGCCCAGTCGCTCGGGCATTTGAGTATTCTTAATTTTTCGTCGAAAATCCCCCTGCAGGGGGACAGGCCCGATTTTTATGTTGATCTATAAAAAAAGCGCGCCGATCCCAGTAGGAGCCGCTTCTTTCGGTAGCAACTCGTGGGAGCCTTGTATGCCCTCGAGAGTACGCCCTTGGGGGGCGTTAGCGTGCGCTGGCGTGTGGTAGTCGATGGGACAGCGCCGATGTAGCGCCGATGCAGCGTCGGCCAGCGTCGATTCGAAAGAGCCAGCAAGATGGCATGGGAGGCTCCCGTGACTTGCCATAGGAGCTTCCGGCCCGAGCCGAGGCAGCAGCCGGGGCTCCGCCCCCGCCCGCGCCCGGCCGCCGCGCCCGATGCAGCCGGGCGCCCCCGCGCGGGCCCGGCCGATGCCGATGCCGCCCCGCGCGCGGCCGCTGCTGGCCGCCGCTCTGCGCGCGGCGCCGCCGGCGCCCGCGGGTGGCGCGAGGCATCGGTCGGGCCTGGCTCCGGGGAGGTTCGAGGTCTTCGAGGTCCTCGAAGTTTTCGGGGTGCTCGAGGTGTTCGAGGTGTGTTCGAGGTCTTCGAGGTCCTCGAAGTGTTCGAGGTGTTCGAGGCGTTCGAGTTTTCGAGGCGTTCGAGGTGTTCGAGGTGTTCGAGGTGTTCGAGGCGTTCGAGTTTTCGAGGCGTTCGAGGTGTTCGAGGTGTTCGAGGTGTTCGAGGCGTTCGAGTTTTCGAGGCGTTCGAGGTGTTCGAGGTGTTCGAGGTGTTCGAGGCGTTCGAGTTTTCGAGGCGTTCGAGGTGTTCGAGGTGTTCGAGGTGTTCGAGGCGTTCGAGTTTTCGAGGCGTTCGAGGTGTTCGTGGGCTTGCGTCGATTCTCGGCGGCGCTCCGGCCTCGGGATGCGCTGCAGCAGCTGCGCCTCGCCGAGGGGGTGCTCCCAGGGTGCCAGTCGCGCCCCGAGCGGCCACGGGAGAGGCCCGAGGCAGGGCCCGAAGACCACCTGGGGCGGGGATGCCGGGATGGGCGCTCCTCCTCCTCCTCCTCCTCCTCCTCCTCCTCCTCCTCCTCCTCCTCCTCCTCCTCCCCCTCCTCCTCCTCCTTCTCCTCCTCCTCCTCCTCCTCCTCCTCCCCCTCCTCCTCCGCCGCCTCCCCCTCCTCCTCCCCCGGGTCTTCCTCGGGGATTGCTGGGGGGATAGGGGGGTTATCAATGGACACTGAGGTGGGTGATATCTGGCCCAAGTGGTTTAGCGGGGTTGGCGATCCAGGCTGAACGGACTCCGACCACTCGGCGGAGTGATTTAACCATCGAACCATCCTAAGCCGGCTGGGGCACTCGTGACCCATGTATAAGCTAGGTTAGGCCAGATATAACCCACATTGGCACCCACAGAAAGACCCCCAACCCCCGCGCCGATCCCGGTACCGTGTGCATCGATTTCGATCCATCGATCCGATTCGATATTGGTTTTCGCCCGCCCGATCCGATTCGATTCCAGTATTCTGGCGATCGGGCCCGATGCTTGCATGACGTTGCTGTGCATCCTGGAGCAGCCGATCCGACGCACATTGCGATTCGATCCGATTACCCGATTCGACTATGACTGGTCCTGGCCGAACTCGGGCCCAGCATTGGGATACCCAGACATGCTCGCATCGTGAAAGCACCCCAGCAAAGCACCCTAGCAGCAGCAAGGGTGAAGAGGCGGGTCGAGGAGCAGGAGGCGGGCGGGCGAAACCGTGAAAATGCCTACGTGCTCCGAGGGACTCCGAGGAGGCACAGATCGTCGTGTGATCGTTTTCTTATCCATTGTGTTGCCGATAGGCGCGGGCCGTCGCACACACACACACACACACACACACACACGCACGCACGCACGCACGCACGCACGCACGCACGCACACACACACACACACACACACCTTTTGGTCTGCTCGTCGGGAGCGGGCCCCTTCCGGTCAAGAGCTACACACACACACACCTCCCGTTTTGGGTGCCCCTTGTTTCGAGCAGGCAGAGCCTTCCCCCCCCCATAGAACGCATTGCTGCAAACGGTCGCCCCGAGCAGAGGTCCAGAGCCAGACCACACCCACCCACCCCCTCCCCCCCCTTCCGCCCAATGTTAAAACAGGGCTAGGATCGGGATAAATCGCTCCAAAGCGTTCCGGAGCGCTCTCAGAGCGTTCCAGAACGCTCTGGAGCGGCCGCGGCGCCCAATACATCCTCAAAACCCGCCGATTCTCAGAGATTTCGATTTATCCCGATCCGATTTTGTCCCGATCTTCGCGTCGTTTTAAATGTCGAAATGCCGGATAAGAAAACGCTCACCGTGTGCACCTCAGTGCACGCTCGTGCCAGGGATCGTGGCCGTCCAGGCCGAGCCAAACAAAGGTAGCTGGCCTTGGAGGCGACAGCACGACTCCTGGAGGGCCGAGCCGGGTCAGGGGCAAGGACGTTCAGGGGGTTCGAGAGAGAGGAGGAGGAGGAGGAGGAGGAGGAGGAGGAGGAGGAGGAGGAGAGGAGGAGGAGGAGGAGGAGGAGGAGGAGGAGAGGAGGGGGAGGAGGAGGGGGAGGAGAGAGGGGAGGAGGCGGAGGAGGAGGAGGAGGAGGAGGTGGTGGAGGAGGAGAAGGACGAGGAGGAGCAGGAGGAGGGGGGATCGAGGTTCGCTTTCGAGGATCAAGGTTCGCTTTCTGGACGTGTTGGTCGTCCTGGGGCGCCCTCTGTCCAAGGGCCCCTTCAAAGTTGCTGATCGAATTGTGGTAATGCTGTCGTGAGTTCGGGATTGCTTTTCGCACGCTCTTCTGAATCCGAAGGTCAGGACGCTCTTGCGATGTGCTCGCCGCCAGCTCAGGCGCTGGTCGCCCTCGTGGTGCACAGCAGGGCCTTCCACCAGCTGTCGGGCGTTGCCAAAGGTGTCCCTGGCCCCAGGCGTCTCCCCCGGGGAGGCGCACGTTGCCACCAGAGCATTCCATGACGAGGCCCGGAGGGCCTCCTCCTCCTCCTCCCCCTCCTCCTCCCAGTCCCCCTCCTAGTCCCCCTCCTCGTCCTCCTCCTCTTCCTCCTCCTTCTCCTCTTCCTCCTCCTCGTCCTCCTCCTCCTCCTCCGCCTCCTCCTCCTCCCCCTCCTCCCCAGAGGCCCCAAATGGCGCGAAAGGCTGGGGACAACTCGGGCCAGGACCACTTCTGGCAACACCCGCAGCACAAGGAGTGCTCGTGCCTTCGCGGGGCGCCGCACGGTCGGACCGAGGTATGTCGGTCCGGGGAGGGATGTTCTTGTGCCCCCTGGGAGGGTACCCTTAGATGTTCTGTTCGTCCTGCCCGCCTTCAGGTCGCGCCAGCCAGCCGCATGGACGGCTGGGCTGGGCGCCGGGCTGGGCACAGGCCGGCCCCTGCGGCGGAGGAGTAACTGGTACGATCGACATGGGTACGGTCGGACGGCGGCATGACATCGAGGTCTGTTCGGGGAAGTAATGTTCCTCGTGTTTGTTGGGTGTTCTTGTGCACCCTTGGGAGGGTACCCTTGGGTGTTCCGTGCACTGTTGTCGGCGGAGAGTCTTATGCTCTTGGGGGGTGTTCTTCTGCCTTAGGTCCGACTCTATTGGTAGGATCGAAATGGGCACGGAAAGAATGGTGACGATGATTGGCAGCAGTTCTTGCCCGTTTGGGACAGGGCGCCTGCCCAACGGCGGCTGCTGTCGGTTTTGGACAGCATTTGTTGTTGGGCATCTTGCCGAGGTGTTCCGTACCCATTTCGGGCGTACAAACATAAGAAGATGAATTCGATAACCAAGGTGGACACGTTGTATGCTCCTCTGGCATTGGAAGTTCGGGCGTTCTGGAGTACGCCTTTACGGATGGCCTCTCTCGCAGGAAGTCGGCAGTCGTAAACATGGTTGCGCTTTCGATATCTGGCGTACTTTGCGGCGCTACCGATGGTCTATGGATTGCCATTGTTTGCTCTCTCTCTCTCTCTCTCTTTCTGTCTCTCTCACTCTCTCGCTACGATGGGAGCGTTGGTTCAGGAATGTGCCCAGGAGGCTATAGACTCTGGAGGATTCCTTATCTGATGAGGGCGGCGGTGAGATCCCTGGCCAAGCCTCAATTGGTGTTCCACCAGCTTCCAGACCCTGGATCCCTTATCTGCGGATTCTGTCTCCAATGCCCTCACCGTAGTAACAGGTCACTGTAAGCATTGCGCTTGCCCACGCTAGTGTTCAAATATTTTGCAGTCGGAACCAGTCTGCGCAATAGAGTGAAAAGCACAGTGATGCATAGGCGTTGCCGTTATTAGAATTGCAGTCACTGTCTGCCATTACCGTCCCAGCCATGTCAAATCCCCTCGACACGCAACTAGACCACTAGAGCGCGCATCGAGCGTCCAAGCATGTCTCCGCTCAACACCATTGCACGTCAAACGAGGCATCATGCTCAGAACCACATTGCACTTGGGTAAGATTGGCTCCTATGGCCGCACGGATTTTGACAAGGGAAACGTAGAATGTTCGGGCATGGACATACAGTCAACAGTCTGGAGAGCGCCGAGCTGTTCAGAAACGTTTCAATGCAGACGATGGCGAGGTCCCCAACGGCGAGAATGCAGATCATGACACACACGCGGTGTGCAACGGAAGATGGTGACCTTGAACATATTACCGAGCAAGTGATGTCCGGCTCGGTTTTGGGGGGGAAGATGTTTGATATGTGTTTTGATGCATGTGATGACCCGGGCGCAACAGGTTCAGTCTGCATTCAATATGAATGAAGTTTGTATTGAGGTCAACGTCCGCACGTTTTGTTTATTTTGTCCCTTCTGCAACAGACGTAGTGTTGTGTGTTTGTTGACGCCGCGCGTTTCATAATGTCGTGTGGGCCAGTGAATGCGATGTCGAAGCGACAGATTACACAACCTGTGTGCCAGACTACACGAGTCAGGTCCGCTGTCAGGCCAAGCCGATGCGCATGAAGCCCGCCAGTGCCAGTGATGTACCATTTCAGAATCATAAACTCTGCACGGCGGCGCGGATTGTGGTCGTGGTTACCGATGTCTTGCAGCACCGATCCATCAGCATGTAGTACGTATCGCTTCGCTTGCACAATTCTACAGGGCTCGTTGCCATATAGGGGAACGAGCAATGGCATAAGCATAAAAAGTCTGAGGTCCGCACGGATTTCCCGGATCGGCGTCGAACCTTCTCCTTGGCGTGCGGAGCGCTCCAGGGGCGGCGCCGCAGGCGCCGCCAGGGGGGTCCAGCGCGGACCCGAGAATTCCGCAAGGACCTCCGAAGTTTTATGTTTATGTCTCTGTTCGTTCCCCATAGATCAAGAATCCCCCCGCGCATCCAGAGTCCCCCTTTGTCCGCCCTGCCCCAGTGAGTCTGCACCAGCACAGGGAGCGGCTTACAAGAAAGAAGCCACATAGGGGCGCTCCAGAAAGACACCCACCATTCGGGATCGACGGAGGTGGCATCTCTTCCTCGGTGGAAGGCGGCGGAAGCCCGCGGAAGTAAAGATCGCCCCCCCCCCAATGGATGGCATTGCTTATAGGCTCAGGCATTCAGGAACCTTCGACACGTTGCAAGGGAAAGGAGTGTACGGGATGAGATGTGGTCATACCTACTCTGCTTCCTCCTTCCTCATCGCATTCCCACACTAGCTCCTGTGGTGCCCCGTCCGTTGATCATCTACAACGGTCTTTCCTTCATCCTTCGAAATTGATCAATATGAGTACATAACAAGTTTCAGTATCACAATGCGCGTGCGTATCCCCGCCGGTTTCGCGCATTGGTGCTACATGAAGTACAGATTCCAGTGCATAGTACCTCTTCTTGTTTCTCTATGGAAGCGCTCCAGCCCCTCAGCAATAGTGATCCCGTTGCAACGTTGGCCACATTTCGGGATCGGAGCTTTGGCCCGCGTCGTTCAGAATGGCGATTTCACCCCTGCGCGAGCCACATTCCTGGATCCGATGCCTTCGTCGTCATTGCCCCCCTCCCTCATTTTCCGTCCTCCGACTTCCGCTGATCCTCCTGCTCCTCTTATTATTGATCTTGCTCCAGTTGATGCTGACATTCGTATTGCTCCTCCTTCCTCATCATCCTCTTCCTCCTGCTCATCCTCGTCTGTGTCCGCAACCCCCTCTGCCACCCATGTACTAATCTCCCGTTTTCTGATTGCGCATCGCGCGATGGGGTCGGTTTGAGGTTCAAGATCCTCTAAGACACCCCACCGAATGAACTGCGTCAGCGCAATGGGGCAGGATGGGCGGGATGATAGGATGTCAGACATGGCGCGAGCGCACCTAGCTTGTCTTTCCTTCATCTCTCCTTGCCGCCATCCCTGTGTCCGTGCCTCCTTCCCCTGTGTTTCCACCTCCCCTCGCCGTTCCCCACTTTCCTCTCCGCTCACGTCCCCGCCGCCCCCCTTCCCCCGGCGCGCGGGCGTTCTGGGCTGGGCCTCGTCGGGAGTTGTCTGGGCCACGTTGGGATCGCTGGGCCCAGCGGACCAAAAAAATAGGACTGCTGGGCCCCATCCGGCCTCCCAGGGCTTTCGCGCAAGCATACCGCCTCCAAGCGTGTGCGCTCATCTCGGAGAGGGGCGCGCAGAGGCGGATTTTTGGGCCCGTCTCGGCGGCGTGCGGGTTTCTGCGGCGTCGAACCGTCGGGCACGCAGGCGAGACGGGCGCTGAGAGGATGTCCGGGCCCCAAGCGCCAGCATGGGCTCCTCCTCCTCCTCCTCCTCCTCCTCCTCCTTCTCCTCCTCCTCCTCCTCCTCCTCCTCCTCCTCCTCCTCCTCCTCCTCCTCCTCCTCGGGTCGCCTACGGCCCCGGGGGAAACCGTGCAACCGTGCGATGACGGTCTGAGGGATTTCGAGGACGCCGCACGGTTTGCCACCGAACTGTCTTTTCCCCCAATCAGTGCTTGCACTGACGAGGTCCTAGCGGAGGTTGAACGATTTGACAAAATTTCCCGCCTATTTTGGTAGCAGGCTGGGTTCCCGGGCTCCCGGTTCCGGGTTCCCCAGTTCCCGGTTGGTTCCGGGCCGATTTCGGTAGGTTTTGGGTTCCCGGGCTCCCGGGTTCCCGGCCGATCTCCTCAGCGAAAACCATCCATTGATTGGGTGTTTTCTCTGGTGTAGTATCCATAACGTGAGAGGGGGAAAAAACAAACACCAAACGTGGGCATGAAATGGTGGGCCGCTTCTTGCGGCAGTAGTTGCAGGGGGCGCGTGTCTCGTTGGACGTGAGTTTCGCAAGCTGTCGTGGAGGTACCCGAGGCCATCGAGGAAGCAGGGATGTCTATGGGGAACTTGCTCACAGGCTGTGCTCTGCTGTGCTTACTGAATGGGAGAGGCGGGGGATGACGAGGAGGGAAGGAGATAGGGGTACGCAGGAAAGTTAGGGCAGGATCAGGTGTTCGCATTGTCCTGTCACCATCAACCATCAGCGAAAACATGTTGCCCCCCTTCCCTTGCAATATCGCGGAGGCGACTGTCGCGGGCACGCGTAAGATGGCCCGCCGTTTCATATCTTCCTGTTCAGCATCGTCGTCATAATCATTGTCATCATCATCACCATCATCATCCTAACCATCATCATCATCATCATCATCATCATCATCATCATAATCATCATCATAATCATCATCATCGTCATCATCATCATAGTCATCCTCATCATCATCAGCATCAGCATCATTATCATCATCATTATCGTCGTCATCGTCATCAGCGTCATCAGCATCATCAGCATCATTGTCATCGTCATCGTCATTAGCATCAGCACCAGCATCATCATCATCGTCAGCCGCCGCAGCATCAGCATCAGCATCATCATCGTCATCATCATCAGCATCACCATTAGCATCATCGTCATCATCATCAGCAGCATCATCAACATCATCCCACTCCCCCCTCCGTGCCAAGAGTGAAAATTGCCGCAGAGTAGAGTTGTCAGGGGGGCCCCCCAGGTTGGCTTCGGAGGAGACGCGTTGTCTCCGCTGAGCACGTCCCTTTGAGATCGCTGGGGGGGTCGCCACTGGGGCGACACAGGCCAGCGGAAGTGTTCAGGATAGTGAGTCATATGTTCTCCTCCTCCTCCTCATCCTCCTCCTCCTCCTACTCCTCCTCATCTCTTCCTCTGCTTCCTCCCCTCGCTTCACAACTGTCGTCCTTCAGCCTTTCTCCTCCTCCTCCTCCTCGTTTCCTCCTCATCCTGCCCATCATCCCTGACAGTCCCTGTGCTAGGGCTGTGCGGGCCTCTGGCCTGAACCCAAAAACTCGAGTCCCCATCATCATGTCTCCTCCCTCACACCTTCCCTCCCTCCATACATCCGTCCCCTCCTCCATCAGGCCCTTCCTCCGCATTATCCCTCCTTCCCCTCCTCCATCATTATTCCTCCTCCTCACCTTCTTTCTCCTCGTCATCCTCACCATCATCATCTTCAACCTCAGTATCATCATCATCATCATCATCATCATCATCATCATCATCATCATCATCGTCATCATCATCATCACCATCATCATCATCATCATCATCATATTCAGCACCATCATCAGCAACACCATCATCAGCATCATAAACGTCGTCGTCAGCATCCTCGGCATCATCATGGGCGCAAGCATCGTCATCGTCATAATCAACATCGGAATCATCATCATCATACTCATCAACTTCATCATCAGCATCAGCATCGGCATCATCATCATTACTATCGTCATCGTCATCATCATCAGCACTATAGTCATCATCGGCAGCATTATCATCGTCATCAGCATCAGCATCAGCATCAGCGTCCTCATCATCGTTATCACAAGCATCCGCATCTCCATCAGCATCCTCATCATCAGCATCAGTATCATCAACATCGCCATCATCGTCATCATAAGCATCATCATCAGCATCAGCATCACCATCAGCATCGTCAGCACCATCATCATCGTCCTCATCGTCATCATCATTTTCGTCGTCCGCATCGTCTCATCATCATCACCAGCGTCATCAGAGTCATCATCCGCATCATCACCACCATCATGATCGTCGCCAGCATCAGCATGCCCAGCGTCACTATCATCATCATCATCATCATCATCATCATCATCATCATCAGCATCATTATCATCATCATCATCAACATCATCATCATCACCACCACCATCATCGTCGTCATCATCATCACCACCACCACCACCATCGTCGTCGTCATCATCGTCCTCAGCCTCGGCCTCGGTCTCATCCCTCCCCCTCTCTGTCCTCCTCCCCGCCCTCCGCCTGCCCCCCCCCCCCTCCTCTCGCCTCCTCGCCGCCCCCCCACATCGGCCCGAGAAGAGAAGCCAGGCCCCAACGGAGGCCGGGACGGGGCGCGCCAAAGGGGAAAGGCACCCCGACCCGACGCCTCGGCGCCGCGACGATGGGCGCCGCGCTGGGCGCCTCGGGCGACGGGGCCTCGGGCCCGCCGCGAGAGGCCGACGTCGCCGCCGAGCTGGTCGGGTCTCGCGCGGCGCTCGAAAGCCCAGACTTCGAGGAGGAGGAGGAGGGGGAGGAGGCGGAGGAGGAGGAGGAGGAGGCGGAGGAGGCGGGGGGGGAGAGGAGGAGGAGGAGGAGGAGGAGGAGGAGGAGGAGGAGGACGCGGAGGACAAGGAAGACGAGCAGGAGGAGGAGGATAAAGAAGAGGAGGAGGAGGAGGAGGAGGAGAAAAGCACAAACGCTATGAGGCCCGTCGTTGAGAGTCTGGCCGAGGTGGAAAGGAGGAGAAGCCAGGGTTCCAGGGGATGCGATCCGGCAGCCGCGCCATGTCGAGGGCGCTCCTGCCCAGATCGTCCCGAGCGGCCGCCGGAGACCAGAATGCTTTAGCCTGAAAACCGAGTGGCCCTTCGGACGGAAGGGTTTTCCTAGTTTGGGTTTCTGAGGGCCTTTACAGTAGGACCGAGGTACAAGATCGAGGTCGGTTCGGGGAGGGTGCCCCAATGCTCTTCGTGCTTGTTGGATGTTCTTGTGCCCCCTGGGGATGGTACCCGTGGATGTTCTGCGCGTTTTCGCCGGCGGAGGGTCCCACGTTCTTGAAGGACGCTCTTCTGGCTTAGGTCCGACAGTACCATCGCCCTGGACCGTCGAAAAGTGACTCGGGACGATAAGCCGTTTCCGAGGACGGGGACCAGACCTCCTTGAGGGGTCCGGGATATGAAACAATCGTGATGTCGGGGGTCTGGGTTTTAAGATCCCCGACGATAAGTTGTTTCTAATATTGACGTGATTCATCGAGTTCGGCCTCCAGGGGCCCGTTGTCGGGCTTCAGGGCCATCAGAAATTGATCCAGGCGGGAAATTGACGGGGTGGGGACCTCTGGGGCCGAGCATTGAGAAGACGCCTCGGCGAATGCCTGGGGTGGAGGAGGACCCAGGTCGCCCCGCGGCGTGAGAAAACATGCGACGAACGGTGTTTGACAATTCTTCTCGGCCTCCGGGGGCCTCTGACCGGCCCCCAGCCCCGGCCCTGCAGGGGGACACGCCCGACCTAAGCCTATCAGAAAACGACTCAGGATGAAAGGCCCGCCCCGAGGCAGGAGGCCCGACCTTTGGGCGCCCCTTGCTGCGAGCACAAACGCGACGTCGCATCTCCGGGGCCACGTCCGAGAGAGCTTTGGGTTATAGCGTGTCGCGCCGCCAGCGCCCGGCCCGCCAGGCTCCGGCGCGGCTCGAGGCTCAGGGGGCGGGGCTCGGAGCAAGCGGGGGTCCGTCAGAGCGCCGGATGTTGCTGGATCCTGCAGGGCCAGGGTTGCACTGACCCGGGCTCGGGTGCAGGATCTTGCGGGATCTTGCAAGACACGGCCGACCCGGGGCTGGACTGACCTGGGTCAGTACTGTAGTTGTGGAAACAATTGGTTTTCAAAATGTTTGGTCTTTAGAAGCTCTGCGTGGCGACGCCCCCGTCGCTACGCACGCCGTCTGCGTGGCTGCCGGGTCTGGACTGACCTGGGTCAGTAGATCCTCGAGCGACACGTTAACCGCGTCCCAGTCCCCGAGCGTCAACGCCCCTGGCCTTTCCCAGCCTCCCGCCCCGCGAAGCGGAGCGACCCGCGCTCGCAGAGCATGGCGTGTTGTGCGGCGTCGCCGCCGCGATACGCGAGCCAAAACATCATCCTAGCGAAGGCCCCAAGCATGTGCAGTTGTGAGAATTGCCGTTGTGGGTATCGCCTTCGGTGGAGCTGCGTATGGGCCCACGAAGCGTGGGAGGGGTGTGCCGACATGGGTGCGGCGCCGCCATGCGAACGCTGCCACCGGGGCCTTCGGTGGAGCTCCTTACGGGACGACGAAACGTGTGAGGGGTGCGCCGCCATGGGCGCGGCGCCGCCATGCGATCGCTGCCACTGGGGCCTTCGGTGGAGCTCCTTACGGGGCGACGAAACGTGTGAGTGGTGTGCCGCGATGGGCGCGGGGCCGCCATGCGAACGCTGCCACCGGGGCCTTCGGTGGAGCTCCCTATGGGGCCACGAAGCGTGTGAAGGGTGTGCCGACATGGGTGCGGCGCCGCCATGCGAACGCTGCCACCGGGGCCTTCGGTGGAGCTTCCTATGGGGCCACGAAGCGTGCGAGGGGTGTGCCGACATGGGTGCGGCGCCGCCATGCGATCGCTGCCACCGGGGCCTTCGGTGGAGCTCCATTTACGGGACGACGAAACGTGTGAGGGGTGCGCCGCCATGGGCGCGGCGCCGCATGCGAACGCTGCCAGTGGGGCCTTCGGTGGAGCTCCCTATGGGGCCACGAAGCGTGTGAGGGGTGCGCCGCCATGGCGCGGCGCCGCCATGCGACGCTGCCACTGGGGCCTTCGGTGGAGCTCTTATGGAGCTCTTTACGGGACGACGGAACGTGTGAGGGGTGCGCCGCCATGCGATCGCTGCCACTGGGGCCTTTCGGTGGAGCTCCTTACGGGGCGACGAAACGTGTGAGTGGTGTGCCGCGATGGGCGCGGGGCCGCCATGCGAACGCTGCCACCGGGGCCTTCGGTAGAGCTCCCTATGGGGCCACGAAGCGTGAAGGGTGTGCCGACATGGGTGCGGCGCCGCCATGCGAACGCTGCCACCGGGGCCTTCGGTGGAGCTTCCTATGGGGCCACGAAGCGTGCGAGGGGTGTGCCGACATGGGTGCGGCGCCGCCATGCGATCGCTGCCACCGGGGCCTTCGGTGGAGCTCCATTTACGGGACGACGAAACGTGTGAGGGGTGCGCCGCCATGGGCGCGGCGCCGCCATGCGAACGCTGCCAGTGGGGCCTTCGGTGGAGCTCCTTACGGGGCCACGAAGCGTGTGAGGGGTGCGCCGCCATGGGCGCGGCGCCGCCATGCGAACGCTGCCACTGGGGCCTTCGGTGGAGCTCTTTACGGGACGACGGAACGTGTGAGGGGTGCGCCGCCATGGGCGCGGCGCCGCCATGCGATCGCTGCCACCGGGGCTGGAGCTCCTTACGGGGCGACGAAACGTGTGAGGGGTGCGCCGCCATGGGTGCGGCGCCGCCATGCGAACGCTGCCACCAGGGCCTTCGGTGGAGCTCCCTATGGGGCCACGAAGTGTGTGAGGGGTGCGCCGCCATGGGCGCGGCGCCGCCATGCGAACGCTGCCACTGGGGCCTTCGGTGGAGCTCTTTACGGGGCCACGAAGCGTGTGAGGGGTGCGCCGCCATGGGCGCGGCGCCGCCATGCGATCGCTGCCATTGGGGCCTTCGGTGGAACTCCTTACGGGGCGACGAAGAGTGGTGTGCCGCGATGGGCGCGGGGCCGCCATGCGAACGCTGCCACCGGGGCCTTCGGTGGAGCTCCCTATGGGGCCACGAAGCGTGTGAAGGGTGTGCCGACATGGGTGCGGCGCCGCCATGCGAACGCTGCCACCCGGGGCCTTCGGTGGAGCTTCCTATGAGGCCACGAAGCGTGCGAGGGGTGTGCCGACATGGGTGCGGCGCCGCCATGCGATCGCTGCCACTGGGGCCTTCGGTGGAGCTCCATATGCGGCCACGAAACGTGTGAGGGGTGCGCCGCCATGGGCGCGGCGCCGCCATGCGAACGCTGCCACCGGGGCCTTCGGTGGAGCTCCTTACGGGACGACGAAACGTGTGAGGGGTGCGCCGCCATGGGCGCGGGGCCGCCATGCGAACGCTGCCAGTGGGGCCTTCGGTGGAGCTCCTTACGGGGCGACGAAACGTGTGAGGGGTGCGCCGCGATGGGCGCGGGGCCGCCATGCGAACGCTGCCACTAAGGCCTTCGGTGGAGCTCCCTATGGGGCCACGAAGCGTGTGGAGGGTGTGCCGACATGGGTGCGGCACCGCCATGCGAACGCTGCCACCGGGGCCTTCGGTGGAGCTTCCTATGGGGCCACGAAACGTGTGAAGGGTGTGCCGACATGGGTGCGGCGCAGCCATGCGATCGTTGCCACTGGGGTCTTCGATGGAGCTCCATATGCGGCCACGAAACGTGTGAGGGGTGCGCCGCCATGGGCGCGGGGCCGCCATGCGAACGCTGCCACTGGGGTCTTCGATGGAGCTCCATATGCGGCCACGAAACGTGTGAGGGGTGTGCCGACATGGGTGCGGCGCCGCCATGCGAACGCTGCCACCGGGGCCTTCGGTGGAGCTCCCTATGGGGCCACGAAGCGTGTGAGGGGTGCGCCGCGATGGGCGCGGGGCCGCCATGCGAACGCTGCCACTGGGGCCTTCGGTGGAGCTTCCTACGGGGCCACGAAGCGTGTGAGGGGTGTGCCGACATGGGTGCGGCGCCGCCATGCGAACGCTGCCAGTGGGGCCTTCGGTGGAGCTCCTTACGGGGCGACGAAACGTGTGAGGGGTGTGCGGACATGGGTGCGGCGCCGGCATGCGAACGCTGCCACTGGGGCCTTCGATGGAGCGTCCTATGGGGTCTCGAAACATGTGAGGGGTGTGCCGCGATGGGTGGGGCGCCGCCATGCGAACGCTGCCACTAGGGCCTTCGGTGTGGGACCGCGAAACGCTGTCCTGGGTGCGGAGGGCAGAGGCAGGGATGGGACGATGGGGAGGAGGGGGCAGCGGGAGGAAAAAAGGAGACGCGGGGCGCTGTCACTTCAAAACGAGGACCCGACATCACAGGATGGCTGGGGAAAAAATGCCCCCGACCGTCGGCGGGGGCGCCACAGCTCTTCAGCCGGACGGGCTCGGCGCACCTCGGGCCCCGCGCGACGGCGCTGCGAAGGCCTGGTGCCGTGCCCAGCCTGCCCAGACATCTGCCGATCTGACTCGAATGGCTTACGCCACCTCCGCCGATACCTTGCTCCTGTTCCTGGGGATTTTCTTCGGGCGTTCTGGGGTGCGCTACGGCACTCAGTTGGGCTGTCTTGGTCTCCCTCGAAGGCCGCACTCGACAGCGCTGCGAAGGCCCGGTGCCGTGCCCAGCCTGCCCAGACATCTGCCGATCGGACCTGTGCAGTGCGCAGCCCCAGAGGCCCTGGGCAGCCCCGCTGCCACTGGAGGACGTGCGTGGACCTCGGGGAGCAGATGGTGGTATGCACCCGAAGTCTTCGGAGGTCCGCGCGGACTTCTCGGACCAGCGCCGCGCTCCCAGCGCTCCCGCCTGTGGCGCGAGGAGCGCGCCAGGCACCCAGCGCTGGTGCGAGAGATCCGCGCGGACTTCCGCGAGCTCGTGCTCGTGTCGTCATCTGTTCCCCGAGGACCGGCGCATCGGGGCCCCCGGACCGCTCTCGGCGCTGCGCGGCTGTTGAGGGCATTTCGGCGCTCGAAGACACCGCCGAGAGCCGGCGGAAGCAGCCGGGCCCAGACCTCAGACGACATGGCGATCGTTTTCTCATTCGCCGTTTTGCTGATCGGCGCGGGCCCTCGCAGCCCCCCTCTCCCCCCCCATGGAGTAGATCTTGGCTGTTTGGGGCGCCTGTTTCGAGTAGGTGGAGTCTCCCCAACAGGACGCACTGTTGCAAACAGCCGCGTTACAGCAGAGGTCCGGAGCCAGGCCCCCCCCCCCTTCCGCCCAATGTCGAGACGCCGAATAAGAAGCCGTTGACATGCTTCTATCGGTCCGCGGCGCCAGATCTCCCGACCCCCGCCCTCCCAGATACGCGACGTTTTGATTGCTTCGATACGGGGTCCCCAGAAGTCCCGACCCTTTCGCTGGGACCGGCTTTTCATCCTGAGCCGTTTTTCTGACGGCCCCGAGGTCCAGCAGGGGCCCCCCGAGGCCGAAATTTGCCAAGAGCTTCCCGCCCTGATTCTTGTTCACGACGCTGGGCCAGACCCAGTCCTTCGCCCCCGGGCCCGCTCTCTCGAGTGCCCCCTCGGGGCCGCTGTGCCAGGCCCTTCTCGAGGGCCGGGGGTGATCGAGAGGCGAGGCGCCCCCCCGATCAAAGAAGCCAGACGTGCGGGTCGTGGCACCTCGGGCCGCAAACCAGCTCCTCCAGCCAGCTGTCAACGAAGGTGCGGGTCGTGGCACCTCGGGCCGCAGACCAGCTCCTCCTCCTCCTCCCTCCTCCTCCTCCTCCTCCTCCTCCTCCTCCTCCTCCTCCTCCTCCTCCTCCTCCTCCTCCTCCTCCTCCTCCTCCTCCTCCTCCTCCTCCTCCGTCTCCTCCGAGAGACGACGTCTCCAAGGCAGGACAATGGGTCCTAAGAGGGGATGGAAGGCTCGGCTCAATCCTGCGACCCGCACTTCGGCGGGAGGCACCTCTGGAGGTGTCGCGATTTTGGTTCGCTCTTTCCTGGGGTTCCACGATCCCGAGTTCGGTCAGATCGTCGTCCCGTTCAGGGCCATGAGTGGAATTGTTCAGGTTTCAGGGGTTCCGTCGATCCTGGCCTCGTCGGTCTACCTAATCGATAGCGATGACCTCACTGACAGGAATATTGATTTGTTGCCGGCCGTGTTGGCCAGGCATTGTTTGTTTGAAGGTCCGAGCCTGATCGGAGGCGACTTTAACATGATGCCTTACGTGTTGGTTACCTCTGGGGTTCCTGGATATCTTAAGTCTAAGGTTATCTACCCTGATATCGGCACGTGTACCAGTACTGGGGGCTTACGGGTTCTCGTTTACTTTGTGCTCTTATCAGGCTTCAGTCGCTGCATCCAGGAGGTCTCAGCAGTCTTAGGCAGCGACATCAAGACGCACACGCCCGTGCGCATCCTCTTTTACCCGCAGCTGGCTGCGCTCAAGGCCTTCACTTTCCTCCGCCCGCCTAAGCTGCCGTCCGAGCGCCCCATCGGGCCAGCGCCGTGTTCGGAGGACCACACCACTGTCCTGGATTGCGCCCGAGTGGGCCGTGAGTTGATTGAGCGTCAAGCGTCTAGGTCCCAGATCCAGAGGCACCTTGACGTGTTATATCGAGTTTGGGCCGACGCGGCCGAGTGGGAGCTTTCCAGAATTTTGCAGACCGATCTGGTGATATGTGGTTCCCGCGGTCGGGTTTGGGCTTCTGCCCTGGACAAAGACTCTCGCCCTCCTGTTCAGGATCGTGGACTGGTATCTGGTCGTTGGTTGTCGAGGACTTCGAGGTTTATCTTGGGAGCGGTTGATTCAGGAGACGGCGTGGCCTTCGCGCGATTTCGCACTCATTTCCTGGATCCCCCCGCGCATGTTCGTCGGTCTTGTGATGTATTTCAAGATCGGATTTGGTCTCCTTGAGGGTTTTCCAGATGTTTCCCCAGGTGCGTCAGGTTTCCGAGAGTTTCAAGCTCTTTTAGAACCCAGAATAGCAGAGTATGCAAAGTATTCCTCACAGCGGTCGTTGAAGGAGTGGTGTAGCTGGCTTCTGGACGGAGTGGACAAAGGGGGTAACAACGCTCATCGCTGGACCCGCGAGTTGAAACCTTGGGTGGCGACCACACTGTTGTCGGCCGATGGGTTTGTTTTGTCGGATCCTGCGTCCCCGCTGCAGTCGGAGGGTGAACGGTCCGGGGCCCTCTGGGATTCCAAGCCGCACCCGTGAGGAGTCTGGACTCTTGAATTTCATGGAGCCGCTGGAGCCGCTTTCTGCAGAGGATTTGATTGGCGTGAGCAAGACGTATGCTGTAGGCACGGCCACCAGCGTTGACGGGTTTCACATGCGGCACTACGCCTTTCTGCATACCGACCTTTTGGATGCCGCCAGCATTCTATCTATGATGATGGAAGCCACGAGCCTCCTACCACACCCTGCTCAGGTGCCGACGACCGCGCTGCTGCAGAAACCAGCGGGCGGACACCGCCCCATCGGGCTTTTCTCGTCTCTCCACAGGCTGCAGGCGCGCGCCCGACGGCCTTACGCAGAGCGTTGGGGAGCCGAGCATCAGAGATTGTACCTTGCATCTGGTTTGTTCAACTCTGCCTCGGATGTCGTGTATCGCCAGGGGGTCAAGAGCGAGCATGTCGTCGGTCGGGGGCATAGCTGTTGTATGATCTTTCGGGATTTATAAAAATTGTACGAGACGATTCGGCTCCCCAAGTTGCTCGATCGGCGCCGGGCCTTGGATTTCCCGATGCAGATTGCCAGGATATCGGTTAGGGCTTATCGAGGAGTTCGCTTTGCATCACTTGGGGGCCTCCTGCATGGGCCCCATTTCGTCACGCATGGGGTTGTGGCTGGGCGCAGTATGGCTACATCCTTTGTTCGCGTCTACTTTATTCCAATTGGGGCTCCATCAGGTTCCCCCAGCAGGCCCCCCTGGACATCTACATTGATGACTACTGGTGTTCGAGCTCTGGGACGTCTAAATATGCGGTTACTCGCTTAAGAAGGCCTCGGTGGACCGCTCGGTGGCTCTGGAGACTGACATGGAGGCCACTGTTTCTACCGACAAGGCTGCCGTTGTTTCGTCTCGTGCGGCTGTTGGTCAGGCCATCAAGACTTTCCTCGGTCAGCACGGCGGTCCGCCCGCTGGCACGAGGACCTCAGTCAATCTCGGAGTTGACGACGGCGCTGGACAGGCTCGTCGTATAGGAGGTCGTGGTAAGAAGGCCAAGAGCAGAAAGCAACACTTTCGGATTCGGTGTAAGCGCGCTCGCACAGCCCGTCAAGCTCTCGGCCGTCATAACCGCAAGGTTTTTGTTTCAGTACCGCTGGCATCGGTGGGCTACGGTTCCGAAGTATATGGTGTATATGCTTATGAATTGGTCTGCTTCGAGCTGGGTTCGGAAAATCCGCCAAACCGTCCGCGGGATCCAGGTCGCTCACCTCGCTCTGCATCCTGGAGGGGGGCCCTGTTTATCACGCTGCCATCTTCTTGCCCATTGCCAGATACTCCAGGGAGTTGTGGGACGCCAAGGTTCAGCAGACTCCATTCGCTTTAGGTTTCGCCGTTCTCAAGGACGCCTGGCCGCAGACCTGGCCCAGACCGCCGTCTGCGTGGCGGCCAGTACGGGGACCGATCGGCGCCATGTATATGTCCCTCAGCCGCATCTGTTGGACCATGTCCAACTATGCGCAGTTGGTGGGCGATGCAGGGGGCGCCCCACTCCCTCGCCACCTCGCCCCCCCAAGCTGATCAAGAATATGTTGCGCGAGGGCGCGGTCCGACAGCTGCGCCGCCTGTCGGGCGAAAAGCTCGGGCTCGGTGCCCGGCTGCGCTATGATTCTGCGATCCGCGACCTCAGCAGTTCCAAGGTTACGCCGTTTGAGAAGGGCTCGATAAGGGCCAATGCGCGGGGGGCCTGCTGGACCAAAGAGAGAGCTGTCCAGCGCGGTTACCAACTCCAGCATACGTGCTGCTCTTTGCGCCAGGGGCCCTCGGATTCGGCATTTCATCGACGTTGGGTTTGTCCTGATCCAGAGGTCGCGGGGCTCAGACTGGAAATTATCGACGGGGCTGCACTGCAGGCCGCTCAGGAGCTCGACCCCGCTTCGCGCTACATGGAGGACTCCTCTTCAAAAAGGGCTTCTTCCCCCACCCAGGCGATGGCCACCCTCGCTCTGTTCTGGAGGTCGCCCCCACGGCCGTCCGGGAGGGCGACCCTGAGCACCCCGATGAGCATCTGTTCCATGGAGGCTCGGCATTGATGGACGGGTCTTGTGAGAAGCATGTAGTTAAGCAATTAAGCAGGGCAGGTTGGGGCTTGGCGGTTTATGACTCTCAGCAGGTTTTGAAGTTCCGCACGTGCCCCCCCCCCTTTGGGATCATGTCCCCCAGACTCCACAGGCGGCGGAATTCGGTGCTCTAGCCTACGCGTGTCTCTGCCTCTCGGACCCTGCTGTAGGGTTCTCGGATTGTTTCAATGTTTGTAGGGCCTCCAAGTTCGACCGTTCTAAGAAGCTGCCGTGCAAAAGGCCTTACGCGGGCCTCATGGTTAACGCCCTGGGGGCCGTTTTTTTTTTTTTCGGACGCGTCGAGGGTCAAGGCCCACGTGGCCGACTCGGAGGGCCTTTCCCCCGAAGGGCGTTTCTTAAAAATTGGTAATGACGGGGCTGGTCGCTCAGCCAAGTTTGGGGCCGCGGCGCACCCCAAGCCTTCTCCTTCGCAAGTTGACAAGCTGCAGTGGCAGCTTAAGGTCTCCCGAATGGTCTCGCGTCTGGCCGCCAAGGTGCTCGTTTCTTGGCCGCGCCTGGACCTGTCTGATGCACCCTTCATTGCACCTCCTCCCCTCCCCGTCCGCCCTGGGGCCGAGGCGCCCGAGGGGGTGCACATGGGCGTGGGTCAAAACGCTTTGGAGGTGCAATCGATGTCTCAGATTTCGACGGCAGGCAGCGCGACCCGCTGAAGAGGGCTGCGCTGGTGACTAGCCCCCAGTTCCGCGTTCTGTTGTTGATCGTGGCCGCTCCTGCTTCGCCTTGGAGTGTGCGAACAATCAGATTTTGATCATTTGCGCCCGCTGCAATGCGTTTTCGACCCTCGGACAATGTAAGCAGCTCCGCAATGAGCGCACACGTCCACTCGCCAAGGCGGCGGAGCACTGGTCCAGGGCCAAGCGGGGCTGGCATCTGAAGGAGAAGCTTCGGGTGGAAGCGGCCCCTATCAGAGAGTGAAGCTGGTGGGGCAGGGCGTTCGTCAAAACTCCTCCTCCGTCTCCTCCTGCTCCTCCCGCTCCTCCTCCTCCTCCTCCTCC
>CAUYUJ010001289.1:52440-77440 GCA_963575745.1 Prorocentrum cordatum
TTGTAAGCCTCTTAGGGCGCTCTTGGGGGCCTCTTGGGGGCCTCTTGGGCCGTCTTGGAGTGTCGGAAAGGCGAAAAGGCGAGAAGGCCAAAATCATTAAAAACCTATGTAAAATTGACGATTTTGGCGCCTGGGGCCCTCTTGGGTGTGCTCTTGGGGCTCTCTTGGAGCGTCTTCAGGGCCTCTTGGGCCGTCTTCGGGCCGTCTTGGGCGTCTTGGGGCCATCGTTCGTCGAGTCGAGGCCCTCTTGTACCCTTTTGGGGGTGTCTTCTGTCGCACTTGGCTCGTCTTGAAGCTTTTCTGAGCTCCGGGACCCCCCGGGGAGGATGCGTATCTGGGTGGCGACCCCCCCGGCGACCCCCCCCCCCACCCCCCCCCCCCGGCGGGGAGGGTAGGGAGGGGCTTCGCCACGACTCAACTACGACGTTGCTCAATGTCGCTTTGGCTCGCGCGCTCAAGGAGACGGGGAATGACGAAGACGACGAGGGACAACGGAGACGGAGACGACGAGGACACGACGGAGACGACGACGACGACGACGACGACGACGGTGATCCACGCAAGACGACGACACCGGGATGCGTCTTCCACACGCCGACAGGGTCGGCGGATTTGTCAGTCTTGCTGTTACTCATCATCATCACCAGTACCATCCACACCATCACCACCATCACCATCGCTATCACCATGACCATGATTACCATCGCCAGCGCCAACACCATAACCACCACACTCAGCATCGTCATCAGCATCATTACCATCACCTTTACCACCATCATCATCATCACCATCACCACCACCATCATCATCATTAGCAACATCATCATCATCACCATCACCATCATCACCATCACCATCACCATCACCTGGAGGGAGGACGAGTTCGTCCAGGAGACGCACTTCGTGTCTGCCACAAAGGCACGGCTTGCTCAGCTCAAGGCCCCATCTGGAGCTGCATGTCGCGTCCTCGACACAGAGGACAACGTGTGCGGCGATGCCTTGTGCGTTGCGGATCGCGGGGTGGGCAGCGCAGCTGGCCACACGACCGCCTGCAAATCGGGGACCTACCCGCGCGCCAGAGGCCCTACCGCGCCCTGCTCACAGAGCTGGCGCAGTTGGCCGTCCAAGCAGGAGCCGACGTGGACAGAGGTGCACGAGCCCGAGCTGTACAAGCTGTTCAATGCCGAGGAGGTGGCGGCCGAGAGGGCCGTGGCTAAGTAGGAGGAAGCCATCCTCGATGTCGTCGTCAGGGCGCCGACGGTCACCTAGGCATGGTGGTGGGACGTCACGATTCGCAGCCTGCATGCGGCCTGGAACGTGCACGCGCACGGGTTCGCAGCTGACGTGGCGAACACTGGTCTCCGGGACAAGGCCGCGAGGTACGGCGAGGAAGTGGCCGCGCTGAGCTACGAGCCGTGCGGGCGCCTCCACCAACAGTGCTCCTCTGTGTGATGGTCGCGGAGCTTGCCGCCATCGAGGGGGGCGCGTCCCAGCGTCTTGATGCGACTGCGGCGCCAGAAGCTGGAGCGCACGCTGGTCGTGGCGCAGGCGGACGTCTTGCTGCTCTGCCTGGGCCGCTACGCTGCCCACACGACGCTCGCAGCCAAGCTCGTGCCGCCGACTGGGCTGCGAGGAGCCAGCGGCACGGCTTTTCGCTGAGAGCTTGGTGGCACAGAGATAGCAGACCCTCGGCATTGGAAGAGCATCATCAGCATCGTCATCTTCACCATCATCATCATGACCATCATCACCACCATAAATTACCATCATCATCAGCATCATCATCGTCGCCATCATCATCAGAATTGGCGGCGACATCACCATCACCATGACCATCGCCATCACCATGACCATCAACACCATCAGTTTTATCATTCTCTTATCAGCATCAACATCAGCATCATCATCATCATCATCATCATCATCATCACCATCACCATCACCATCACCATCACCATCCTCATCACCATCATCCTCATCATTCTCATTATCATTATCATCATCATCATCATCATCATCATCATCATCATCATCATCATCATCATCATCATCATCATCATCATCGTTATCATCATCATCATCATCATCATCATCATCATCATCATCATCATCGGCGTCCCCATCATCACGATCATCGTCAACATCATCATTGTCATTATCAGCATCATCGGTCTTCCTCTTGCTCCTCTTCCTCCTCCTCCTCCTCCTCCTCCTCATCCCCCTCGTATCTCCTCCACCTCCCCCGTTTTCCTCCTCCTCGTCCTCCTCCTCCTATCCCTCCGTCACCTCCTCCTCTTCCTCCTTCCCCTCCAAGTTTTCCCCTTCCCTCTTCGTTATCTCTTCCCCTCCAGCCTCCCCTCTCCTCCTCCCTCCTGTGTCTTCATCATCCATCCTCCTCCTTCCTCCTCCTCTCTTCTCTTATTCCTCCTCTCTCCTCCTCCTTCTCCTCCTCCTCCTCCTCCTCCTCTTCTCCTTCCGAGTCCCGTTGCCTCGCCCGCGCATCCCCCCCGGGGTCGCCGGGCGGTCCGAGGCCGACAGGTGCGGGTACGCGCACAATCCTGAGGCGACCCGGCGAGAAAGCGTCACACTCCCAGACGACCCCCCTCCCCCAGCCCTTTTGACGGTCGAGGCTTGAGGGTTTCGGGCGTTTTGCGTCGGCTCTTGAAGGCTATTGCAGGTTTCCCAGCCCAGTGGTGCAAAACGTCACACTCCCAGGCCCCCCTCCCCCAGCCCTTTTGACGGTCGAGGCTTGCGGGAATCGGGCGGTTCCGTCGGTTCTCTTGCAGGCTTTTGCAGGTTTCCTGGCCCGGTGGTGCATTCCAGCAGGTGCTTCCTGCCGAGATTATTTAATCGCTTCGCTCATTCCGCCGGCCCTGGAGCTCTTGGGGGCCTCTTGGGGGGCTCTTGGGGGTGCTTTCCAGCAGGTGCGCCCTGCCGAGATGTATTGCTCACGGGGGCTCCCCCGAACTGGTCCTCCGAGCGGCCGGTGGAGGCCCGGGTCGTGGCCCAGAGGCCACCTGACAGCTGAGACGGTGGGGGGCCTCCGGGGGGCCGTGCAGCGCCGGTTTTGATACATGCTCCGCGTGCGGATCATGTATTAGAAATGCAGGGGTTTGATATTAAGACAAAAGATGAGTTCGTGCATGCATTTATTCCTACATTAATCATGTGTCAGAAATCCTATTTTTTAATCCTATGTATTAAATAAGCAAGGGCACAGGAGCAGCAGGCACCAGTCCTTGGGAAGGGGTGGAGGCCTCCTGTGGCGGTCCACGCTGTGAGGCAGTCGTGACGTCAGGGAAAGCCTGCTGCTGCGCACGAGCTCGGCGCTAGTGGCAGCAATTGAGGCAAAGGAAGCAGGTTGGACCCGTCAGTGGATCAGCCTCGTTAGGCTCGACAGAAGCTGTGGTGCTTCTTTTGGATCCCTCCTCGACGGTCCTCGAGGCCCCAGGCTTATCTATGGGGCGCAGGGGTGTGGGGGGGGGGGCAGCAAGGGCAAGGCACAGACCTGTGATTCGTCGACCGCTGCTGCCTGGAAGGCGCTGCCTCAGGTGCAGCAGGAGGGCCGGGGATGGCCTCTAGGGAAGTCGGGCCTGTCCCTCTATAGGAGGAGCATTCCAAAATAGTTTAGAAAATAGTCTGGGGACGATTACTCGACTATCTTGGGCAATTCTTTAGCACTTTTAGATTGTTCGTGATTTTTCATCAAACGTCCACCTTTAGGAGGACGCGCCCGACCTACCTTGAGGGAGCGGCGCGGCACGCCCCGCGTCACCTTTGCGGTGCTCCCTGGCCGCTCGTGCAGAGGCCACGCGCGCGTGGAGGCCGCCTGCGCGGGGAGGCCACGTGCGCGAGGCAGCGCGGGCGGGGGGCGCGCGGGGGCACACCGCGCGCCTCGCGCGGCGCGCCACGGCAAAAGTCGGGCGATCGCAGCACGTGGACCCAAAGGGGGCGCGGATTGGCGACGGGTCCCGCTTCCATGGGAAGTCGCGGGCTTCCGCCGCCGAAGGAGGCGGCACCGGCCGCACTTTGGGGGGGGGCACCTCCCCTGATCCATGGATTTGGCGACCGCGCGCCCAATCCATGGATCGTTGATCCATGTTGAGGCGCCCCCGGGAAAGGTGCGAGGCTGGGCGGGGCCGCTTTGGACATGTCCCTGTTTTGTCTCTGGCGGACGTGGCATCGCTCGACCGTGTGCCCGTTTCTCGGCGAGGGCCGTCGAGGGTAATCTTGGATCAGCATAAGAGATGTACACGCGCGAGGCTGGGAAACGCACGGGGAGTGCACGTCCGAGCGATGGCAAGTGGAAGGCCAGCGGAGGCCGGCCGAAGCAGAGTGGCGGCGGGTCGTCGTCGTCGTCGTCGTCGTCGGCGTCGTCGTTGTCGTCGTCGTTGTCGTCGGCGACGGCGCTGTCGTTGTCGTCGTCGTCGTCGTCGTCGTCGTCGTCGTCGTCGTCGTCGTCGTCGCCCCCCCCTCTATCCCATCTGTGGGGGGGAGGGGGGGGGGCCTGTGGGATCCTGGGACCCATCCCATCTGGGGGGGGGGGCCTGTGAGCCCTCGACCTGGGATCATACATCGCCGATAGATCGGCGGTGTATCGCCGATTCCAGTTCGACGTTCTCCCCATGAGTCTATCCCCCCCCATCGTTGCCCCTCATCAGGAGCTCGTTCCGCGTCCCAACCTGGTGAAGACGAAGATGTGCGTCACGTTCCTCTCAGGAGCGTCTGGGCTGGCATCAGTGGGTGGGCACAGGCCAGGGAAGGGGGGGGCGCGAGCGCAGTCGGGGAGGGGAGGAGTGAGGGAGGAAGGTGGCGCCTCGCCTCCGCTCCAGGCTGCTTTTTTGTAGGTGTACAAACACACGCGTACATATGCACATTCTATACACGTGTATATTGAACACTAGTGTGCACCCGTGGATTACATCCACGGAGTTGAGCGGATCGAGGCTTGGTGCCGCGCGCTGGTTCGTGCGAGGCTGTCAGCTACTGCCGTAGTTCCTTGGAGGCTTGGTCTAGTGTTCTCCCACTGAGAGCGCCCAGTGCACTGATGCGGGGGCTGAGGTGTTCGGGCTTCGCGAATGCAAGTTCCAGAGTCCAGGCTGGAGCAGCGTTGGAAGGTTTGCGCTGGGATTGCGGCAGACGCGGGAGCGGGCCATGGCAAACGCAGCGCCGTCTTGAGCCGCATCGGACGCGTCGGAACGGCGTCGCGGCAAAGGATCCCAGCGGGGCAGTGGTGTGAGTGGTTCAAAGCGCGGAGCTCCAAACCAACATGTCGCTGCACATGTTGCGTCACACCGCCTCTTTTACTCGCCGCCAATCTCGCGGAGCGACAATGCGTCGCCGCCGTCGTCGTCGTCGTCGTCGTCGTCGTCGTCGTCGTCGTCGTCGTAGTCGTCGTCTAGAAAACAGGTATCCCGGGCGACTGGAGCATTACGAACTGATCTGCTGCGGCCGCGAGGGGCCTCTCGCCTCCCGTTCGCCCTCCACTTCTCGGAAGCAGTTCTGAGTCTCCCGGTGGCCGTCTGAGAGCTCCGAGGGTGCTCCCCTGGGCCTCGCGGGGGCCTCTCGGGGCCTCCTTGGGCCGTGCGGGGCGCCTCTTGGGCCGTTTTGGGGCCGTCTTGGGCCATCCTGGGCGCCTCGCCGCCTCGGGGGCTGTCTTGGGCTGGCTTGGGCGGTTTTTTTCGGGCCCCACTTGGGACTCTCTGGGGCCGCCGTGGGCGCCTCCTGGGCCGTCCTGGGGCCGTCTGCGGGCCACCTTGGGGCCCTCGCGGAGCCATCTTGGAGGCTGCCGGGGCCGCCGTGGACGCTCCGAAGAGCTTCTCCGGCAGCGTTTGGGAAGCGTCTCCGGCACAGGGGATCACTTTGGGAACCGTGCTGGGCCGTTTGGGATGCCTCCTGGGGGGGTGCATGCGATTGTGGAGGTTTCTGGGGCCGCTGGGGGGCCGCGTGGGCGATGTTGAGAGCCTTCTTTGGCCGTGGATTGGGCCTTCTATAGAGTCGCGGTGAGGCTCCTTTGGCGCCTAGACGGCCAGACGCCCCCCCAAACTGCCAGGCGTCATTCTACTTCATTGGAATGGATGTTTGTGTTGCGTTTGTCTCTTTGTTGGTTTGCTCGTGTGTGTTTGTGCGTTGGCCCTCATTCCCCGCGATCCCAGCGCCCGTGGGCATTTTTGGTTTGGCCCCGAGGGGCCATCGATAACGACCAGCGGCAACGAGCTATCCCGTGGGATGGGGCCGAGCGGTCTGGGGGCCAAAGCGAGCCACGAAAACACGACGCCAGAGTTCTTGGGTTCACCTTTTTCCAACCCGCCCCGTTGCTGGTTGCAGGAGTGGCGGGAGTGGCCCCGGGGTTCAATGTGTCTTGGCTGTTGTTCCATAGCACCCTGTGGAAAGCAGGGCAACAAAAGAACCCTGAGGGGGGGTGGGCCCACGTGTCTGGCATCGCTTCACGGCATTCGGCAACCGTTTCCTCGGGCGGAGCGCTTCGTTCGCGCAGAGGCTGTCGACAATACTGTCTGCCTCGCGATCGCACCGCGTTCCTGGCGCTATCTTCACAATTCTGGTTTGATCATATGGTCTTCAGGGACAACATTGGGGGGGGGACTGGCTGCAGAGGGAACATCGAGCTGGAATCGGCGATTGATCGCAGATACATTGGCGATATGCTTCCGATGGCGAATCCGCATGTTCCTGGGCGGGGTGGGCTATCAGTCCCCGATCAGCGACGTATCGCCGATTCCAGCTCGATGCCCCCCCCTCCGCTCTGAGCCCATATCCCCCCTAACGTTGCCCCTCAGGTCTGTTCCTGTACGTCTGGGAGCGCGATGCCATGACGTCGCCGAAGCATGATCATGAGTCGTGGGCGCCTGTTGCCTTCTCCCAGCCCTGAAGACGCAAGCGCGTACAGTCGAGCATCTGATTCAGAAACCTCCTTCCTAACTGCTGGGCCAGCGCTTCTTAGCCAACCTGCGGGAAAGCTGGCCCAGTTTCTGGAGCGCGTTCGCTCCCTCATCGTGAACGGCAGACTTGGCCCAGGCTTGCTTCAAGAAACCTCTGGGCCCAGCGCTGGACAGGGGCGTCGTCGACGTGGCCATTCTTTACCCCTTACTTACCGGGAGGAGGGAGGAGGGAGGAGGAGGGGGAGGAGGAGGAGGAGGAGGAGGAGGAGGAGGAGGAGGACTGTGCCTCTCCCACTTCGTTGCATCCCCTTCCTCAGCCCCTGGGCGTGGCCGTGACGCCGCCCTGCGCCCGCTGCCAGGGGTGCAGCACTTGCTTGTCGCCCCGGCCGCTCCACGGCGACGCACTTCGCCATGTTAGTATTAAGCCGGGCGTGTCCCCCTACAGGGGGATTTTCGATGAGAAATAAAGAATACCCCAAAAATGCCCCCAAAGGGTCAACAAATACACAAAACATAGTCCCCAGGCTATGTTTGGATTATTTTTTGATTATTTTGGGGGTATTTCTTATTTTTCATAGAAAATCCCCCTGTAGGGGGACAGGCCCGACTTAATGTTATTACCCTCCCCTCCCTTCCTCCCCCCCCTGGCGTCTTCAGCGTAGTGCACACCCCCGGCAACGATGCCCTCTGGCGTCTTTTCGCGGATTTCCGAGTTCCGAGTTCCGAGTTCCTCCTCCCTCGCGGCCGCGTTCGCCTATCTTTCCCTTCTCCTGCCGCCTGTTAGTGTACCTTTCCCGATGCCCGGACCGCCTGAGCGCGCGTACGGACTGCCTCTGCCGCGCTGCGACGTAAACGTTGTTTCAAGAAGCCTCCGGGAACCTGGCCTAAATGTCTTGAAACGATAGCTTTCTTGATCCTATGTTCGACTGCGTGTGCACATATCGTAGCGCGTCGAGTGCGACGCTTCCGAGCGTCTGGGCTGACAACAAAAGCGCGACCATCCGCAGCACGACGGCCAGATGCAGCACAGCTCTGACATCCACCAGCGGGAAGGGTCCTGGCATCGTTCGGACATGTACATTTGCCTCGGCGAGGACCGACAAGGAGCATCGTGGATCATCGAGCAAAAGAAGCAAGCACGAAACCGACAATTGCACGGGTGAGTGGGCGTCCGAACGATGGCCAGGGGTACGCACGACGGGTTGCCGACAGCACGACGGTGAACAATACGTCGGAAAGCAGCAGTGCGATTCTGGCACCCCCGAGTCGGACTAGCAGTGCGTCGTCCACCGCCCCGTTGAGCCCTACGACGGGGACCAGCAATAACTCTTTGGTGGTCTCCAAGGGACAAGTGGTAGTTGCTCGCAACTATTCTAGCCGCCGGCGAGCTGTCCTGCACGTTGGGACGGTTCTTGCGCCCATTGGCCCGTTGGCCATACGGCGTGCACTCAGAGGAGGAGAAGGTACCCATACCTCTACCCTTTCCTCGTTTTCACCTTTCTGGGCCTGCCGAGCGGCCCTCGTCGCCACCGCTGGATTCGCCTCGAAATCCTGGTCAGAGCACACCCCTGGAGAGGTCCAGGGATCAGCGGTCTCGGTACCCTATGCTCTCCCCACATACGGCGTGCACGCAACACAACATGTTCCGTTCTCCCAGGGTCCGCAGTGCGATGTGCGAGCGATCCTGGGCCACGCGTCATTCGCGGTGGCGACTGCACGCGGCCACGGCAATCTTGCTTTCAGCGGCAGCTGCCTGCCGTGTATCGTTTGGTCTGGCTGTGGCTGTACGCGTGTCCTCATGCAGTTGCGTCTCCTGTGTTGATTGGCCTTCGCAGCCAGCGCACTGGTACGCGTGAGCAGCGTGCCGCTGCAGATGCAGTCTACGCACGCCGACGCCCATACGGTCAGGAGCTTTGGCTTCGTGTGTCGCGTCGCCGGTCGTGGCCCTCCGCAGTTCGGCGCGACACGCTGACCACGCCCCCGTCCTCCACGTCCTGAGCCTTTCCGAGCCTCGTGCCCCGCGGAGCGCAGCGATACGCTATCAGCTCGAAGGGCATCGCATGTCGCCATGGCCGCCGCCGCGACACGCTTCACAACAAATTCTGGTCGTAGTGAGGTCGAGCACTTTTCTAATGCTACCCCTTCAGGCCCATTTCGATCCGATCGAGCCGATTCGATATTCATTTTGGCCAGCCGGATACGATTCGATGCCGATATTCCGACGATCCGATGCGGCCCGGTGCGTGCATGGTTGCCTTGTGCATCCTGGCGTGGCGCAGCCGGTCCGATTTGATTTTCGACTCCGTGCCGATCCACGCCGTGTCAGAAGTCAGCGTGCGTTGTGGAGGGCGATCAGTGGAGAGGAAGCATGTTGCCAAATATTCACCAGATGTCTAAAACCTGATTCGAACATGTCTTAAACCTGTGAAATGTATGTGTTAAGCATTTTTAAGCAATTTTCAAACATGTTAAGCACGTTTTCAATTCAATGATAGGATTGTTAGGGTGTCCATCGTCATGGCATCCACAAGCTTGCACGTCGTTTAGTCACAAGCCTGCCCTGAGGGAAATCCAGGAAGCCTCAAGGTGCGCGCAATACTTGCATCACCTAGTGCACACGTCCGCCCTGTCACATCTGGGACGACGATCGCGATGCTCTGACCCGAGTCCGACGTGAATCCGACGTGAAGCCGACGCGAGCCCGACGAACATCCGACGTGGATCCGACGTGAAGTTGGTCTCAAGCTGCTCTGCGAGGCCTCCAGGATTCTCTTCACATCGGTCAGGGCTTGACCTAAACGCTGTTTTTGGAGATTTCGTGGGCCGTTTTCGTTTCGATCTCGTTTTGCGGTAAAGGCGGATTCGAGACAAAGGCGAGGGAGAACGAAGACAAAACGAACACGGAAAACACTGCTTAGGTTCAGCCCTGATATTGGCCAAGGTTGACGGATCCACGCCGTGTCAGAAACCAGTGTCCATGTCGTCTCGCGTCGAAGTAGCCTCAAGTCGGGCCTGTCCCCCTACAGGGGGATCTTCGACGAAAAGGAAAGAATACCCCCAAAATAGTCAAAATAATAAAAAAATAGTCTGGGGACTATTTTTGGACTATTTTTTGGCCTTTCTGGAGTATGTTTGGGGTATTTTTTATTTTTCGTCGAAAATCCCCCTGTAGGGGGACACGCCCGACATAAAATCAGCCGTAGGTAGGGGTCCTGCCCGAGGAGCCTGCGAGAAGGAGGACTGCACCTACGCCCACGGCTTCGGGGAGCTCCGCAGCTCGAGCGACCAGGGTGGCTCCGAGGCGCCCCGGTCGTCGTCGACGCCGTGGCCGCCGCAGTCGTCGTCGTCTTCGCCGTCCTCGTCACCGTCGCCGTCTGACGACGCAGTTCCCAGAGAGTTCCCAGCGACGGTGTGCTTCCCAGCAGCGGCGCCTCACCGAGAGCGTTTGGGTGGTGCTCAGACCGTCCCGAACGGCCGCTGGAGACTCGATTTATGACCCAACAACCACCAGGAGACCGGCTCGGGTGGGGGAAGCACGGAGAAGAGGTGGGAGGAGGATGGATATAGAGAGAGAGGAGGAATAGGTGGGAGGAGGGGGAGGAGGAGGAGGAGGAGGAGGAGGAGGAGGAGGAGGAGGAGGAGGAGGAGCAGGAGGAGGAGGAGGAGGAGGAGGAGGAGAAGGAGGAGGAGGAGCAGGAGGAGCAGGAGGAGGAGGGGGAGGAGGAGGAGGAGGAGGAGGAGGAGGAGAGGCGTTGACCTCTCAAGGGGACAGAGGTTGACCCTGATTGCGCGCTGGTTTTGGGTTTGATATTGTACCATCATACCAGCCACGTCTGTTTCTCCTGAGCGGCGCCACTTGCGCCGCCTGCCTGAACCCTCTTGGCACCGCCGCTTTCGCAAGAAGCGGCATCAGGCGCGACTTTTAGTCGCCGTGGCCGCTGCGGTGGACACCTTGGAGAGCCATCATAGCCGCCAGATGCCAAAGGAAGCCCCTGCAGATTCATGGACGTGTACGAGCTGCAACAGATGGAACTACAATCGCTACAACAAGTGTCGATGTGGTCGAGATCGCCCTGCTGGAGATCGTGTCCCAGGCGGGCGCCCAAGGTCCACCAGCCAGTCGCGCAAGCCACGCGCGGAGGGCTCCAATGGGGACCCAGATGTGGAGCGGATCATCAAACGTGTTCCGCCGATGACGCCCGAGATGGCGGCCATGCACCAGTTCAAGAACAGCCTCGCCCCACCGCCCGAGGACGACAACAGGCTGATGATCTGGCGACAGGATATGCGCAGAAAGCTATATCAGTTAGGCCAACTTATCAAAGTCATGGCCAAGCTCGACCGTTCAGACCCGCAGGCAGAAGAGGAGATCAGCTGGATCAAGTACATGATGACCACCCTGGGTGGCACGGAGAAGCAAGTGAACACAGCCAAGCTGGCCCTGATCAAGGCCAAGGAGAGGCTTGTCACTTTTCAGAAGAAAGTTCAGGAGGCCAAAGAGGACGAGGCCAAGTGCTTGGAAGAAATAAATGGATTGGAAACTACTATTCGCCAGCTTCAAGAGGGCGATACCGACATGCTAGCTGGTGGTGTATTCTCGCCGCCACAGGGACCTGCTGCTGGGTTCCAGGGGCCCCAGGGCATGCCGCCCCAGGGGGTACCGCACGCGTTCGGTATGCCGCTGCCGCCGCAGCCGCAGTTCCACGCGGGAACCCAGCAGCACCCCATGATGCAGCAGATGCCAGGACAGCTGCAGATGCCAGGGCAGCAGGCGGTGCCACGCCAGCAGATGCCAGAGCAGCAGCCAATGCCAGGGTTCATGCAGATGCCAGGACAGCAGCAGATGCCTGGGCAGCAGAAGATGCCACCGCAGATGCCAGGGCAGCAGCAGATGCCACCGCAGCAGATGCCAGGACAGCAGCCGCCCGTGCCACCGCCTGCTGGTCCGCCCCCAGCGCAGACTTCGCCCGCTGCGACGACTGCCAGTGCTGGAATGATGAGCCCACCGACGTGGCCTTTCACGCAGGATGCGTACAACATGCAGCAAATGATTGCCAAGGGCAAAGCGATGGGCAAGGGCTCGGCCGAGATTGCACAGATGGTAGCGCACACTATGAACCAGCGCGAGCAGCTCAGCCAGATGACGCCCGCCCAAGTCAATACCCAAGTGATGCAGCAGCAGCAACGCATGATCGCCCAGCAGCAAGAGGACATGCAGCGCATGCAAGCGCAGGTGCAACACTTGCTCAGCGTCAACGCGATGCACAAGATGCAGGCCAGTGGAGTGGAGATCCCGCCTGCGATGCAGCAGGCCGCTGCCACTCCTCCTGGGGCTCCAGGGGCCCATGCGCCAGCCCAGCCCGCTGTGGGAGCAGTGGATGCGGCGCGCGCTGGCCCCATGGGCGTTACGGCCGTGCCACTGACGCCGAGGGCGGATCCCGCGGTCCCTACGGAGGGCGCCGCCTGGGACGCCGCGCAGCCGCCCCAGATGCAGGCCTGGGCTACGACGACCTTGCAGGGCAGCGCGGCCAGCAGCGGCCCTACTGGCCCCATGCCAGGGGGCATGATGGCCCCGCCAGCGACGCCGCCAGTGGCAGGAGGCAAGCCAGCCCCGTCGTCGCCACCAGGACCGCCCCCAGGCCATGTGCCAGGGCCCATGACCCCACCTGGTGCTGCGCCGACGCCTGGCGAAGTGCCAGTGCCCAAGACCCCACCTGGGGCAGTGACTGTGACTGGCTCTCCGACGCCATACGTGGAGCCGCTCGACCCGACCCAGATGATGACGCAGGAAGAGCTGATGCCAGGTCCAGCTCTGTCGGTCACGGAGGACACGCTCTCGTCATCCTCGCTGCCCACGGACTCGCAGTTTCAAACAGCTATCAACGAGCTAGCGGAGAGGGGTGCGACCAAGACGAACCTCAGCCACGGGCCCCCGAGGGAGGAGGCCAAGGAGAGGAGGGACACCTTCGTCACGGGGGAGTCGCCGCCTCACAAGTCGAAATGCGTCGACGACATTTAGACGACCTGACAGCGCGTGATGAGGCTGCCTGTAGCGGCCCTAATACTACGTTTTGTTTTTCTCCTGGATCCCCGTCCCCCACCCCTCTTTCTTGGACGCCTCGGGCCTTGGCTTCCCAGGAGGGTGGGGAAAATCTCCAGGATATCTGTACTGTTAGCCACGGCACCTTGGGCTATAAGGTGCCTGCTAGTGCTTGCTCGTTTGATTTTCCGACCTTGGGATTTGGGTCGGCGCCTCGGGACCCGTCCAGGGCCGGATTGCCAAGGCCTCCTGAGGCCGATCGGTCCGAAAGCCCAGGGTCTCCAGCTGTAGCTGAAAGACCAGGGGCCTGTGCTGTTTCAAGTCCCAGGGCTTGCCAGTGGGCAGCCAGCTCGCACTGCTCTGTGACTGATCAGACGACTGCCAGCTGGCAATCGTCGGGGCCAGACGGCCACTCGAGGCCCCCTCGTCCCACTTTGGGCTCGGCCTCCTCCCCTTCCCTCGGCTCCCCCCCCACCCCTGGGCATAGGGGTGCCTCGAGTGTTCGTAGGGTTGCGTTTCAACTTGAGGATGAGGGGCTGCCAACTTACTCTGGAAGTGATGAGGGCTGTTTGAGCCCAGGACTAGTTGCCCCCTCGTCCTCGAATTCATTCTGGCGAGATGGGGGCAGTGCGAGCCCCACCTTGACCTCTACCTGTGCGCAGGAGGTGTGCGAATACACAGCGGCTTCGCCCAGCATCCCCGCCCAGCCTTTGGAGGTCCCCTTCAGTCAACTCTTGGAAGGACACCCCAGTGGAACTCCCCCTGAGGCCAACATGGAGCGAATGCGTCGTAAAATTGTTCGCTCTCGCATTGAATCGGTGCATGCATGTGCTGCTCGCTCCTCTCGCCCTGCTATGCGTCAGTTTCAGCATCTGCAGGGCCTACCCACTGTATCTGCGTGGGCAGTGTATCAGCATCCACCGTCATGTGATCACGACAGGGGAAGCAATTACAGTATCTACTACACGGATGGATCTCTTATCGAGGGCAAAGATGACACGGCGGCTTGGGCGCTTCTGCGCCTTGCCGAATACGAAGGACAACAGTCATACCAAGGGTACTTATGTGGAAGACTTTCCTCCTCCTTTCGTGCCCCCCCCACAGCTCGAGGCACCGCGTCCACCGATTGTGAATGCGCAGCGCTATGCTTTGCCATGCTAGATGCGCTTGTCTCTGGCACCCCCCAGGCTGCCTTCTTTAGTGATTCCGAGGTAGCAGTGCGCACTCTCACCAGGGTGTATTCCCCCAACCCCAATGATCAGATTGCACTCGTCGCGCTTGCCATCTTTGATACCCTCACAGCCTCCTGCTCTGTCTTGATCGAGCACGTGAAGGGTCACTCTGACCACCCGTGGAACAGCTTCGCCGACTTTCTGGCATCAAACACGATGCAGGGTAAGATCCCCCCCACTAGAATCCCAGAGGCATGGTCTCAGGCGACTGAATACCACCACTCCAGGCAGTGGGAATGGCTTGAGCTTGCTGAACCCCACGTTCGTTCCATGTTTCCCCCTCCCCAGGGCCCAGATTGGATCACACAGGATATAGACACCCGTGCTGCCGAGGGGGATGTCCAGGGCTTCCAGCTTCCTGATGTCTCTGCTCCCTCTTCTGTGCCCGATGTCTCTCTCACTGTTACAGTTGCCCAATTTAACTGTAAGTCCGCATCTGAGCGTGAGACCGCAGGCGCCCGTGGGCGGAAGCGTCAGACGCGCAATCACAGCTTGGCCACTCAGCTCCAGGAGGCTGCCGTCCATGTTGCAGGGATTCAAGAGTCTTGGAACCCCCGCGGCCCCCGCAGGGTAGGAGATTTTCTTGCCCTTGCCAGTGGGTATTCTGATGAGGGCTTCGGGGTTGAACTTTGGATCAATTTGGAGCTCCCCTTTGGAGTCAAGGGCACCAGTCAGGAAATAAAGGTCACCAAAGAAGATGTCCGACTCGTGCATGCTGACCCTCGAGTCCTGATTGCGGTTATTCGGTTGGGGGGAGACCAGGTGCCTTTGCTTGTCGCCCATGCCCCCCACATCCGTCAGGGGAAAGTTGCTGTTGACAACTTCTGGACCCGCCTCGATCAGCTAATTGAGCGTTGGAAACCCCGTATTTCGATGATTGATGCCAACGCCCACGTGGGGTCAGTCGTCAGCCAATGGATTGGCGACGAAGGATTTGTACAGCCCCAGGACTATCCAGGCGATTGTCTCCATCGCACCTGTTCGGAGCTTAACTTATACCCTGCTAACGCACATCACGGCACACGCGATGACTACACCTTTGTGCATAATGACGGAAGTAAACACAGAAATGACTATGTTCTTTTGGATGAGTCTCTCTTTGGCTGCGTCAGGAATGTGGAGGTCGACCATGCGTTCGACGGGCTGTCCACAACCACCGACCACCTACCCTTGTACGTTACTCTTGCTTGGTCTGCTAGGTCTCGCGCTAAGTCTTCTGGGCCCCCTAGGCTTGACCCCGCTAAGATGACTAGGCAGGATTGTGTTCAGACTTTCAAGGAACAACTCACCTCGATTCCCGACCTACCATGGTCGACACCTTTGAACAGGCACGTGACTGAGGTCACGGAAGGCATTGTAGAGGCCACCCGAGTGGCGTTCAAGGTTGACGCCATACGCCCACGCAAACCCTACATTACCTCCCCCACGCTTGTCCTCATTCGGGTTCGTCGTGGCGCCTATCGTGTCCTGCGCAAATGTCAGGGACAGGACGGCGAGAGGGAGCGCCAGTACCTGATGGGCTTTGCCTTGCGTTGCCTTGCTGGTGATTTGCATACCGAGGTTTCTGCTCTTGTTGCCTCTGGCTGGAGGGACCTCTGGGACACTCTTACTGGGGACCTCCACAGGCTCCGTCAAGGTACCGCTTGCACCTTTCGTGCGCTCTCGTGCCTCATTCATTTCCTCTGCCGCTCTGAGACACGGCTGCACGAGCGTGTGGAAGCGGATAAGACAGCCTTCTTGGACCGCAAGGCTGACGGCATTCGAGTATCTGTTGACGGACATCAGTCCTATGATGAGTGGCAGGGGGTGAACACGCTGCTTCGATTTGGTGGCCGCCCCGCCAGGTACCCCCTTATTGAGCCCCTTATGGTTAACGATGCTGGAGACCCGCTCCCCACTGCCGCCTCAGTAGCAGACCACATGCAGCAGCATTTTGGAGACATAGAGCGCTCTCGTCAGGTGACCAAGCCAGATGTGCTCCGACACTACCACGACTTGCCGCCCGTGTCTAAATTCGTACCCACTCATGAACCCTCCCCCCAACCTGCCCAGGGCGATGAAGACAGCTTGGGAGGAACTCTGACTTTTCCTGGACACCTTCTTTTGACTCGAGCTCAGCTCGAGAGGGCCCTGGTCCGTGCCCCGTCCAGGCGTGCTGCTGGCCCTGATGGGCTCAAGTTGGACGTCGGCAAAATCGCTCCCCAGGAAATGGCCCAGGTTTTGCTCCCTGTGCTCACCAAGGTCGCTGTCGCCTCTAAGGAGCCCGTGGCCTTTAAGGCCGGGCACGTGGCCTATTTTTGGAAGGGCAAGGGCCCCGTTTCGGTCCGTGAAAATCAGCGTTCGATTTTGAAAGCCAGCGTTATCGGCAAATTGTACCACAAACATGTGCGCGGCCTTGCCTGGGGCTTTTTCGAACGATGCATGCTGGACATCCAGTGTGGAGGGCTGCCTGGCCGATCTTGCGACAGCGCCCTTCACTTTGTGCGCTCTCTCTCGGACGCAGCACATTTGCACAGGCGCAGCACAGGTTTCTTGTTCCTTGACTTGCGTGCTGCTTTCTATTCAATGATCAAACAGCTGGCGATGCAACTGCCAGGCGAAGAGGCTCTCTTGGAAGAGGCTCTTGGTTCTTTGGAGATCCCCCAGGTCCTCCTCACGGGTCTCAAGAGATCCCTGCAGGAACCTGGCGTGCTTGATAGAGTTGTGGATATTCCAGCTGTGGCGGCGATGCTCAGGGAATCTCAGCGAGGTTCCTTCTGGCTTGTCCCTGGTGCCAGCTCCATCGCCTTGCCTGGCACTGGCTCTCGTCCTGGGACCATCATGGCCTCCGATGCCTTTAACTCTGTGTTTGCTGGCATTCAGGAAGACATTGAGAATGAGGTCGCTGTCCGTGGACTTGTTTGGGAACCCCCAGCTGTGCAACCATGTCTCGCCACTCCTGCGGACCTTGAGCATCCGCGCAGCTCTGTTTCCTTCGTGGATGATTTGACGGCAGGACTTGCGGTGCCACACGCCAGGGAATTGATCCCCGCCATGCTTGAGCTTGCCGAGAGCACTTTTCGGGCTTGCCTCATTCGAGGGCTCAGGCCCAACGCAGACAAAACCAAAGTGCTGCTTTGCTTCAGAGGCCCGCAGTCGATGACTATGCGTGCTGAATGCTTTGGTGCTGACCCCCCCCGTCTTGTCTCTGCTGACCTTGGGTTCTCTCTGGAAGTGGTGCGGCAACAGAAGTGCCTGGGGGCCATGATTCAAGACAACGGCTCCATTGCCGCTGAATTGCATTTGCGTTGCACTGCCACTTTTGGCGCCATCCGTCCCGTGAGGAAGGCCATAGCGCCTAGGCGCCAGCTCCCTATTACTAAGAAGGTCCTATATTCGGAAGCCTTAGGTGCTTCGAGGCTGCTTTACGCAGCGTCTGTGTGGCCTTCTCTTACTTGTGTGCAATATACCAAAGTGCGTAAGGCACATGAGGCCATTTACAGGGCTGCTCTCAAACTTCCCTTTAGGAACAATGGGGTCGACTGCCAGACCTCTTATGATGAGATCCTTGCGGCTGCGTGCAGGCTCCCACTTAACCACGTCCTGCATATCTGCCGACTACGTTACCTGCCTCGCCTGCTCTCCCACGCCCCTCCCTACCTTCGTGTCTTACTTGATTGCACCCAGCATCAAAACACGGGGTGGCTGCAGCTGCTCTGGAGCAGCATCCAGTGGGCTTCCACGTTCTTGAACCCTTCGGAGAAACCTGAGGCGTCCAGAGATCCCTTGAGGGCTTGGATTCACATGGCGAGGGCTGCGCCTCACCGCTACAAGGCGGCCATCGCTCGGGTGGTTGAGCGGTCCAAGCGAGTGTGCCGCACCACCCATGATTGTACCCTGGCCGCTCGACTTGTTAAGACGGTTTCTTGTAACACCCCTTTGGAGCCCCCGCCCCCGACTACGCCTGTCCAGGGATATCAGTGTGCTCAGTGTCCCTTCTCAGCGGCGTCGGCCAAAGACATGCGTATCCACATGTCGAAGGAACATAAGCAGGGCAACTCGCCCTATGAGTTTGCTGTGGGCTCGGTTTGCCAGGTGTGCATGCGTGATTTCCATCATGAGGCCCGTCTGGCCAAACACTTGGCTGCGGCCAAGCGCTGTTTCGGTGCCCTCTTGCATCGGAACCAGAGACCCAGCCCCGACGAACTGGATGCTGCACGTTCTGCAGCCAAGACTCAGCAAAGTGGCAATCGGAAGAAGGGCCTGCCCGCGTTGTTCGCTACCCGAGCGCCTGTGAGAGTCTGTGGGCCCCCCGTGGCACCCAAGTGGTTCGCCCCCATGCCGCCTAGGACGGCCTTGACCCCTGTGGCGCTCCCCCCCGCCCCCGCGTGGAGTCCCTCCCCTCTTGTCTTGCCTCGCTTGCCTTCTCCCCCCAGTCGCTTCCTGCTTGTCCTCACGAGTCCAGGTGACTGCCATTGTGCCCTCGTGCAGGCTTGGAGGGAAGAGTGCAGGCACATTCCATTCAGATTCGGAGTTGTGCGAGTTGAGTTTCAGGTGGATCAGTGGTGGCAACAAGTCGAGCAGCTCGACAGCGCCATCCGAGCAGGGCAATTTGTGGCCATCCTCTGTGCCCCCTCCCTGCCCACCATGTGGCCTGCCCATTGGCCTGGCTCACGTTCCCAGCTTCGTACTTTGGAAACCCCTCTTGGAGGCCCCACCCTCGGTGAGCACACCCACGGGCTTGTCAGGCGTGACAACGTCACGCATTTGATGACCCACGTTGTCTTACTGCACGCGTGGAAATTTGGGGTCCCCTTTGTGTGGTTGCACCCCCCGCCCTCTCTCGATGGGCACGTCTCAGGGTGGTCACTCCCTGGGCTCACTCACCTTGATGGCCTAACAGGAGTGGAAAAAGGACAGGTCCCTGCCCCCTTGCGTACCACTGGGGAGCGACGTCTTCAATTTCTGGGTGTCCATGTTCCTGGCCTACAAGGACGATTGGACAGCGTCCATATTGACCTTGCGAGGGGAGGGGGGAACTTGTGCACTGACAGGTCTCTTGTCTCCCAACATCTCGCCACCACCCTGGCTGCTGTCCTTTGTTCTCTTGCTGTGCACCACGAGTGTCAGGCTCCCACTCGTGTGCCGATCGACTGTGATCCTACTACGGCGCGTTGCATGACGTTGACCTCTCTTGGAGAGCACTGTGAAGCTTCCGCCTGATTGAAGAGCCCCCGAGGGCTGCGGAGTTGATCGGCTGGTCGCTTGTGTAGACCCGCCTACTGCGCTTCTCACCCTCCTGACGCACTGCCCCCCTTTTTAATCTCGCCATTTATTTTAGCAAGGGTTTCAAGCTTCTACGACCCTTATCGACCGACCGACCGACCGACCGAGGAGGAGGAGGGGCAGGAACAGGAAGATGAGGAGGTGGAGGTCGAGGGGTAGGAACATGATTATGAGCATACTGATGACAATGCTGGTAACGATGATGGTTGTGGCAATCACGATGACGGTGATACATACGATGACGATGAGGATGATGGAGACATGCTGAGACGGAGGAGGATAAGCAGGATTAGGAGGAACAGATCGTCCACTCTTCTTGCCTCTAGTAGAGGCCGGGCTTGATATGGTTAAGCGTACTATCCCTGAGCACGCTGCTGATGATCCGTCCTCGTCCTCCTCCTCCTCCTCCTCCTCCTTCCTTCTCCTCCTCCTCCTCCTCCTCCTCCTCCTCCTCTCCTCCTCCTCGTTTTTTCCCTTGCTCCTCCTTCTCGCTCCCCCTCCCGCCCCACTCCTCCCTCCTCGCCCCTCGGAGAACGCACCACAGCAGGGCAAGTCCAGGGCACTCCGAGCCTGGACAAAGGACATGGCGGGGCCGTGTCGGTGCCTCAGTTGACGTTCCGCGATTCTCCCCTCCTGCCCCAACCCTCCCTCCTCTCGCCGACTGCACGTAAGAGTGACCCTTTGCCGGAGTGACCTTTGGTGCGGGCTCGTTCGGGGTCCCCCCGATCGCTGAGCGCGATGCGTTGGCGGCTGCTTGCTTGCGCTAGGATGTGGCCCCTTTGCGCCCCCTTAGTCAGCGCACCAAATGTCACTCTTGCCTAGGGTTAAGTCGGGCATGTCCCCCTAAAGGAGGAATATTGAACAATTGTCAAAACACAAGATGGGGACGAGGTTCGATAATTCTCGATCATTCTGGAGCATTTTTGGGGTAGTTGTTTCGATGCGTCGTCCAACATCCGCCTGTAGCATGCCCGACCTAACGCTAGGATTTGGCCCCTTTGCGCCCCCTTCGTCCGCGCACCGGAGAGGTCACTCCTGCCTGGGGGCACTCCTGCGCGGCGCCGACACCGGAGGCCACTCTCTTGCCCACTAGGGCCGCTCCTGCGCGTGTGGCCGACCTCGGCGGCGCGCTCCCGGTGGGGCAGCTCGGTGCTCGATCGGGGGCTCCTTGGCTTAAGCCGGGCCCGTCCCTCTACAGGAGGGATGTTCAAGAATAGTCAGAGCATAGTCTGGAGACGATTTGTCAGTAGTTTTTGGCTATGTTCGAGTATGTTGTGACTATCTTTTCATTTTTCCTCCAGAATCCGCCTGTAGGAGGACATGCCCGACCCAACCCTTGTTCCAGCTGTCGCGCCGCAGACCGCTGGAAACCGCCAGAGAGCGCGGGAAGCAGCCGAAGACCGCCAGAAGACCGCCAGAAGACCGCCAGAAGACCGTCAGAAGACCGCCGAAGACCGCCGAAGACTGCCCGAACACCGCCGAAGACCGCCCAGGAGCGATGGGCAACAAGGGCTCCATGGTCTAACGCACAAGGGCAGGCAGGGGGGGCTAGTCTTCTCTGAAGCCGGGGGGGGCGGGTAAGTCACGCGCAGAGGAGGGCAGGGGGAGCGGGGAAGGCTTCTCAGAAGTATCCCGGCCTCGCAGAAGGCGCGGGCCTCATCTGTAGATGTGGGGCCGTCGCCTCCTGAGAGGCAGCCTCCTCCCAAGAGGCCTCCCCCCTCCCCCCGGGCCCCCTCTTGGTGCGGGCCGCCACGGCGGGCTTCTCTTTTGGAGGGAGGAGGGAGGAGGGAGGAGGGAGGAGGGAGGAGGGGGGAAGGAGGAGGGAGGAGGGAGGAAGGGGAAAGGGGAGGGGGGAGGGGGAAAGGGGAGGGGGGAGGGGCAAGCTAGGTGCGCTCGCGTCATATCTGACGTCCTACCCCTCCCTCCCATCCCTTACCATGGCGCTGATTTTCTCTATCCGCGGACGCGTGTCGTAGCGGACCTGTGGCTCCGCGCGCGCGTGCGTAGTGGGTGGTGGTGCACGTGCGTGCGTGCGTGCGTGTGTGCGTGGTTGTCGTGGTGGTGGTGGTGGTGGTGGTGGTAGTGGTGGTTGGTGGTGGTGGTGGTGGTGGTGTGTGGTGGTGGTGGTGGTGGTGTGTGGTGGTGTTGGTACTGGTGGTTGGTGGTGGTGGTGGTGGTGGTGGTGGTGGTGGTGGTGGTGGTGGTGGTGGCGGTGCGGCGCGGTGGTGGCGGGCGGATGGGCGCGCGAGAAAAAGGCCCGCGCTGGGGCGAGAACGCCATCCTGAACGACGGAGGCCAAACACCGATCCGAAAATGAGGCCCACGCTGCAGCGGGAGCACGATTCGGAACGATTCGGGAGCAGAAATGAGGCCGGCGCCTCAACGAGAGCAGCATTTTGGGAAAAAATGACGCCGGCGCCTCAGCGAGAGTCGTTTCCCGGGATTTCCCGGGAATCCTGTGTGTAAAAAAACCGTACGCGGAGGGTGTGCGGCCATCACCCGGACGCCATCAGGGGAAGAGGGAGAGTATTTTCATATTGAGTAATTGTGGAGGGGGCCCCCCGCCGCCCTGCGAGAGGGCGCCGGCCCCCCCCCTCGGCCCGGCACCGCCCGGGCGTGCGCCGAGGTGCTTCCTCGGCGAGGGCCGCCGAGGGAGCGCCTCGCGGCAGCACCTCGCGGGGGAGCAGCGCGCGGGAGAGCGGAGCGCGCACGGGGCACGGGCCCCCCAAGCGAGGGCGGGTTGCCCCCCCCCCCGCCTGCCTGTGCGCGCCGTCGGCCCTCGCCCACGGAGGAGCGCAGCAGCGAGGCGAGGCCGCGGCGCTCCGACCCGGAGCCCAGGATGGGCCTGGGCAGGGCTGGTGCCCGTGCCCGGGTGGCGTTCCCCGGCTCCCCCCCTTCCCCTCTCGCCCCCCCCCCCCCCCTCGCCCGGCTTCGACCATCGCCTCTCGTCCCCCCGTGCCCTCTTCTTCACTCCAGACCTCCCAACTGGGTCCGAATAGATGGGGTCGGAGAATATCGCCGCATCGTCGATGCATCGCCGATGTGGCTCGATGTGGAGCCCGATTTTCTCCGCGCTGACGTCTCCGATGCACCGCCGACGTCGCCGATGCATCGGTGATGCACCGCCGATGCATCGGCGACACATCAGCGATGCTGCGCGATTCTCCGACCCCCTCTACTCGGACCAAACCACGGAGACCTCTATGTAGCCCGGGTTCCATCGTACAAGGCATCTGGCCCCCTCGCATGACACACCTAGTTCTGTGCCCAAGGAAGTTCCCCAAGTCTGTCAGATTGCACTCTCCCCCCTCTTGCCGCACCGATGTCAGAGGTTTGGCGATAACTGGGCGCCACCAGCTGCTAATGCACGCGTTGAGCATGCTGACCTGAGAGGCCCACCACGGGATCAGGCACCCTTCAGCTCATAGAAACATAGTATTGGAACATCGCCCTGGGATTAGATGTCCACTCGCCTCCTGCGTGTCCCATGAGGTACTCGCCTACTGCGTGTTCCATGAGTTCTCCTCCTCCTCCCCCTCCTCCTCCTCCTCCTCCTCCTCCTCCTCCTCCTCCTCTCCCTCCACCTTCACCTCTCGCACAACCGTTTGGCGGGCCAGGGGATGATACGTTTTAGGGCTAATTCGTGTCCTTCGGCATCTGGTTTCACTTGTCTCCTTCTCCTCCTCCTCCTCCTCCTCCTCCTCCTCCTCCTCCTCGCCAAGGCACAAGCATGCACTTTTGGCTCGGCAGCCGTTCGTGTATTGCATACGCTTGCAGAATCGAAGCGGGCGAAATCGAAGCGGGCGAAAAAAAACAAAAAACTCATCCACCTTCACCTCTCGCCGTCCCATCGGCGCGGGCAGAGGCGCTCTACTCGGAGTGCTCGCAGCTGTCGTCGCTCCCGGACCAGATGAGCGAGGACACCAGCATCTGGCATAGGCGCGAGGGAGTTTTTGGGGGAGACAAGGGAGGATGGAGGGGATCCTGAGATGGATGGTTCATGGGTGGGGAGAGGCGGGAGGAGGAGGACAGGGGCCGAAGGAGGATGAGGATGAGGACGAGGATTGAGGATGAAGATGAGGATGATGAGGATGAGGATGAGGATGAGGATGAGGATGATGATGATGATGATGATGATGATGATGATGATGATGATGATGATGATGATGATGATGATGATGATGCTGATGCTGATGATGATGATGATGATGATGCTGATGCTGATGCTGATGCTGATGCTGATGCTGATGCTGATGATGATGATGATGATGATGATGATGATGATGATGATGATGATGATGATGATGATGATGATGATGATGATGATGGTGGTGATAATGATCATGATCATGATGATGAGGATGACGATGATGACGCTGATGGTGATGATGATGCTGACGCTGATGCTGATGATGATGATGATGATGAGGAGGAGGAGGAGGAGGAGGAGGAGGACGAGGAGGAGGAGGGTCAGTATGGAGAGGGAGTGTAAGGGGAACAATCCCGACGAGCAGCCTGCGCCCCCTGGCGCCCGACGGCGACGAGCGCGCCTGGCGCGCCCGCCCGCGACGCAGGCCCCCGCTCCACGGCAAGGGCTCGTCTGGGACGTCGCTCGCCAGCACGATGGGGGCCTTCAGCGGTCCCTCGGGGGGCACACGTCCTCGGCGCCGTCGCCGCCGCGGCCCTCAACGTCGCCGCCGACGTCGTCGTGGTCGTCACCGCCGTCGTCGTCGTCGTCGTGGTCGTCGTCGTCGTCGTCGCCGTCCTCGTTGAGGTCGTCGCCGCCGTCGTCGTCATGAACGTCGCCGCCGCCGTCGTCGTGGTGGTCGTCGCCGTTGAAGTCGTGGTCGTCGCTGCTGCCTCCGCCGCCGCCGCCGCTGTCGTCGTCGTCGTCGTCGCCGGAGGAGGAGGAGGAGGAGGAGGAGGAGGAGGAGGAGAAGGAGGAGGAGGAGGGAGAACGAGGGAGGAGGATGATGAGGACGGATGAGGAGGATGAGGAGGACCGAGGAGGGGTGAGGAGGATGAGGAAATGGAGGAGGCGGAGGAGGGATAAAGGGAGGATCGACGAGCGAGGACGTAGAGGAGGAGGAGGAGGAGGAGGAGGAGGAGGAGGAGGAGGAGGAGGAGGAGGAAAATGAGCCCGAATGCCTTCTGCTCGTCTTCATTCTCCGTCCCTCTTCCACTTTCGCGTCAATATTTCCCAACCGTCCTGTGTTGGGTCCTCGTTTTGCAGAGACAGCGCCCTCGGGTTCTCCTCCTCTCCCCCTCCCCCCTCCTCCCTCTTCCCATGCGTGCCTCTGCCCTCCGCATGTCCATCTCGGCACTCTGCCCTCCGCATGTCCATGTCGGCACACCCCTCACACGGCCCGTGGCCCCATAGGGAGCTCCACCCAAGGCCTCAGTGGCCGCGTTCACATGCGTCCACCCCGCCCACCGCAAGCCCATTTCGGTACACCACTCACACGGTTCGTGGCCCCATAGGGAGCTCCACCCAAGGCCCCAGTGGCCGCGTTCACATGCGTCCACCCCGCCCACCGCATGCCCATTTCGGCACACCGCTTACA